>CM066728.1:53582351-53999851 GCA_033961575.1 Aselliscus stoliczkanus | reverse complement strand
ATGAGGTCACAGATAACAAGGTAGCGATTTAAATGACTATATCAATTATTTGGTTATTTCCTAATATTTCACTCTGTAGGATATTTTATATAGGACCCTCATTTAATACTCTACTTTAAAGAGCAAACAATTTTTTTTAACATAAAAAACTATTTATAGAATCATTTTAAATATGATAAATGAAAAAGCATTAATTTAAAAAGAGGTGGGGAAATTACCAGAGAACTCTCATTTAGAAATCTCTTCAACTAAAATCACCAAATTACAGTTGATGTGATTAAAAACAAATTTAATATGTTACCTAAAGAATGTCACTGGGAACATTCTAGTTGCCCTTATCGCTGTTCTAGGAAATATGCTTCCTCCAAGAGTTGGTTTTCTGTTGCACTTTGCAGTAGTGCTTTTTCCATTGTTGTATCTGCCTTTCTTAAGCCTAGATTAACCTATTAATTTAAAAAGCCATATCTTTCACAGTGTGCTAGGAAACCAAGCCTGAACACCAGAGACTTGCCAGTGCAGTAAATGCTTTTATCGAGTGTGTTCTGTTTATTTAACTGCCCCTATTTGCTCCTTATAATTAAATTCTTATGCCCCCCAACCAAAAGACAAAACCATGTATTTTCTATTATACTACCATATATTAAAATGGGTTGTTTACAACTTTTCCAATATTACCAAACCTCTTTGTACCCTTTGGGAGTCGCTTCTGCTGAGCTTATGGACATCTGTTTGGCTGTAGGATGGAAGCCAATAAGAGAAAGGGTTTCAAAATACATCGAAGGGCTGAGTAAGATTCCACTGATTCAGCATGTGTCCTCATTACACTAGGGTTCACTGGCATATATTTTATAAAAACAATTAGGGAAAGTATATTCTGCTAGATCCCATGATACATGCTGGGGCATGCAGATTTAGTCCTTGTCCTGGGGGAATTTGGTTTTTTTGGGGAGAGAAAATAACATACCCAGGTCACTATAATATGAGGTAAGTGCAGGGATTGTAGTGTGCACAAGGTACAGCCAGCAAAGAAAGAAACTCCTCACCTGTCCAGAGGCTGGGCATGTTGGGCAAAGTTAGGGACATCTTTCTGGATGAGATCATGCCTGAGTCTCAGTTAGTCAGATTGAATCACAGGTTGAAGGAGGGAGGAGCGATAAGTAGGGGAAGGAAGGGTGTCCTTGTTGTGAGAGGGTAGGTTAAGAAAAAAGGCAAAGAGGGAAAGCTCCAAGTATGTGGTAGAATTACTTTCTTTTTCCACTACTTAATGACATTTTTTGTTTGTTTGAGAAAGAATACAATAGTGAACAGTTAAGAAATATCACTTTAGGGCTGGCCGAGTGGCATGGTGATTAAGTGCTGGCTTGGGAAGCCAGCGGCCCCAGTTCGGGTCCCACATATGAGGGCCAGTGACACTGCCCTCAAAAAAAAAAAAAAAAGGAAATATCACTTCAGTCCGTTTTGCCTTTGTCTTTTCCATGGGAAAAATAACAGGATAGCTTAGTGTATAATCAAGATCTCCCAATTTATCCTTAAAGCTATCACTTTTTTTCCCATCTATCTTAACTAATATTATGTCTATAATATTAGTCTATATTATGTCTATAATATTAGTGTCTATAATGTATCCAACTGCAGTGAACATAGTAATATAGTAAATGAAATCAAAACAAAATGAACAAACAAGACAAACAAGCAAAAACGCACAAACACAGATAACAGTTTAGTGGTTACAGAAGGTAAGGGACCAGGGGGTGGTAGAAGAGGGTAAATGGGGTCAAATATATGATGATGGAGGAGAACTGACCCTGGGCGGTGAACACACAATGTGATATACAGATGATGTATTACAGAGTTGTACACCTGAATCCTATGTAATTTTATTAACCAATGTCACCCTAATAAATTTAAAAAAATACACACAAATTTTCTTTAGATTGTGGGGATGGAATATATATTATTTAGCCATAAAAAATGAAGAAATCCTTCCATTTGTGACAGTATGGATGAACCTTGAAGGCTAAGTAAAATAAGTCAGACAAAGAAAGACAAATTCCATATATCTCACTTATAAGTGAAATCTAAAAACAACAACAAAAATCCCACCCTCAACCCCACCAAATTCATAAAAAGGACAGACTTGTGGTTAATAGAGTGGAGTGTAGGTGGAGGAGGAATTGGAGGAAGGTAGTCAAAAGGTATAAACTTCTAGTTATAACATAAATAAATACTAAGGATATAATTTACAACATGAAGATTATAGGTAACATTGCTATATGATATATAGGAAAGTTGTTAAAAAATCAGATCCTAGAGTTTTCATCAGAAGGAGAAAATTTTTTTTCTTTTTATTGTATCTTTATGAGATGATGGATATTAATTAAACTTATTGCATTAATCGCTTCACAATATGTGTAAGTCAAACCATTATGTTGTACATCTTAATCTTCTGCAGTGATTCATGTCAATTATTTCTCAATAAAACTGGAAAAAATATTAAACTTAAAAAAAGATTTCTTCAGAGCTCTATTATGTGATTTATATATTTATTAAGATAAGGGAATAAATTCTTGCAATGTTTGCTATCAACAAATGAATGTCTTCTGGAAAACAATAAAATCATGTTCCTTCTTAGACACAATTTATAAATCAGAATATTGGAGTAGAACAGGTCTTTTCTCTTCATGGAATCTGATTAAAATCAGTTTTACTGCACAGAGGTTTGTTTTCACAGGAATTTCACAGGAATTTCCCAGGAACGTATTTTTTTCACATATTAAGCAAAAGCTGTGCTTCTACTGTCATATTCAGAATTTGGGATCTTTTTAAAAATGGGAGTAGAAGAGTCAAACTATGTTACTACCAATGAGTGATAAATTCCTAATGAAAAAGCTTTACACATTTGGGGTGTTGTTGTTATGCTGCTTTTAAACTGTGGGAGACATTAACGAATTTTTACCATATGTTTATATAACAAGGTATAAGATTGTGATTTTTGTGCCAGAGGTAGGATTGTGATTAACAGCAACCAAAAGAGAGGAAACCCCAAGATTCCAGGATTAGTGTGTCACCATGTCATCAGCCATGCCTCAGGATCCTTTTAGCTTTCTGCTCCACAGTTGTGACAGAGCAAGTTTTGTACAAAATGTGACCATTTTAGGCAGAAACAACAGGGAGGGGGAAAGGACAAATGTTTGCCCTAAAAAAACACGTAGTATCATTTAGAACTCATCTAGGCATTGTTGTAACTATACACAAAATGTACTTTTTAAAACATTACCTTTTTTTGTTTTCAACAAGTGAATTATATTTCCCTGTCTTTCAACTCTCTGCATCAGTCTCTGTTTTGTAAAACATCTTATTACATTCTTTTCAAAATGTGGAAATGGTGTGAAGCTCCTGGGAAATTCTCAGAAGTTTACAATTTAGATTTTTGCATTTTCCCCCAATTTGTTTGGCCTCCAACATGGAATTTTAGCTTTTTTTTTTTTTTTTTTAAAAAGCCCATCTGTCTAATACTTAAAATTTACATAATCACACATAGTCCATGGAGGAGAGTAGTAATGTTTTTGCTTCAAAGGTCACCATAACAGGAGGTCAGTGAAAAATCAAACATTACTTTAAAACCATGAGAACAGAAAGATACCCACAAGACTGGGCATATGGACTGAGTGCTAGATGGGTGGTCAACCCAACCCAGACGAGCCAGCAATAGTCCAACCACATAACAGACCGGGAAACTCCAAAGTTGCTAACTAAGAAGCCAGTTTTATGTTGTTTAACTTTTTTTCAAGAATTCTATTTCTAGTCACTACTATCAAGGACTAGAAAATGTGCTGATTTCTTGTGTTACTTCTTACTGGCCTTTTATATAAGGTGATTTTTATGAAGACATAAAATGCATTTACATTTTGGAGTTTTATGAACAGAAAGCAATACTGAACTCAGGATTTTCTTGGCATACCAATTAAAATAATAAACATTCCTTAATTTTTGCCTAATACATGTTTAGAAATTAAAATAAAACTTAATGAATTAGTGGTTAGTATAGTTTCATTAGTTTAGTTCTTAATAGGCTGCATAGAATCTTAGACTTATAAAATCTTATTACTTTAAATTTGCCTGTTAAATCACATTTAATGAAGTATTCCCTTTTTGAGGGATTGGGGGAAGTCACAAGTTTTGGAGTTAATCATATTTAAAACATTTCAAAGTTTTCAAAATTAATTTGGAAATTAGAATTTATAAAGTGCATTAATTGTTAAACTTTTTGCATCGATTCATGTAAGAAAGGGTTGTATAGTGACTGCTTGGCTTTTGATCATTAACTAGAAACCCCAACATGCTTATTTAGTTACTAGCGTGCATATTTAGAATATTTGGTGCTCACATCCATTAATTTATTTTGCTCATTTACCTTTAAGATGAATTTAGAAACAACATTTACTTTACCTGCAAAAAGTTAGAGTATGTGATAACAAAAACAAAATAACAAAAATTAATTTTTTTGTTGTTTTTTTTAAATTATAATTGAATATCTCTAGCTTAGATCTTTTTTTTCTTGTTTCCAGACACATACATTGTAATTTCTTGACATATGCGATGGAATTACTGTTAGAGAAGCATGAGTAATCCAAAAAAAGCAGTTATTAAAAATAATTTTTGCATAAGAAACCATGGCAAAGGACATTATAACATAATTTTCAAAGCTGTGTAGTTGCCTGCTAATTTTCTATATGTGGCTAGACAGAACCCAAACAGCAGGGACCACAGTCCTTTGCCTCTGGATGCCCACAGAAGAGATTAGCTCCCACCCCTTCCTGCTCTTACCTTGTTGTGCCCTGTGGAGAGCTGGTCAGTAAGCATACTCATAGCTCTAGAGAAAGATTTCTCTAACTTTTTTTTTTTTTCCATTTTTCCATCAGAATTTCAAGGAAGCAAGATAACTAGGACACTAGGAGCTTGGAAGCCATATGAAAAAACAAACAGAATCTAAAGTATGAACAAAGTTCAGATGAGCATTGTGCTAGATTACAGGGATTTGTGCTTGACTTCTCAGCAGTATAAGCTAATTGCTTCTTTCAATCCCCAGGTCCTTATAGAGCTTGGATTCTCTGAACCTCTCAGGACACCTCAGTCTCCATTCCATAAATTCTGAGCCTAATTCTCAGAGATGAGCCAGCCAACTCTCTTCCAATCTGCCTTATCTGTGATTTCTTCAGAACCAATTTGAAGAGCCTTTTAGCAACTTTCCATTTGAGTTCCAAGAAATGGCCCCTAATTGTGGTCAATAAATATCATCCTAAACTGAACCAAATATAGCTTGGTTCAGTTTTTTCATTTGTTCTTTGACTACAATTTCCAGTCACCATATCAGAAGCTTAATAGTCTAGAGGTAGAGACAAGCTTCTGAGTAAGTATTTTCCAACTAATGTGTACCATTATAGAAGTATGGTGAAGAAATGGAATTGATATGAATGAAGCTGTTATTAGTTCAGAAAAGCGGGGTGGACATGAAAGCCCTCACAGAAGAGGTAAATATCTTAGCAGGGTTTCAAAGAATGAAGTTTTGTAGGCAGTTGAGATAGGGAAGGAATTGCTGGGAGAAAGGACAGCATAGACAAAGGCTCAGAGATATGAAATAATGTGGTATAGTTTGAGGCACTGGAATATAAAATTAACAAAAGGGGAGTATTTAAACGGGGAATGGAATGGAGAAGTAGTTAGGGGACAGATCATAAAGACTGTCCCAGATTAAGGTACTTGAACTTAACATTAAAATTTACTAGAAGCTAGTAGAGCATTAAGTGCCAGTATGTGTCATGGTCATCTTAGATTTATTTTAGAAAATAATATAGATGGGAATGAGGGGCATGAGTCTAGAGGTAGGAAACACAATTAGGTGGCATTGTAATAGCCCAGATGTGATCTGACAAAGGCCTTCACTGGCCCAGTGGCTGGCATTTTTTTGTTTATGTGCTTATTTTCCTTCTCTACCATGAACATCTTAGTAACAAGGCAGCGGTGGTGTTCACCTTTGTTTCCCCAGTGGCTATTATCACACACCTCAACATGCAGTAAATTAGCATAGCAGAAAAAAAATATTTCTAAAAGTGTTCTTTTATTTATTCTGTTGACTATGAAAGTGTCTTACTGTATGAGTGTTTAAAATTCTTTATGAAGATGAGACTTTTTTTGTGTTATAATTGCTGCAGTGACTTAATTGCGAGTTTCCATAATATTATTAAGAGGCTATTTCGTGTCCGTAAAAAAATATAGATGTGTGTGTGTGTGTGTGTGTGTGTGTGTGTGTACATATATATGTGTGCACATACACATATAATGACAATTTACTGTTGGTCTTCAAGATAACAGATATCCAATATTTCTCTCTGAGCCAAGCATGCACTTGAGGTTTCTTCCCCCAGTAGTGGCAATACAGCTCTAGAAATTAATACACATTTCTCATTCCATTCCTGTTGTATGACATAGCATGCACAACCAGTTTGTTTGAACTAGAACATATTAAATGCAAACCTTCTTATGGATTAGCTCTTTCCACACCTTTGTTTGACAGGTGAGCTTCATAGCTTTTTCATTAACTTTTTTACAGTAAAAGAAGTGCTCAGTCATATATAGTCATAGTAATAATCCCATCTCAAGTATTAAAATGAACTCCCAGTTTCACTTAAAATTAAAAGCTTTCCGATTTTGGCCCTACTACAGATGAAGAAATGTTGTACCATCCCCTTAAGGACCAGCTCTGGAGTTTCATTCTTCCTTCTTGAGGCTTGAGGAAGGAGAGGTGGGGCAGGTATGCCAACGATGTTGTATGTACACAGCTGATATGTGGGACACGCTTATGAGTCCCTCAGGTTCTCTCACAAGAACCATCAGTCACCTCTTTTCTGCTTGAATGCTTTAACTGTTCCTCAATTTTGGCATCAGTTAGGACTCCACAATTTCTCTAGCTAAGGTTTTCTCATCCCCAGAAAAAAAGATCCTTCCAAAAGAATCCCTTAGCCAGCTCTAACTTATGGACCCACGTTTGGTCCACAAAAACATGAAACTCTACCCTCTTGTTAGGAGTGCAGCTGATGATTTGCTCTGCTACAAAGCAGGTAGCTTCAGCTATATAGTCTTTTGCCTGCGTGTCTCAGGGATGTGGACTCAAACACTAGTCCTCCTCCTAACGTTAAGGAATAAACATCAATTCCTCTGAGAACTGCTCTCAAATCCTCTCTCATAGGTGCTGGAAAGGGAAAATTGCTAAAAAAGCCTCCCACAGCTTTCTCCAGAGAAATTCTTTTGTCTCTTTCAGTTTCCCCAATTTCCACCCTTTGAGATCCTTGAGGTAGATACTGAATCACCGAGTAAGTAGCAGTAGGCCAGCTCCTTTCAAGTCTTGGATATGAGGTTTAGTTCTTCATTTTGGAATGCGGGAGAACATGCCACCTGTTGTTTAGTTCTTCTTTTTTTAAATTAAAATTTATTGGGGTGACAATGGTTAGTAAAATTACACAGGTTTCAAGTGTACAATTATGTAATACATCATCTGTATATAATGGTGAGTTCACCACCCAGAGTCAGTTCTCCTTCTCTCACCATATATTTGACTCCATCTACCCGCTTCTACCACCTCCCTACCCCCTTACCCTGGTAACAACTAAACCATTATCTGTGTCCATTAGTTTTTGTTTCTTTATTTGTTTGCCTTGTTTCTTTGTTGATTTCAGTTTTAGATCCCACATATGAGGTCTGACAATTAAGTTCGCGAACTTGCCACCATGTGCTTACACTGGCAGCACTATACAAACCGCTTGGTAAGGTTTCCTAACCTTGGTATATCAGTGTCTCACAGCTGTATTCATGTCAACATGTGGTGGTGTCTTGCTGAGTGAAGTTCATTATGTTGCATGTTTTTGTATGTCATTGCAAGAATGTCTGAGCTTGGAATTAGAGCAATGAACAAACATTAAATTTCTTGTTAAACTTGGCAAGAGTGGAAGTGAAATCAGGAATATGTTAGTCCACGTTTATGGACGAACATGGTCCCATGAAGAAAATGGCAATGTACAAATGGATTAAATGTTTTTTTCTGAAGGGAGAGAACACGTCACTGATGAAGAGAGGTCAGGGAAGCCACTAATAAGCAGAACTGACAAAAACATTGCCAAAGTTCATTGAATTGTGCATCAGAATCACTGGCTGACTATGAAAAGCATAGCAGATCAAATAAACATCAATTGAGAAACAGTTAGGAAAATCTTAACTGAAAACGTTGGCATGAGAAAGGTGTGTGCAAAAGGAGCTCACTGATGAACAAAAGCAAAGGAGACTTGAAGTTTGCCAAGACCTTTTGGAGAAGGAAGACGGTGTTTTGGGCCATGTTATTACTGGGGAAACATGGTGTGCCAATCTGACCCTGAAATAAAGCTTCAAAATGCACAAGGAAGTCAGCCAATTCTCTGTGACTGGTAAAGCTCCATCAGTCCAAATCAAAGTCAAAATGGTGCTGCTGACTTTGTTTGATACCAGTGGGCATATTCATTATGAATATGTACTAACTGGCCAGTTAACCAATTTTACTTTTTGGAAGTGCTGAAAAGGCTACGTGAAAAAGTTAGACAAAAACAATCTGAACTTTTCGCCAACAATTCATGGCTCTTGTGTCACCACAAATGCACCAGCTCACACTGCACTATCTGTGAAGGAGTTTTTAGCCAGTAAACAAATAACTACATTGGAACGCCCTCCCTGCTCACCTGATCTGGTCTCCAATGACTTCTTTCTTTACCCAAAGATAAAGGAAATATTGAAAGGAAGGCATTTTGATGACACTCAGGACACCAAGCATAATATGATGACAGCTCTGATAGCCATTCCAAAAAGAGTTCCAAAATTACTTTGAAGGGTGGACTAGGCACTGGCATCAGTACATAGCTTCCCAAGGGGATTACTTCAAAGGTGACCATGGTGATATTCATCAATGAGGTGTGTAACTTCTAGGATGAGTTCGCAAACTTAATTGTTAGACCTCCTATCAGTGAAGTCATTGTTCTCAGCTTTTTCTGCATGACTTATTTTGCTTAGCATAATAAATCGAGATCCATCCATGTTGTCTCAAATGGCACTATTTCATCTTTTCTTATGACAGATTAGTATTCCTTTGTGTGTGTGTGTGTGTGTGTGTGTGTGTGTGTGTATATATATATATGCTAAAGATGTGGTGTGTATATATATATATATACCACATTTTAGCCAATCATCTATCGAAGGACACTTTGATTGTTTCCATGTCTTGACCACCATAAATAAAGCTGCAATGAACATTGGAGCACATATATCTTTATGGATAAATATTTCTTTTTTGTTTTGTTTTGTTTCTTCTCAGATTCTTTAGGTATATACCCAGGAGAGGGATTGCTGGATCATATAGTAATTCTATTCTTATTTTTTATTTATTTTTTTTTAGAGGGCAGTGTCATTGGTCCTCACATGTGGAATCTGAACCGGGGCCGCTAGTGTCCCAAGCCAGCTCTTAACCACCGCGCCACTCGGCCGGCCCTATTCTTAATGTTTTGAGGAACCTCCACACTGCCTTCCCTAGCGGCTGCACCAATTTGCATTCCCACCAACACTGAATGAGGGTTCCTTTTTCTCCACAGCCTCTCCTACACTCGTCATTATATGTCTTGTTGATGATAACCATTCTAATGGGTGTGAAGTGATATCTTATTGTGGTTTTTATTTGCATTTCTCTGATGATTAGTGATATTGAGCATCTTTTCATATGTCTACTGGCCATCTGCATCTCCTCTTTGGAGAAATGTGTATTCAGGTCCTCTGCCCAGTTTTTAATTGGATTGTGTGTGTGGTTTTTTTTTGATGTTGAGGTGTATGAGTTCCTTATATATTTTGGATATTAGTCCCTTATCATTGGCATAGTTTGCGAATATCTTCTCCCATCCATCTGTTGCCTCTTTATTTTGTTGATGGCTTCTTTTGCTGTGCAGAAGCTTTTTAGTTTGATATATTCCCATTCATTTATTTTAACTTGTACTTCTTTTGCCTTTGAGGTCAAATTCATAAAATCCTCTTTGAATCCCAGGTCCATAAGTTTAATACCTATGTTTTCTTCTATGAAGTTTATTGTTTCAGGTTTTATGTTTTGGTCTTTTATTCATTTTGAGTTAGTTTTGGTATATGGTGATGGATAGCAGTCTAGTTTCATCCTTTTTGCACATGAATTTCCAATTCTCCCAGCACCATTTATTGAAGAGGCTGTCTTTTCTCCATTGTATGTTTTTGGCTCCTTTGTCAAAAAGTGTCTGTCCATACTTATGTGGGTTTGCTTCTGGGTTTTCAATTCTAATTCATTGGTTTGTGTGTCTGTTTTTCTGCTAATACCATGCTATTTTGATTATTGTTGATCTGTAGTACAAGCTGAAGTCAGGGAGTGTGATACTTCTAGCATTATTCTTTTTTCTTACGATTGCATTGGCTATTCAGGATCTTTTGTAGTTCCATACAAATCTGATGATTTCTTGTTCTATTTCTTTAAAAAATGCCATTGGGATTTTGATGGGGATTGCTTTAAATCTGTATATTGTTTGGGTAATATGGCCATTTTAACTACGTTGATTCTTCCAGTCCATGAACATGGAATGTCTTTCCATTTCTATGTGTCTTCTTCAATTTCTTTTAGAAATGTGTTATAGTTTTCAATGTATTTCAAGATCCTTTACATTCTTGGTTAAGTTTATTCCTAGGTATTTTATTCTTTTGTTGCAATTACAAAAGTATTTTTTTTAAAAAAACTTATTTTCCTGGGATATGTTAGTATATAAGAATGCAATGGAGTTTTGTATGTTTTATTTTATAGCCAACAATTTTACTGTATTCATTTATTGTTTCTAATAGCTTTTTGGTGGAGTATTTAGGGTTTTCTATATATAGCATCATGTGATCTGCAAAAATTGACAATTTAACTTCTTCATTCCCAATTTGGATGCCTTTTATTTTTTTTCTCTTGCCTGATTGCTCTGGCTAGGACTTCCAATACTGTGTTGAATAGCAGTGGTGATAGGGAACAACCCTGTCTTGTTCCTGAACATAGAGTGAAGGGCTTCAGTTTTTCACCATGAATTATGATATTAGCTGAGGGTTTGTCATATATGGCCTTTACTATGGTAAGGTATTTTCCTTCTATACCCATTTTATTAAGTGTTTTAATCATAAATGCGTGTTGTATCCTGTCAAATGTTTTTTCTGCATCTATTGATATAATAATATGATTTTTGTCCTTTATTTTGTTTAGATGGTGTATCACATCAATTGGTTTGTGTATGTTGAACCATCCCTGTGTCCCTGGGATGAACCCTACTTGATCGTGATGTCTAATCTTTTCAATGCATTGTTCTATTTGGTTTGTTAGAATTTTGTTTAGGATTTTTACATTATATTCATCAGAGATATTGGTCTGTAATTTTCGTTTTTTTGTGTTATGCTTCTGGGTTTTGGTATCAGGGTAATGTTAACCTCATAAAATGAGGTAGGGTGTATTGTCTCTTATTCAATTTTTTGGAAGAGTTTGAGTAGGACAGGTATTACATCATCTTTGAACGTTTGGTGGAATTTATTAGTGAAGTCATCTGGTCCTAGACTTTTGCTTTTGGGAAGGTTTTGAATGATCGATTCAATTTCCTTACTGTTGATTGGTCTATTTAGATTTTCCAATTAGTTCTAGGTCTATCTATATTTTCCAGTTAGTTCTTCATGATTCAGCTAGGAAGGCCTGTATGTTTCTAAGAACTTGTCCATTTCTTCTAAGTTATTGAATTTGGTGGCATGTAGTCCTTCATAGTATTCTTGGATACTATGTACATACATAGTATTCTACTATTTCTGTGGCATCTGTAATAACTTCTCTTTCATTTCTGATTTTGTTTGTGTTTTTTGCTCTTTTTCTCTTAGTCAGTCTAGCTAAGGGTTTGTCAATTTTATTATTGCTGTTTAGTTCTTAATTTTTATGGGCCTCCCTCAAAACTTAGAGAGGATACTTGTTACATAGGCAAGTATGAGATGTGTAAAAATCATGGCATTTAACCATAATAAAACTCATTTATTTTCAGGGATTTAAATGCTAATGTTGGCACACAATAAGCAAACAATATTGAGTATCCTTTTAAAAATGTAAAATCACACAGAAATCAATTAATCAATTATTCACCAAAAATTACTTACCATTTCTAAATGCTGGTGTTATTCTAGATGCTTAATGTGCAAAATTAAACATATTGTTCTTTTCCTCCTGGAACCAACCATCTAGTGAGAGAATCATATGCTGAAATTTGTCCAAAAAAGTAATCACAATACAATTTACCATCACAATAGAAGGATCTACAAAGACCTAAGGGAGTACAGAAGACTCAGTATCTGAATTTAATAAACCTTTGCAAGAAACATTTGAACTGGATTTTGAATGGAGATAGGGCTTCCCTAGGGAGAAAGGAAGAAAGCGCATTCCAGATGCACAATGGTTGTGTACAGGTAAAGGGGAAATTGGGGTGTTCTGGTGTGGGAACAGTGAAGAAGAGGTGCAGTTGGTATGCAGGCTTGTGTGATGTGAGATATGAATTGGGGGATTGGAAAAACTAGTTTATGCCAAAGAGTTTCAATTTTCTTCTGCACATGATGGGATGTTATAATTATTGTTTTGTTTCTCAAGTGTTTATTTAAAAAGTTCACACACATATTATATATCAATACAGTAATACCTTGGTTTGAAAGCATAATTCACTCTGGAAGCAAACTACCTGTATTGCAAGACCTCCCTCTTTTACCACGTTAAAATGCATTAGAAATGTTTACTTGTCTTTCAGAACACTTACAAACCATGTTACTCGCAATCCAAGGTTTTACTGTATATTTAAAGATGATCAGATACATAATGTGTTTTCCTTTTCTTTTTTTGAATTGGGCCCTCCCTCCCATTCTTCTCTCTCCTTTCTATCTTCTCCACTTTCCTATGCACACCTTTCCCTCCCCAACTCATGTTAACACTAAATTTGTATCCTTTATTTGTTTTCTGCTTGGTTATATAATTGTATTCAAGTGTACAATGTGTGAATATATATATATATATATATATATATATATATATATATATATATATATATGCAATATCCATACACACAGCTTTTTGGCCATTGTTTGCTTTACAAAGGAATACTTTGCATATTTTTCTGCATTTTGCTTTTCTTATTCAACTAGTCTTAGAGGAAATGTCTCCAAGTCCATAGATCTAGCTTATTCAGGTTTTTATTTATTTTTTAAATTTTATTTTAATTTTATTTTTTAAAGATTTTATTGGGAAATTGAGGGAGGGGAACAGTGTTGGGGAAGCGGGGAAGGAGAACAGACAAGTTGTTGTCCTTTTGTTCTTCAGTCTAGTTGTGGAGGACATTTCTTCACTGGCCCATGTTGGTATCGTCACTGTGCTCTTCTCAGGTGAGGCAGATCGGCCACTGGGCTCTGGATGGCCACTCACAGTGGCTTTTGGCACCTCATACCGGTTTCCTGCAGCTCATGCTGGCTGCCGGCCACTCACTGTGGCCTATGGCAGCCCACTGTTCCAGGGGGTGCCGCTATGCCGTCCTGGGGACTCATAGCAGCCTAGCTCTAGGTGGAGCTGTTGTTCACTATCTTAGCTGTACAGGGCAGTGTCACTGGCCCTCGTATGTGGGATTCGAACCGGGGTCACAGGCATCCCAAGCCAGCTCTTAACCAATGCGCCACTTGGCCAGCCCTCATTCAGGTTTTTAAATAGGGACTGACATAATCAGGACTTGATATCAGAGATATGATGTTGGAGTGGACAGTGAGCTAAAAAAGAGGTAGAAACTGGAGGTGGGGGCTAAATTGAGAGATTAATCAGGTAACAAATGATGGGGTATGAGACAATGTAGTCACTGTTTTGGCAAGGACAGATCTTTCGCACATACAAGCCTCAAATATAGAATGAGTTACCATATAACATATCTCAATAAAATGCCAATAACCAAAATTATGCAACTGTAAAATTTTGACATCAGCTCTTCTGAGTGTGCTGCTTAGAGAAGCATAGGTTTAAAATATTTACCAGCAGCTTAGCTGGAGTTTTTAGAAAGGATCCATTATTCTTCCACATACATTTGTGTTTCTCTCTTTCCTCCTTATTTTGCACGTCTTTCTGCAAAATAACCCTGATTTCAAACTTGTTTTGAAACTCAAATGGCTAAATCCGTTGGTGGTTTATTTTAGAATTGATGTCCACATTGTCTTTGAATAACAACAACATTTTGTAACACTATAATCTTTCTTTAGGCTGCTCGGTATACACCATGTTTGTTTTTTTTTTACCCATATTGCAATTAGTGCAATCATATAACACATTCCTGATACCAACTAGTGTCCTTACATATTATACTATAAATCTTCACAAGTTCTCTATATTTGCAAATCTCTGGTCAACATTAAAATGGGGTAAATGTTTCATTGGAACAGCTAATTATAATTACCAGCCCTGTTAAACAATTTTGGTTGTTTTGTAATATGAATCCCATTTATCCTAGCTTTGATAAAGACAACTTGTCCTCCTACATTTTTCTGTACTCCAGTGTAGTTAGTAATTTTTTACTAACCATAAAGTACCTAGAATTTTAATAACTTGTTTTAAAAATTACTTCTAAAAATGTTAATATTTCAGAAAAAAATGCGAAGAATACTAGAACACCCATTTTCATAACTAACAATTATTAAAATTTTGTCATATTTGTTTCCCATTAACCACCAGTATCAGTCTTATTCTACTCTTGTTGTCTACACAGGGAATCTCTATTATAAATTTGGCGTTCACCTTTCTAGTTCATTTTTATCTTATATACATATGTATAGATATGTTTAAGTTATACACCTTAAACTTACACAGAATTATATGTCAATTATATCTCAATAAAGCTGGGGGGAAAATGAGATATCATGATCAATTCCTGGTCAGGGCCATATTCTGGTTATAGACAGCCATTGACCACCATCTTGCTGTGTGCTCACAAAACCTCTTCTTCATTCTCCAGGAGAGGTCAAGAGCTCCTGGATCTCTTCCTTTTCCTCTAAGGGCATTAATCCCATCCTTAGGGCCCCACCCGCATGACTTAACCTAAACTTAATTATCTCCAAATGCCCCACCTCCTAGTACTATCACATTGATGGTTAGGGCTTCAACATATGATTTTGGAGGTGGGCAGCAGAACTCAAATATTCAGGCCATAACACAGTTGAAGGGCAACTTTTGAATGTGTGTCTGTGGAGACACTCATAGTGTCTGCAGCACTGCTGGTGCTCCCAAAATAGATTTAGTTACATATGAATAGTTCTCCAAAAATTAATACTGAGTGAAAAAGGAAGCTAAAAAATTATAAATGTAGTGATGAAACTAATATTAAACATTTTAAAACACAAAAGCTATAAATTACTTGTGATTTGATACACTTATGTATTGCAAATGATTAGCACAGTGGTATTAACATCTACATCACCTCATAAAAATGGCATCTAATTATGTTTAAATTTGCATTTTCTTGATTATTGATGTGTATGGATTTATATATGGATTTAAAATCCCACTAGAAACCTTGATCTGAATTGATTCTATAATATTGAAATGCTAGAAAATTGAAATTTATTAGAGAATGAATCCATAATGTTGGTATACCATCATTTACTCTTACAACATTTAAAATTCTCAATTTGCTAGACAGTAATTATTATTAAGTCAAACTCTTACAGTCAGGATTTATTACAGCAGTAATATTGCAGAACTCAACTTGGGGGAGAGAACCTGTATTTAAGGCAGAGGACTGTTTGGCTATAAAATTCCAAAATCATAATCAATTTAAAAAACTGTAATTGAATATATATAGATAGTCACGGGATGTGGATTATACTGTGGAAGAGAGTCAGAGGAAGAGTAATAGATATATATGATATGGGGGGGAGTGGGGTGGTGTATTGGGGGTGGGGGTTGTCACTTTGAGGGGTAAAATGTATAACTATTGCACTGTGTTGTACACCTGAAACTAATTAAATAAATAAATGAATAAATAAATAAATAAATAAATAGCAATTGAGAGGGGGTAAAGTCATAAGAAAAGATTAATTTCTTCTCTTGAGAAAAAATTTTTGAAAGCATATAAGTTCTTGATTATCCATACCTTCTAAATTTGAATAACTCTTTGTGTAGTTATTAAAGAGCATTAAAACAAGTATGCAAAATACTGGTCTCAAGTGGTAACTGGGAATATTTGCATGAAGTCTTTGCTTTCCTGCTTAACACACCAACTGAAACATGGACTAGAAAAAAATGACTATTTAAAAAATAGTTTACATTCTATCTAGAATGCCTTGGATGTAAAGAAATAGGGTATGATTTGAAATGGTATTTAAACTGCCCTTTAAATAATAATTCTTATTTTAAATGAAGCTTTTGTATTAAGAGAAAAAAAATTTTGCTCTAATGAAACAAAAAGAGCCTGGGGAGGATATAGGAAGTGCAGGGTGGTCCATATAAAATAACGGATCATTATAACACAAAATGGGAAAGGGGACAAGTTTTTCAAAATAGTTGTTGATTTCCAAAGTAGAGTATTTCTCACATAACAGAAAATTAAACCTTGGTGGGGAGACTGGTGATTTTTGATTGATTTCAAATTTTAGAGAAGCATCATGAATAAGAGAGGAAGGCAGAAAGGCAGAAAGCAGGCAGAAAGGAAGGAATGGAGGGAGGGAGGAAGGAAGGGAGGAAGGAAAGAATGACTCCTGGGATTTTTGGCATTAGAATACCTGGGTTCAAACTCTGGTCCTACCATTAATTTTTTTGAGTTAGCCGTTTAAACACCCCAAGTTTTGTTTTCTTCATATAAAAAGTAGAGATAATAATCTTATAATCTGTAACACATCTTACAGAGTTCCTGTGAAAAATGAATTGAGGGACTTTATAAATTGAATAACTTATGTCTGCCACACATAATAGCTCATTCCCTTCTGAATTTTCCACTTTTAGGAATTTAAAAATATCCATTTTTCCATACCTGCAGAATTAAAATGAAATTTTTTCATTGAATGAATTATTTTATATAAATTCTGGTGCCATATCTAACTGGTCCAAAATACTAGTGTTAAACAAGTCATTAAACTTCCTTGCAAAATAAATTCTATTTTATACAGTTTAAACTTGGCAGCATTTCTCCACTGTGTCCCCCACAATGTTAGTCTTATGAAATCTCCGTTATAAAGAAGGTTTGCCTAATTTCATACATTTGTGAAATGCTGCACTCTATCCTATTTCTTCTTTGAGAAGTCCTCCAGCCAAGGAAGCTGTTCAAATTAATTTAAGCCTGTGTTTTCCTACTTTATTTGGTCATGGAAATTCCTTTTAGGTAGCTTCCATTAAAAGTTCATGGAATACATTTTGTGATATGTTCATGTGATTGATCTAATTTGCTCCACCAAATTTGTATGTAAATATAGTCATGTTTCTTTTCATTTTCAAAAAAAAAATGAATACTTGATTTGCCATTATTAGAAGGAGCTGTCTTGCATTTGGCCAACAACTCATCACTCTCTACTCTTTCCCCCTTCTCGTGAGCTGTCTAGGAACTCTGATATATTCTCTCAGTCCAAAAGGAGGTTTTTCTGCTTCCAAACACAATGCAGAGAGTGAACTCAATGCCCAATTTTCCTCTGCTGATGGCTGGTTTTGCACAGTTCAACAGAAGCTGGTTCATATGCCCCTCTTTGCTAGCGCTGGCATTGATCTCTGGTGCCTTATACTGAGCATTAATGTTAGAGTGCCATTTCATAGTCATTGTTCATCACTGATCCCTAAAGCACAACACAGTTCAGAGGTCTGTATCCAGAGTCAGCCTTGCTTCCTAAGCACAAAGGCTCTAATGTCAAGTCCCAGTTTCTAGCTCAGACTCCTTTTGCCATCTTGGTGAGTTCCCTCTTGGGGCCTTGGGGTTCTTTTGGACCAGGAGACTATGTATAGAATCAGGTTAGTCTATTTAAACAGTTTCTCTAACCTCAAATGTTGAGGAATAGGTAGAGTCATTGTAGTTTCCTACCTGAAGGCCCATGGTCTCCTGATTCTCCTGGTTGAACCTCTCCCTACAGCTCTGAATGCCAAAGAATGCCAGTGAGAAGCAGACTCATTAAGATCAAGATCACAGTATAATTTTCCCTGGGACAATGGTTTCTTTTTACCCTATATTTCCATAAATAGTTCATAAATATTTTCATAATTCCAAAGATTTAATAGATATTTACTAAGTGTCAACCATGTACCAGGAACTGTCCCTAGACTGGAACATAACTATATTCACAACAGATTATGTTTCTGCTTTCTTGGAGCTTATGTTCTCAAGTAGAGAAAAAGACAATAAATAAACAATTTACATCAATTAGTGTTGAGTGCTATAATGGAAGAACAAAGGGATATAGAATGATAAGAGTGGGAAATATTTTATATAGAATGGCCAATGGAGGCTGCACAGCTAGAGACCTATTTGAGCATAGAACTTGAGGAAGTGTTGGAGCTAGCCATGCAGACATTTTGAGGAAGCCCCTTCTAAGCAGAGGAAAATATAATTGCCATGGGGCAGGAAGGTGCTTGGAATATTTGGGGGCATATCAAGAAGTCTAGTATTACTGGATCAGAATTAGTAGAATGATAGTGGATGAAATCAGAGAATTTGCAGTGTGGATCAGAGATGATGATTTAGCTCTTGTGTGCTGTGGTAAGACTTTGGGGTCTCATTCTGAATGATATGGGAAACCAGTGGATGATTGTCAATAAAGTTTTGACATGATTTAATTTATGTTTTATAAAGATTATTGGATTCTTTCTGAAGAATAGACTGTAAGAGTGGTATGGTTAGGAACATGGAGCATTTGCGAGCCCATTACAGTAGTATAGGTGACAGATGATAATGATTTCAACTATGGTGTTAGCAATATTAAGAAGTAGTTGGCAGAGCCAGCACAGCGTCTCAGTTGGTTAAGAGCTCGCTCAAGAGTGCGAGCTGAGGGCCAGCTGAATGGCGCGGTTGTTAAGTGCTGGCTTGGGAAGCCAGCGGCCCCGGTTCGGGTCCCACATATGAGGGCCAGTGACACTGCCCTCAAAAAAAAAAAAAGGTTCTAAAAAACTCTTTGTATAAATAAATTAATTTATAGGCATATATTTTGTTATGATTATTATTGCAATCTAGTTTTTTGTGATGATCATGTTAGTTAAATAGAGGAAAAAATTATAGTAAGCATGTGGCAACCAAGGCAGTGACCAGTGAACATTCAATCCATTATGTTTTATACTTACAAACGGCCTCCTTTGTCCTGTATTTCCTAGTATCACAGGACACTGGTGGACTCACAAAGAGAAGTTGAAGCCTTATATTTTTTGAAAAAGTGAAATAAAGGAAAAATCTGTGTAAAGCAGGAACAGTTTAGGAGAACTGGGTACATACTTTCAAAATAGCAGATATGAGGTATTTGACTTGACTAGCTGTTTGATATTTGTTTTTTCTTAACTTTTTAATATGCCTGAATCAAATAAAGTTATGGATTAAAAATGAAAATAACTCATATGTACATAAGTGAGGTCTGAACATCCAGCTAAAAATAGAGAATCCCGCATATTGGAAAAGAGATATCTTTAAGTCAGGAGCCAGAAATCTTGGAATTTGTACTAAGCTCTGCAATTATCTATGTAGGTAACTTTGTACAAATCTCTTAAATTCATTGAGTCTTAGTTTCCCTATTTACAAAATGTAGGTAAAAATACCTTGTCTAGCTCAAAAGTCTGTCAACAAAGATCAGTATGCTATGCATATTTAAAAATATATGAGGAAATTGAATCTTAGGTCAAACAACTTATCTAAGATCACAAAGCATGTACATTCAGACAAATGTTGAACTCAGGCTTCTCTGATTCTAAAAACCTAAGCTATTAACATGTTTTGCAGTATACAGCAAGCACACATACTTAACTGAGATCGAGAAGATAAGAAAATATTTTGTAAATAGCTTTCATACTCATATCTGCTTTAGCATTCACTGTTGGTTGATTTCAGAAGAAGGGTAAAAAAAAATCTCTTCAAACAATTTAACCAGGTGACCAATATTTGATTCTCCTCGGAGAACTGACTTGCTTTGAATTACTTCATTCACCTGCTTTGCAGGGCACATATAACAGGGGACTAACATCCAGTGGTATTATCAATTTCCTGTAAGCTAAATAAGAAAGATGAGTAATAAGTATTTTTTCTCTTTTCCTGTTATGCAAATATCTATGAGTTATGCAGGGTATAAGTTAGGGCATAGCAGTGCACTTAAAGTTTGCAAATATGCTCTTACAAATTAGGTTGCTGTCAAAGTTGCTTGTATTGGTAACACATCTATCTAATGCTGTTCTGCTCAGCAGCAATGTTACAGGTGAACCTGAAAGACAAAAGTAGTATTTTTTTTTAATTTTTTTTAGCTGAGCCATCCTGCCACCTGTTGGTAGCTCAGCAGTTGCTAAGCTCGTGCCGGGAATCAAACCGGCAACCCTGATGCTGAGAACTTTAACTATTTTTTTTTTTTTAGAGGGCAGTGTCACTGGCCCTCATATGTGGGATCCGAATGGGGGCCGCTGGTGTCCCAAGCCATCTCTTAACCACCGCACCCCTTGGTCGGCCCAAAAGTAGTATTTTTATGCAAATAGTTCATAAAATATCTTTGCTAAATAAGCAATTCCCTAGCAAAGTTTATTTGCAGTGATATAATTTAGAAGCGTCCCCAGTGACAACCTTTTGAGCCATATTAATTAAATGATAAAACATCTACAGTGTTAAATCTACAGCAGTATATAATAATGGCAGAAAAAAAGAATGCCTGAGCAGCAGGGAGCCTTTAATACAGAACTGCGTAGGCCACTTAAATAGTGTAATCTGGCTTTCAAGTGGAGCATTCTAAAGAATCTCTATGAACCTTGCTTTGGGGTTTCACAGAATCAGAATGATATTGAGGACAAAGCTCTGTTCTGGATCTACCTGTCACTGAAACGCTCATGCTGCTTTTCTACAAAGCCAAGTGGGATCATTTTTCTAGGAAACATCAATTACTTCTGCTTTTGCTGAAAAATGGCACAGTTATTTTTAGATATATTTTCCACTGGTCTACAAAGTATTACAATTGCCATAACATATTGGGTAGTATCATAATGGTACAAGGATCCCTGAGCAAAATATGCCTCCCCATGACATTGCCTTACTTCTGTTTGAAAAACAGTATGATCATATATTTTATAACTCCCTGTACAACTAGTAGGTACTGGTATGAATGGCAAATGAATGAGTTGGAATTTTATAGATTTCCAACATACCTAAATTCAGATATTTTTTTCTCTGAGGGTCAGTTTGTGAAATTGATGATTTGAAATAGCCTTATCAGAATAAAATGAATCAGGTTCTTCTAGGGCTAATCAAATCCTGGATAGTAAATGAGCTACTTTCGGACATTGCATTAACACAGCAGTAGCTTAATAAATTATACTCTGCTGATTTGACTTCCACTGATACTTAATTTAAAACTAGAGATGATCATGGTGTATGGAAAATATAGCTTCTCATGAGCCAGTTACTTGTTCTGATGTAGTGCATATATCCAGCCAAGACATTTGAAATATAGTTTTCTAAAAATATAAACAAATGGAGTCTTGTGAGGATAAAATTCTTGACTGAAGAATTAATACTTAGAATCATGACATCTTTTTCTTTCTTGGAATATTTTCTTTTTTAAAAAAATTAAAATATATTTAACATACAATATTATATTAGTCTCAGGTATATACAATAGTTACTCAACATTTATATACCTAAAGAAGTAATCACCATGACAAGTCTAGCAACCATACATTATTATGTAGTCAATAATATCACAATATTATTGACTATATTCCCTATGCTGTATATTATATCCCCATGACTTATTTGTTTTATACCTGGAAAATTTGAACCTCTTATACTCCTTCAACTTCCTCCCCACCCCCTTTTAATTTTTCAATCACAGTTGACATTCAATATTATTTAATATTAATTTCAGGTGTATAACATAGTGGTTAGTCATTTACATAATTTAAGAAGTGATCCCCCAACTTGTCTAGTACCCACCTGGCATTGTACATAGTTATTACCATATTATTGACTATATTCTCTATGCATTATTTTACATCCCCATGACTATTTTGTTACTACCAATTTGTACTTCTTAATGCCTTCACCTTTTCACCCAACCCCAACCCTCTCCCATCTATCACCCCAATAAATTTAGTATCCATATGACACCATACATAGTTATTATATTATTGACTATATTCCTTATGCTATACGCTACATCCCAAAGACTACTCTGTAACAACAAATTTATACTTCTTAAATCCCTCTCATTCCTAATCCCCCTCTTGTCTGGCAACCATCAAAATGTTTTCTGTATCTATGAGTTTGTTTCTGCTTTGTTTGTTTGTTTATTTTGTTCTTTAGATTCCACATTCTTTGTCTGTCCATTTTGACCTCCTCCCTGTGTTTGTTTCTGTGTAGGGCTGCTATGCCTCCCAATCTTAGTAGAGTGTAGTAGGTGTCCTGTGGGACCCAGTGGTGCAGTGTCCCTGATCACCAGAGCTGGGTGCTTCCAGGTGAATCCCTTGTGTGGGGTGTGTGTGCCCTCCTGTTGCAGTTAAGGCTTGCTTGCTGTTTGCATGTTAGTGGGAGGGGTTGACCCTCAGGTTGATTGTTTGTGAGGAGTGGCTGTGATTCCAGTGGAGGAGCTATTTTGCAGGGGCTGACCTTACAGAGCAGGGTTTGCTTTAGCAGGGCACTGGAGCCTGCTCAGTCTGCCCTTTGGGTGTGTTGACCTTGGAGGGAGCTGGGAGATGCTTTGGCCCAGTCCAAAGCTAGCCACTGGGCCTGCCAGCCTTGAGGCCTCTTGGGAGGAGACCTGTGGCAGGCCAAGTTCAGCCACAGTTGTCTGTGCCCTAGTTGTGGCCACCTGGCATGAGATACAAAGCAATCCAGAGATGGCTGCCACCCATGCTGTGCTTGGAGGTGCCTCCAGAGGCTAATCTGTGAATGGAGGCCAGCTGTCACTAGTACCAGGCTTGGGGCTGCTCAGTCAGGGGTATGGGACATGTTGAAGCCAGATGCTGCTTGTTTGTATTTAGTTAATCTTGGAGAGATTTTAGGAATGTCCTCAGTATGAGCCAAGGCAGGCCATTTGTACTGAAAAGCCACTGGAAGTTGCTTGGGTATGCCCATAGGTTGAGTGGGGCGTGGTATCAGAGAATCACTAGGATGGGGTGGAGGAAAGGTGATAGCCATTTGGATGTAGACTCAGATATGGTGGCTACCTACGTCTGTGCGCAGAAAGAGGAGAGGGCTCAAAATAGGAACAATGGTTTCCACCAGCTCCTCTATCTGGGAGAAACCTGCCTCTTTAGCCTTCACCCCGAAGCTAGATAATTCAGTTCCTCCCTATATGTCCCTGTCACCTATTGAGCCGAGCCACTGCCCCAGAGCAGGAGCTCAGTGGGAGTGAGTCCTTCAGCAAGTAAATCTGTGCATGGTCCCTTTAAGAGGAACACCTGGGAGGGCATTTGCCCTTCATCGCACTCAGCTACAACCTCTGCTGGTTTTCACAGCCAGAAATGATAGGGACTTCTCTCCCCAGCAGTGAAACTTTGGGGTGGGGTTGGCCTGGGATCCCTCACTCCTCAGTGGGGAACTCCACAGCTAAGATATCCCTCTGGATTTTTACTGATCACATGCAGGTGTGGGATCAGCCCATTCCGTGTCTTTGTTGTTCCTATCAGTCTCAAGGTGGATTCTGTGTTGTAGTTGTAGGGCTTTGGTTCATCTAGACTTCAGGTGATTCTCAATAATGGTTGTGCTGTAGTTTAGTTGTAATTGATGTGGTCCTGAGAGAAGGTGAGCACTGTTTACTTACTCTACCATCTTGATTAGAAATCCCTCTTGGAATATTTTCAATTTATCTTCCATGATAATATCTATGATATATAGAAAATTAATTGTTGTGTCACTATAGTCTCTTAAGGAAAAACTTCCCCAATCACTCCTTCAGCTTTCTTTAACCTACTGGGTACAATATCAACCAGATATCATAAGAGGAAAGTAAAACACTTTTGTCTTTTATTTAAATAAAAATTATATTATAAATTAGAGTCTTTGAAAGTTCATCTATCCATTCATTCATTTACCAATCTTTTAATGAATTCATTGTTTTCTTCATTCAATCAGCAAAAAACTCTCACGTTAATATTTTTGTAGATTCCTAGGCTTTGAAAAATTCAAACCAAAAGAGATATAGACCATAAAAACTACTAAATCTCATCTTTGGCAGAGATATTTGCTAAGAATAACTTGCCTCAGTCAGCTAGACTTGGTCAGCTATCCCTGCTGCATGTTTAGCTAAGGTGGGCATTGAATTGCTATTCTGTCCTCAAGACTGTTGGAAGCTTGTGTAGGTACTCCACATTCCTATTGTGGCTGAATGCACTATACCTAACCTTTGCATAAAAAGAAGATTTTGGTTTCCAAGCCTGTCAGTGTTTCAGCTATTAAGTACACACATATCATCTCTTTATGAAAACTATAGAATATATGTTCAGAATTCAATACCAATAAACAAGAATAACATTTTCATGTCAACACATTTTAGCAGGGAGATGGTGACGTTCAAGTCCTTTTTAATAGTCCTTTTAGTAAGGCCTTCTAACCTCTATCTCTAACTCACTCTGACCCCATTGGTGTCTCCATTTTTAATAGTTAAAGCCTTTGTAATAAATGCAAAATTAACTCTAATTCTCTAAATTAAGTTGTAAAATGCATTTAATTAAGTGTATGGATGCAATTTACTAAATCAATTCACTTATTTACTTCAATTCACTGAGTGGGTATCTTAAAGTGTTTTTAGGTTTTTTAAAGTGCATCAGGATTCATGAGTCAAGGGTCTGAATCCAAGATTCTCAAGATGGTGCCAGGAGAAAGCAGATGTTGATATCAATTGCACTTTAATTTCAGGAGGCAGTTTCCCTTTCAGCTGATGTGAGGCGGCTCATGTTCACTAATGGGTCTGGCTTAGACCCTTCGAGAGATGTTTATTATCATTGTCTGGACTTAGGAAATGATTTGAGACATTTAATTTCAGAGCTCCATCAAGTTCTTATGCTGCAAAGAAACATCTGATCATTTCATGTGGTCATCTCAGACAAAGGACAAATAAAGTGAAAAAAAAAGATTTTATTTTGTCTATTCATACGATGTGTGAACTTTAACTTGCGATGTATTTTATTTTTCATGTTATCATACTGAATTGTGCTCTTTCAGTATGAAGGAACTCCACAAAAGCTTTTAAATTCTGGTGACCTGAGGGGAAAATATTCTTTAATTTGCAAATTAGCTGAACAGATACTAAATGAGAATCATGGAAGTGTTTTGGATATTTTATGTTTTTTTAATTAAGGGCGATTATACAGAGATATAGATGTTACACGCCAGCTGGTATAGTGTGGGATAGTGGCATTCTGTGTATGGCGTGGAATTCATGTGTCAGTTTGTGGCAAGACTCCAGGGTATCCACCAAAGATGCTCAACACTTCACTGCTTCTCAAGGCCAAATAATTTTCCAGAGGATTAATACCTCAAACTTCTTAAATTGGTGACTTGGACTCTTTGGAGATGCAGATCTTATTTCTTTTAGTTGTTGATTTTCAAAGGCATGTTCTTTCTGGCGCTGGATAGTTCTTCAAAAATAAGGAAGACTTACATGTACAGAAAGTTATAGAAGATTTACATATAATGTTTAGAAGTTGGGCCATTTAGAAATGTGATCATTTGCATTTTTCTTTTCTGAAAGCTAACTCCTAAATTATTGTTCTGCAGAGAGGAGGGCTTTGGGATTTATGATTTTTATTTCTTTTCATTGAAAACTGAAACACACCCTTGTTTTTAGCATATAGCTTCTAAGGTAATGAGGAACACACCAGTACATTAAAGCAAATGTGTGTCAAATCTCCAGAGAAAACAGATGTCATGCATGCTGTATTTCCTTCAGACATCTGAAATCCAGCATTATTGTTCTTTCAATCTGTTTTCTAAACAAATGAAACAATAGGGAGTAAACATAAATCCTCCTATATTAGAATTTAAGAAATGTTTCAGCTGGAAAAGTTCAAAGTATAGATTTGATAAATCAAGATATAAAGAGCTTAAAACTAGGAAACACAGAACTGGAAATGTGTATACTTCCCGCTGGTTATTCCACAACTGTACGTATTCCCAATGATTTTCATAATCTGTGATAAAGTTATAAGCCTGAAACTCACCTATAAATAAATTCCATTATTTTATGAATATTTTAAGCAATATGCTCAAGGGTGAAAGATATATAAACTTAATGTGGGTTTCCTAATCTTTAGTAAAATTTATTAGTTGTTATCATAAATTAAGGAGATTTTGATTTTGGCAGTCAGCAATAAATTTGGACATTTGAAAGTCCAAACTTAAGAACACCATTCATACTACATTAATGAAAATGTTAGTGTGTGTGAATATGTGTGCCAGTGCTGCTTTGCGTGTGTAGAATTTAGCATTTGTTGGGTAGAAAGAAACATAAATGACTACATAAAGGTAGATTCACATCTTCTCTAGCCTCATGTAATTTTAGATATCAAAAACTTTTAATTTGTAGACTTGTTTCTGTCCAGCTTTGAGCTAGAGAGAACTAAACTGAGAGAGAAATATGAGCTCCATCTCCGCCAGCAGGGGAGCTTGGCACAAGCGGTGTTCTGAGTCGGTCCCTACTTGGACTAGGTTGGGCCTGAGCATTTCACCACCCATCATGCTACAGCCACATCTCCTGATCTGCTTGGGCCCTTCCCATGACTGTGCTTGCTTTCCCGGGCATCATCCAGTTCTATTTGCTGGAATAGAGTCCTGAGACACACCCCAGGCCACATGGCTGTATACTTACTTCTCAGGTAGCACTGGCTCTTCTACCAGTCCTTCTTGCTAAGCATAAGCTGTGGTATTGCTTCCCAGCTGCATGACAACCAGTCAGGGTTACATTTGAGATTGAGATACTTCCTTAGGCAGAACATTTTCGTTCCTTGAGGGCTGGTTCTACAAGTAGATTAATTTTCATACTTGGCTCATCACAATTCCAGTTTACTACACTTTTCATGTTACCCCACCACTGAGATTCCAGCATGTCTTGTGGCAAGGCTACACAGGCATGACAAAAATTGCATTAAATAGGAAAGCTTACAAACACGTTGCTTCAAAAACAAAATGATCACTAGGGTTATTTAATGATACCAAGCTGTCATCCTGCATGTAATGTTTAGTAGAAACATAGCACTCTGAAAACCATTGGATACTGGGCATTTGCTCTCCACTATCTGAACGCTGACAAGATCAGATAATGGGTGAGGAGCAGGTATTTTTCCAGCTGGAGAAAAAAAGAAAAAGCAAATAGTAAGTATATTTCATGATACCACATCTCTAATTAAAACAGCAGAGATTTTAACAAGTTTTTGCTATTGTTTTCTCTCAAGTTTAGTCAGGTATTATCTAGTCTAAAATGCCTAGACTCTCCTGTCTTCTACGTGTCTCTTATCTGGCCAAAGACCAATTAGATAAGTAATTATTTTTCGTTATTAAACTGTTTACATTGTAGCAGAATCACTTTTATATTTTAAAGTGGTAGTAATGATTAGTACTTATAAATGGTCCATTTTTGTTTTGGATATATAGGAAAGAATGAATCATCTGAATGCTATAAAATTATTTCCTTTTAATATAAGTTTCCAGTAATCAGCACATTTATTTAGGTGGATACACGCCTTTTTCACTGTAGGCATTTATGATATAGTATCTGTAAAACTGAAAACCCAGAAAAAATGAGAAAGCATATCCTATGATGTTAAAAGTGAAAGATACTTTTTCAAACCCATTTGTATGATTCCTTTACCAAAAAGACAAAAAACAAACAAATAGAAAATACTAGTATGAGGGATAGTACTTTTATTTAAATGAAACTGATCACATTTTTGGGGTATAATTAAAGCTATAAAATAATCCTTTTAATTTAGGCTCATGTATTTGGTCCCGCTGATGAAGTCTATTAGATAATGCTTGATTAACTTGAGCCCTCAAATATGCTATCCAGTGAGCCTGAAAATAAATAGTTTAACTTTCTTTTTTCCTGCAGAGGTTTTAGAAATTTATCACTAATCCTGGAGAGTTGGAGGTATATGCTCTTTTAAAGCAATGTGCTCTTTTTAAGTGTGGACAAAATTGGCTCAGGTAAAATAAGAGCCCAAAGAGCAATCCCCTAGAATTCAATTCCAATGTTGACCTTCACTTGAAAAGTCCCAAGATATATATGTTTTATGCTCCTTTCTACAAGAGTTCAATGTTGGAATTTTGTCATAACCTTGCATATGTTCTCCCTGCTACTGACTCATGTTAGGGACCTGACCTATTGTGGAGAGATGCAATTTATGGATTCCCTGGGTAGTCTCATGGTTTTCAATTCTTATGGACCATTTATGGGTTTTATCTTTCTTTTAGTTATCTGTAAATTGTGATTGTGTTACTCTCAGTGTAGTTATGTTACCAATGTAGGGTAAAGGATGTAATGTGTGAGAGGGCATAATAATCCTCTATGCTGATGGTGTGAGTGATTTTCATATTCTGTAAGAGATGGGTCAGAAAAGGTGAATTTATTTGATCAAAGCAGTAGATGTCCATTCTTCTAAGTGTCCACCCCCTCCCTATTCCTTATGCTAGACACCAGAAGTTGATTGGGCTTATACAAAGTAAAAAGGAAGGTGGGAAGAATGCCCTCCCATTATCCAGTTATTTCTGTCTTTTATGTTACCTTTAGTTCTACTCAGTTTTCCATAACTCTTTATACAGAAGTGATATTCACCTGTTCTGTTCTATTCTGTTCTATTCTATTCTATTCTATTCTATTCTATTCTATTCTATTCTATTCTATTCTATTCTATTCTATTCTATTCTATTCTGCTCCATCCCATCCCATGCCATCCCATCCCATGCCATCCCATCCCATGCCATCCCATGCCATCCCATCCCATACCATCCCATCCCATCTTACTATCAACAGTGCTTATTTTAATTCTTCCCTGAAGTACACCCTAGATACACAGGACAATGGAAACTCCCTTAATTTTCTGAGGTTGCCATGTTTGTACACAGTGACCATTGAGGAAGGCATAGCTTGATTGAGGAAAGCTTTCTAAGAGGCTTTTGTGGAGATAGAGGGTTGGCATAAGGAGTAGGGAGAACTCCATTTTTTCATTTTTCTCTGCTGTTGTTCCACCTTGATCATCTATCCTGCCTGGGTTATACCTGCAGAGCAGCCTCACACTAGCCCTTACAGATGTGTTTATTTTGGGGATTGGGTGTAGGGGAGGATGGATGGGAAGATATGAAATGAGTGAAGTTGAGTAAAAGGAAGAATTTTTTATATGTATATGGTTAGAATGCTATCATGCTAGTCTTCTTTACTTGATTTGACTAAATTTTTCAGTCAGCAAACATATTAAGGAAAGCAGTTTAACAATTTAATCTGCAGAACTATTTTTTTCTTTTTTGACATTGCCTCTAAATTGAGTAAACTACACTAGCAAGCAAGAACATAAAAATACTTCTGTTGAGGACTGGAGATACCTTCATTATCTCTTAACTCAGGCTGTATCTACATGAAGCCCATGACTTAACTATATAATTTGGTTGCTTTTCTTCACCATTTATTTAAACACAGTACAAAAAGCATCCTGGGTAATTTTCGGTGTTAGATTATTTATTTATTTATTTATTTATTTAATTTTTAATTAATTAATTTTTTTTTTTTAGCTGATCCATCCTGCCACCTGTTGGCAGCTCAACGGCAACTCAACTCGGGCTGGGCATCAAACGGCCATTGCTCAGAGCTCAGCTTGCACTCTTGAGCGAGCTCTTAACTAACTGAACCACTCGGCTGGCCCTTATATATATATTTAAATCCATGTTCTCATCCTCAAAGTATTACTGTCCTTTTGAATGAGGTAAGAAACATATAGTCTTCTCAATCAGATTTTAGTAGGAAATCATTTAAGGCCACAGAAAAATTAGGCAGAAAAAGAAAGAGGATTGTAGACAGAACAAGTTTTTGGAATCCTATTGTGAATTCAAAAGACAGAACTCTTGGAAGATTGATTTTTAATTTGTTGAGCATACTACTTTTATTTAATGTGCCAATGCTTTATATTATTTTCATTAAGTTCTTTAGCATGATTTTATGGTATAATTTAATAAATACATCTATTACAAGTTGTCATTCCAAATACAGAATTAAGTCATTGTCATTAGTGCAGTTGTATACTTGTGAAAGGGTCTCTCAATTCACCTATTTAGGTAAGGTTTTGTTTTCAGACTATTGACTGCTTACCTAAGAACTATCCAGTCTTGTTGATATCCTAGCAAAACATACCCTGTTGGGTCTTATTGCTTAAATATTCTCACTTCTAAAATTACCACTACACCACTGGAGGTGAATGAATACATGATTATAATTTGAATTTGACAGTTTTAAAGGAAATCGCATAGGGATTTAATTAGACCCTCTCCATGTGCTTCATTGATTCTCAGATGGGTTTTCATTCTAGCATAAGCAGATGTGGGTTCTAACTTAGAAGTTAGATTTCCTTGTACCTTGGTGGGGTTATTCAAACCAGTAAAACAGTCAACAGTTAGTTGTCTGTATATGCAAAATTCAAAAGCAAACTGGTTCAGAAATGCTGAGCAATAGTTTCATTCTTTGCTTCCTTTTTTATGAAATAGGAAGATTGAAGTCATCAAGAAAATAATAATTTTTATGGCTCTTGATCTTTATGCTGCATAATGAAGAGGGAAATTAGGCCACAGTGAAATATTTTTATTTTGGGCAATAACAGAAACTTCCTGACATTATTAGAAGAGAAATGTTATAGTTATTGCTTTTTTTGAGCTCAACAAAATGCCCAACTGAGAAAGATATGAAAGTCATTGTTAAAATTAGTTACTGGAGATTTCAAGAGGAAAATATTATAACCCTTTGAAGGTTTTCTTTGAAATATAATTTTAAAATTAAACGGAGGACAATATGCATCTTGATTTTAGAATTCTAGAAATTCCAATGTTTGCTCAACAAATGCATTGTTAAATGTTCTAAAAATTGAGTTTGGGGACAAATTAGCAGTACCAAGAAAATAATTGAAGTTGACCACAGATGGCTGAGATGGTATGCCACCACTAGTCTCACTGGCTACACGATGGAGAGCGTCATCATAGACTCCATAGTATATTAGTTGAAAAATATAATATAGGTACCTTTCTAGTTTCTTTAATTCATCAGGAACTCCACCCCAGGACTTACATAATCCTCCATCGCAACTCCTTTGCGTGGTCTTCAAGCCTGCTGGTCCTCATCCTTCCAGTCTCTGACCTTTTGTTTTATCTTCTCCTGTAGACCCCCATTATCATTTTGTTTACCTTTTTGAACCATTCCTCTTGAATCAATTTTTCTTCTCCCTTTCCTCTGGTCTTACTGTGTTAGGTAACCTTGGGCTCTATCAGACTCTAGGATACTGGCAACTAGGCATAATTTTTCACTCATGGTGCCCCACAAAGTTCATGCACTAGCTTTACTTACTCACTGATAAGACTCTGGTAAGAAACTGGTGTTATTTTTTTTTCTCTTTTTTTGTAGAAAATGTAGTATTGTGCTGAGATGGAAAAGACACAAAGATGAGAAAGAAAATTATCAGGAAGAAATGATGTATACCCACTAACAAGTTATTTGTATACATATGTTACATTTAGTTAAATGTTTACATTTAAATGCTTAAATGTCTCTTCAAATTTCATTGGCATGCATGCAATAATTGATTCTTTTAGAAAAAGCTTAAAACAACAATACTTATAATGAGATCTCTAATTTAAAACTATTTGCTTCTTAATCTCCCCTTAAGAGCTATGGTGTGCTTTCTGAAATGTTAAAGGAATTTTGTGTCTTTTCTTTTGTATTCTATTTCCTAACAAGTTGGACAATAATTAAAAATTAAAAATGAACATCTTGCTTGTACCTTGTAATCCATGTAACATTTATTACCTTTAAATTAAATATGTATGTATAAAGATGGTATAAGTACACATGTATACATATGACACATATTCATCTGCTATCTAGATGTTCTGTTTTTCTTAGTCCTTGGTCTGACTTGTATATTGTGTTGCTATAAAGTAGAAATTTTATATGTTATAAAGTAGAAATAAAACAATATTTTATTGTTTTAAACTTTTTTTTTGAAAAAAATTTGTTTTTAAAAAAAATTGTTTCGTCTTACTCTGAGGTTTTGAAACCTAGATGTTCATATGTAGATACATTCTACCATTTGTTTGTTGGCATCTCCTTGAAATAGGTAGAACATATGATTCTATTTCTATAACATTGTATCTAATGTTAAACCTAATGAAGCATTAGGATATGTCATCATTATGCCATTCCTACTGCTAATAAGGTGTGGCCTCTACCTATCACAGTTTAGAGAAAAAAAAGGAAAGAAGTATCCAAGGCCAAACAGCACAGTGGCACATTTGTATTATTAAATAAAGCAACGATAACAATCACAGCAACAAAATATTTTACAACATAAAAGGTTTCTCCCCCTTTCCCCCTTAACATCCATCCAAGTAAGGTGGGTTACACAGCTATTAACTGTCAGCAGTATAAGTGAGAATTTGAGGTACAAAGATAGCGATTTGTCTAAGACCATTTGATAGTAAGTGAAATTATGCTGTACCTGGAGCCTGGCTCTTCTATTAGATGATGGACCACAGGTAATCCAAAAGAGAGATTAAAAAAAAAAGACATTAAAATGACCTGAAGGGCCCTCAGACCTTGGCGTCCTTCTATCACTCACTTAAGTTGACTTAAAAGAAGGTCCCAGTCCTTCTTCTTTCCCTTTTTCTATTTGTGTCTGTATTCTCACAGTACCCCTACCTTCCTATATAGACCAGAATCGTGAACAAGAAGGAACTTTAAGAAATGTCCAGGAATTTGGGCTTGATTCCGTGCCTAGCCTCCCTGGAAGCCCTTTTCAGAACCTTAAAAGCCTTAGCCAAATTTAGGGTATTTACCTAAAGATACTGCAAATGAGTTATCCAAAACCCACATTCTGACTCTTGGTTGCCACCCTGGTTTCTACTGGGCAATCACGGACCAGGACATTTTTTTTTTTTTTTGAGGGCGGTGTCACTGGCCCTCACATGTGGGACCCAAACCGGGGCTCTGGCCTCCCAAACCAGCGCCCAACCACCGTGCCACTCCGCCGGCCCCGGACCAGGACATTTTGAACCAGCTTTTCTCACTAACTATCTTTGGTACTTAGGTCTCTCTGAGTGAACCATTGGGAAACCTAGGGAAGGAACTGCCCCTGGACTGCATGGAACATTCTATTTGTGGTCTTTGGGTAGAAACAGGGTTGATAATTTTGCTGCATCATGAAAATTCCTCTCTGAAATAATCATAGAACTGTTTGATCCTAAGTTTATAACTGCTAAGCTCTGAAAAGGCTGACATGAAATTTTAGGGCACCTTTATCTTCTTCCTGCCAAATTTCTCACCTTCCTGGAAGATGCCTGAGTTTCTAATTTATTTCTTAAGCTTAAAGATTTTTTTTGTTTTTTCCTGTTCACATGCAAATAGAAAAATAACAAGTTTAAGTGCTATTCATCACAACTTAGTCTTAATAGTATTTCCTCCCTCCATCCCTTTCTTCTTCCCTCCCTTCTGATTCCCTTTCCCTTCTTAGTTATTTTCATGCAGCTCACGTGTATTGTATACATTCTATGTTCTAGATATAGCAATGTTCAAAGAAAGGTGCTTGAATCCTGACAGTTCTGAACTCAAATTCTTGCTTTCCACTTATAAACTGTACAGCTGTGGAGAAGTAACTCAATCCTTAGGCACCATTCACTTTCACACCTTTAAGTGGCAATATTAATACTGATACCTACCAATAGGGTATAAATAAGATAGTTTGTGAAACCTTTCCCAAAAGCATATTTTGATAAAAACGAGAGGGGAGAGCCTATGGAGGAAGACACAGACCACTGAGAGGGACCAAAATAGAGAATTAGCCAGGCCTGAGGAAAAGGATCACCCACATCCTTGAGTTGCTTGAGAAATCTCTCATAGCAAAGTTGCTTTAGGTTATTTCACCTTTGCATCTTTCTATTTCCTGGACATAATTCATGATGAAGCTATGTGGTGTTATGAAAGAGCAGTGGACAGGGAGTTAGAAAATTTGTGTTCCAGCCTTGACCCTGCATTGACCAGCATGCCATAGGCCATTTTACCTTCCCAGACATTATCTTTTTCCTCTATGAAGTTAGAGAATGAAATGAAATTGACTGCACAAGACTCTTTCAATTCTCAAAATGACATGATTCTAATTTATTAAAGACTTCCATGACTGCTTAAAATGCTTTGTTTTAATGCAAGAGTTACCAGCTCTGTTACAAAAACCATACATCTGTGCACAATGGCCAGAGCAGTACAGAGAACACTGTGGACTATTGTGAGAACTGAGCTCTGCTTTCTCAAAACTGCTTTGAGACAGGCTCATTTTGCAGGTTCTGGCAAAGCTGCCTGGAACCAGTTTCCCTTTATGTTTATGGGGGAGATATTCTCTTCTCTTCTACTGAAAAATGCATTTTGTTGGAAAACAGAAGTACTGGGTTCTGCGTATGGTTCTGTCACTAATTAACTAGGCAACCTTGGGCAAAGCAAAAGACTCTGTTCTTTGAACCTCATTTTTCTTGTCTGCAAAATGAGCCAGATGTTCTTGATAATGTTTGAGTCTCCTTCTATTGCCAAAACGCTCAATTACAACCCCAGTTAGAATCATTTGATTGACTGATGAGTTACAAAAAAAGTTTAGGTTGGAAGCTCCCCCTTAATGTGTCAAAACAGGTCAAATTACAACTTTTCAATGAAAAAAATTCCTTTTGCTATCACCACTCTTGACCACATGTAATCACTTATCTTTCACGAAAAAAAAAATTGTCATATTGTAGATATGATCTTAAGGTCTCTAATATGTTTCGAATTACGTGGAAACCACACACACACACACACACACACACACACACACACACACACACACAGAGTTCTTATAAATAACAAGTAAATTATCCCCCACAAGGATACTAAATTTAGTCTGGAGAAGTATTCCACATGCTTTTAAATATAGATCTAATGTCTAATAGCTAAGATCACTACCGTGGTATAGGATTTTCCTTTTCTGTTTTTCCTCGTTTGCTAAGGTTTTATAATATCATGACAAATATTGGTCCTCTCAAAGGTTTTACTCTTCTTATATTTGGCCCTGTATTTATTTGTTGGAAGACCTTAATTTCTCGAGTTTAAAGAACCACTGATCATTTAAGAATCACCATTGATTAAATAATAAGTTTGCAAAAAAGAAAAAAAATATATTACCATAGTAAAAGTACACCATGATTAAAAGTTGCTTTCTGATTTTGGAAACCATAATTGTGAAAAATGAGTATCTTGAATCAAGGAAATATTATTAGTCACTTGAGTAGGGAGTAGGCATATTTGAAATATTATCCAGAGTTCTCTGACTTTTCTGGAAGCCCTTTCTTTATTGGCTCTTCCCTTTGAACTCTGGATATCCTGGATACCAATAGGCAGCACTGTATTGTAAGTAATGTCTTGGAATTCATATTCTAACTTCTGTGATAAGTTCCTCTGATTAAACATGGTTGTATGATCCTACTTCCTGAAAACTGCTGGTAGAAATATTGAAACAATTGCCCTTTTTCCATGTTACAAATCCCTAGATCTTGTTGCATTGTGCATACAAGCCTCCTCTCTCCCACAAGAAGTAAAAACAGAGCTCTTAGAAACAGCTGGCTGGAAAAATTATTGAGGGGCAAAACATAAATTAAGAAAAAGTCATAATTTTGCCAATATACTGGCAGAAACTTACTGATACATTATTGGGGAAAATTAAACAATAATGGTTATGAATAAAAAATGAAACTTTGGGATCTATATCCTCCTGGATTAAAGGACTAGATAGCAAAATTAAAGATGTATTCTGTCATAAGGACCTGATTGCAGATTTGAACTCAAGCTCTGGCTAGTTTGGAAGTGAAATCTGAAAAATGCAAAATTAGATTAATCTTATTCTTCGTGGTGATTGTTCAAGTTGCAAACCAGTAGTTCAAATTTCTATCATAGCTAAATTATTCTTGGATTCAGGATACAAACTGGAGAAGTTTTGTTATTCTTTTTTACTTAAATGATATGAAAATTACACTGGCAAGTTACCTAGATATACGAAAAATTTCTGTAATTTTTTGCCTGAATTCCAGATATAGATTTAACTTTTATGGGTTTCGAAAATGAATTAGCAGCTAAATAGGAAGAGATTAAATTTGTACTGTGGGAAGAGAGGTATATCTCTGTGTAGTAGCTACTTAGAAGCACTGCTACTTTATTTTAAATATTCAGATATAGATGTGGATACTTTCCTTACCTCTTTTTGTGGTTTCTGCTAATTGTTCATTTCCTTTCCCCTGGGCCTCAAACTTTCCCTTGAGATCTAGCTACAAAGCATTACTCTCTGACAGGATCCCAGAGGGAAAGTCTGGTGCTGTCTCTTCAAGTTCATTCAACTCAACAGATATTCTGTGTCTGAGTATTATGGCTAGAGTGTTTTAGTAGATGATTTTTCTTCTCCCTTTCCCCTTCAAACCCAACTATTCTGGCTCCTTTTCTGCTAGGAGTCATTAGAAGACCACAATTTATCTTTCAGAGCTAGTTTAATGTCATAATGACTTTAGGCATTACCCCTGCCAGATAATTTCTGCCTTTAAATGGTGGTTGCCAATGACTTTAAATTAAGGTCTTGAAGTCTTAGTCACCAGGATTAAGGCAAGGCCAGTTGAAAGCGCTCAATGCTTCTCAAATTATACCATGTGGAAATTTCTCTATTCACTTAACAGGACTCAAGAGGTAAATCAGGACCTAAATTTAGCTTTTATTTTATTTTATTTTATTTTTTTAAAGATTTTATTGGGGAATTGGGGGAGGGGAACAGCATTGGGGAACCAGGGAAGAGGAACAGGCAAGTTGCTGTCCTTTTGTTCTTCAGTCTAGTTGTGGAGTATATTGCTTTACCGGCCCATGTTGGTTTCATCATTGCACTCTTCTCATGTGAGGCTGATCTGTCGCCGGCCTCTGGACGGCTGCTCACAGTGGCTTTTGGCAGCTCACACAAGCTGCCTGCCACTCACTCTGGCTGTCGGCCACTCACTGTAGCTTATGGCAGCCCAGTGCAGCAGGGGCTCCAGCTATGCCATCCTGGGGGACTCACAGCAGCTTAGCTCCAGGTGGAGCTGTTGTTCACCATCTTAGCTGTAGAGGGCAGTGTCACTAGCCCTCATATGTGGGATACGAACTGGGGCCGCTGGCATCCCAAGTCAGCTTTTAACCAACACGCCACTCAGCCGCCCCCTTATTTTTACAAAATAAAACACGAACATGCTTTTATTTTATTTATTTATTTATTTTTAATTAAAGTTTATTGGGGTGACACTAGTTAGTAAAGTTACACAGGTTTCAAGTGTACATCTGTATATCCGTATATCACATTGTATGTTTTTAAAATGAGCTTTTTTTGGTGATAACTAAATTCATCTTTCCAGACTTTTGGAATTATTATTTTTATTAAATGGCTACAATAAACGATCACAAGTTTTTAAAAAATCACTCTTGGCACAATCAAATTACATTTGTGTAACTCCAATAGTCTTCTCAAACTGCAAATTATATATATCTATGAACATTTTCTGTATTTGCCAATCAATATGCTGTGTTGAAAGGCAGATGAGGTCAAATATTGGTTTTTAGTTGAATTGATCTAGTTAATCTATCTACTTTAAAAAATATAAGCCAATCCACTTATAGCCATTTAGTTGACAAAACAAATTTTAAAATTGAAACAGAGATTCATCAATAAGAACTGGTGAAATACAAAGTACTTCTCTTTCAAATGAAGTTGTCATTTATCTGATTGAAGATTTGTTTAAGGAGAAGAGTTTGGATAATTCTCTTCCATGCATGAAGTGAGCTGATTATTTGTTTCCACTGTCACTCTAGCTAGAAAGTGCAATAGTTTTTTTCTAAATCATGAATTATTGTATATGATTTGTAGTCTAAAATAATACAACTGCTCTTCAAAATCCCAATGCATTACTCTTTAGAGTTTAAGCAACAATTGAGACAACTAGAGTTGATTTGTTTCTATATATTTTCAAAAAGTACCTGGGGAAATCATTGATTTTGTTTATAGGATTGTTTATCTGTTCTTAAAATTAAATCTGAATTCCTATAGATGGATTTCTTCCCTAAACATAAATACAAGGTGGGACAATTAAGATCCTGAACTCATCCTAGAAAATGTTCTACATACCTCATTGCTGAATATCACTATGGTCACCTTTGAAGTAATTCCCTTGGGAAGCTATGCACTGACATTAGTGCCTAGTACACTCTTCAAAGCAATTTTGGCTCTTTTTCTAGAATGGCCATCAGAGCTGTTGTCATGTTACCCTTGATGTCCTGAAAGTCAACAAAATGTCTTCCTTTCAATATTTCCTTTATCTTCGGGTAAAGAAAGAAGTCATTGCAGGCCAGATCAGGTGAGTAGGGAGGGTGTTCCAATACAGTTATTTGTTTACTGGCTAAAAACTCCCTCAGAGATAGTGCTGTGTGAGCTGGTGCGTTGTGTGATACAAGAACCATGAATTGTTGATGAAAATTGCAGATCATCTAACTTTTCCACACAGCCTTTTCAGCACTTCCAAATAGTAAAGTTGGTCAAATGTTTGTCCAGTTGGTACAAATTCATAATGACTAATCCCTCTGACATCAAAAAAGGCTAGCAACATCTTTATAACAAGCTCACAAACTTAATTGTCAGACCTCAGATCTTTTATGGTTTGCCCTTAAAAATGGTATAAAAGATTTTTATAGTCAAGAAGCAAACAAGCTAAAAAAAACCAAAAAAACCTAGAGAAGTCCTCAAAGCATTTTCCTTTCATTGTGAGAACTGAGTTTACCTTATAATTGTCTGAGTAAATGCTTAAAGATTTTCCTAAATCAACACAGTTTTGAGTTGGCTTTACTGAGAATAATAGCACTTTTTATTACCCTTTTTAAAATCCCTTTAGATTTTGTGGGAAATTTTAACTTCTTGGTAAAAGGTATTTTCATTGGAATAAAAATGGGACTTTTGGGTGCCTGTCACTTTCCAAAATGCATTGAAGTTTGAATTTTCTCAGTGTATCAAGAGAGTTAGGCCCTCTGAATAGAGTGTGCTAATGATAAATTTAGGATTTCAAGAATCAAACTACATACAGTTACAAAAACTATACCTGTTATTGACATCACAGTCAGCTTTTGTGCAAATTTCATTTGTGACAACTATTTATTATACTTATCAAATGGCAAGAAAAAGGCTCCAACACTGAAGTTTTAAAAATAGTGACAGGCACTGAATGTAGATGGTATTGGACCAATCAGATAATGTGATAAGATAGTGCTAAGAGGTGAGAAGTTATAGAAAATGAAAGGAAGTTAAAGCATTTGTGGCTATTCAGCAGCTCATTTTTAAGAGTGCTGTACTTCTGTGGGAAGCTTGAGAAAAGGAGCTGCAGTGGATAGAATTCTGTGATGGCCCCATGATTCCCTCTTCCTAGTGTATAATCCCCTCCCTTTGAGTAGGAACAAGACTGTGAATATGATGGGGTATCACTCTGGTGAGCATGTTACAATATATGGCAGAAGGGATTTTGCAGATGTAATTAGAGTTCCTAATCATTTCACTTTGATTTAATTGAAGGAGATAATCCTGGGTGAAGCTGACCTACTCGGGTGAGCTATTAAAAGAGGTCAGAGATTCTCCTGGCTAGCCTTGAAGAAGTAAGCTTCTATATGTTGGAATGCTACAGGGCAAGGATGTGATGGTAGCCTCCAGACGCTGAAAGTAGTCCCTAGCAAATAGCTAGCAAGCAAATAAGGTTATTGGTCATACAGCTGCAAGGATATGAGTTCTACCATCAACCAGTGAATTTGGAAGAAGACCTGAAAATTTCAAATGTGATTGCAGTGCCTGCCAACACCTTGATTTTAGCCTGGCGTCACTCTGACCACAGAACCCAGCTGACTTGTGTTAAAAAACTCCTGATCAAGAAAACTGTGACATAATAAATTTGTATTGTTTTGGGCTCCTAAGCTTGTGGTAGTCTTTTATATAACAGTAGAAAACAAATATAGATGAGAATGAGACTTTTACGATTCACTTAAAAATTTGGAAGTGCTAGCAGCATGGCCACACTGGGCCAGAGTAGAGAATCTCACCTTAGATGAGATGTGTGCCTTCCAGTTTGCCCCAGTTCCATCACTCCCAATGGCCTACCTGACACTGAAATTGAGTATCAATTGCAATTCATCCTTGCATTTGCTCTGTTATTCTTACAGAATGTTACAAATGTTATCCTTAAACACTTTCCTGTACTCTAGCAAAAGTGGAAAATGAAAGATCGAGCTGAGAGGGCTTCTTGTTTCTCAAGCCCAATCTTTCTTCATTTCTGATCTTACTGGCATTTGTAAACGTGAACCCTGGAGATTAAAGAAATAATGGATTGGAAACACCTAGTATAACCTGGACCAGATGCTTAGCAAATGGTCGTTCCTTCCATCCAGCCTTTCTAGTAGTTGTTTTGAAACATTTGGACACAGAATAAAGTGGTTATAACATTCCCAGTTACTGTAAGTGGAGTACTGCGAGAAAATGTTGAAATCAAGCAGGAAAGTGTAAGATTACATTTCTAGTAAAGCAGAGAATATAGGAAGGACAGTATGATAACCATGTAGGTGACCCCAATTTTCCCTTTCCATCTCTACTAAACTCAATGAGCTTTCTCCCCAGAGCCAGGAAAGGGAGAAAACCATTGCTTGTTGCAGTGTTTGGTTTCAGTTGGCTGTATATCCCTGGCCTCTGGGTGACGTTAACTGTGGAAAGGAAAGTCACACTTTCAGAACAGTTAGATACTTATTCTCACTGAACCACACTGAAGACACTAATCCCATTTCTTTCCTGGCTGTAGATAGGTGAATTAGCAAGAAAGCACTCTGCCTTGTCGCCTCGTCTTCAAATGAAGCCTAATTAAAGAAATATATAGTTTTTATTGAGCTGCAAGTAAAAGGGACATGGGGCACAATTAAGTTCTTATCAATAATTAAAGCCATGAAATTATTAATGTAGCAAATAGTACACATTAGTAAGAAATATATTTTGTCACCAACTGCTGCATAAAATCTCTCTTTCATAATCTATAATCCAAGAGTAGAAAGAAAAAAGGAATATACAAATAAACATTATGTTTCAGCCTGAAGTTTATTGCTGCTGGAACTAGAGATGTTGCCATATTTCAACACTATCATGTTTGAGATGCAATTGTTCTGAATCAGTAAAAAACAAAAAAAATGAGAATAAAAATGATATAATGGTGATAATCATGGTGTGTATGTAACACGAAATTTTACTAGGGGGATGAAAATATTTATCAATCTGTCCAATATTTTCCTCTGGTAGAGGACTACAAGTTCCCCTACCTTTTCTCGATATCTCTTTTCTGGCTGAACTTAAATCATTTTGTTCCTGTCCTCTTTGGGGAGAGGTTTGATGTCAAAGCCAACTTTGTGATTCATGGATCACCTACTGAGAAACTTCTCTTAATCATTAAAAGTAATTTGGAGAGTGTTATGTAAGGAATATATACCACCCCGCCCCTCATGCTGTACTTCTTTTATCAAAACGCTTTCTCCTGCTTCTGCTATCTGCTGTTTATTTGCATGAGTCCCATAGGCTCACACAACATAGGCATCGGGAACTACTAAAGGAATAAATGAATGAGGTAGCAAGAGAGTTGTTTTGTCCAAATCAAGATTGAGATTGCCTGATCTATAAACACCTCCACCAGGTTCTACTAATGAATTCAATTTTTTAAAAGTTAGTAAATATCTACCATGAGCAAGTTGTTGGGGTGATATAAGATGAAGGAAGTTAAATTTTCTGTCTTATAATCCAAGAGGGAAAAGATAATGTGTTAGTAGACTATATAAATTGCCACAGAGAGGCACTAATACAATGAAATGGGAGGTTCCAAAAGTGGGAAATGAAAAGTTAGTATGAAGAGCTAGGAAAGCTTCATGGAAAAAGTGGCATTTAGAATGTGTGATGATGAATAGAAGCGAATTTAAGAAGAGGAACGATTCTGGGTATCCCAATGGTTAGATGTGCAAAGAAGGGGCATGAGTGAACAGACAGAGGGAAAGTTTGGCACATTTGGGGATAGCATGTGTTCCAACTTGGCTGAAATAATTTCCAAAGAAGGCCTAGAAAATGAGACTTCCAGAGGTGGGGCTAGAGCTCTGCTGAGGTCGCCTGAGTGATAGCCCTGGGGGTTTAACGATTAAGCTCTGTGCATCACACCACAATATAGAATGTTCCATGTTTTCACAGTTGGCACTATGTTAATTTAGTTTTGTGCCCTTTTTAAGTCAATTGCAGTCCTATTGACAACTAGCTTTCCTAGGCTGGGTTCTTGGCTTCCGATTTCTTTTGTATCTTTTGAGGTTCCTTGCTTATAGTAACTAGTAAGTACCAATAACAGTATCAAGTGATTTTTTTGTTTCTATTTGATTGCTGAATTGTTTGGATGATCTCAACTCGAATGTACCAGTAAGTTTTATACATCCTCTTATATTTCTCAAGATCATTGTGGAGTAAGTATGCTCATTTTACAACTAATCAAAACAAGGTGCAGAGATTAAGATATTTGTTCCACTTACTCCAATGAGACTAGAACACATATATGCTGATTTCAAATCCTGGGCTCTTTCCTTTGTACCAAATTGCTGTGGTTTCTAGAAAATTAAAGCTTTGACGCTTCATAAGATCAACCAAAAAGAGGGAACAAAAGATGCGTTTCTGGGACAATATGAGAGAAGCCAAAGAGAAGCTCGCTTCATACACAAATTGAAAATTCACTTGGGGGCCGGCTGAGTGGCGCGGTGGTTAAGCACTGGCTTGGGAAGCCTGTGGCCCTGGTTCGGGTCCCACATGTGAGGGCCAGTGACCCTGCCCTCAAAAAAAAAAAATTCATTTGGATCCAAATGTTCAGTGTCATGCAGTTAATCTTTCTCATAGGTTTTAATTTTGCCTGTATAGTTTATATCTCATTTCATCCTTGATTTCTAGACAAAAATATATTAAAAGTCCTTTTTTATAAATAACATTGGGCCATGATAATAATAGCTGTTATTTACCAAGCACCTATTACATATTTGTCACTGTCTAGTTGCTTTACATACACATTGCATCTATTCCTGTTGCAATTCTGCAAGCTCATTTTACAGAAGAGTTACTAAAATAACTTTCACATCTAGTTGCTTCTTCAAATTCTGAGTCTTTTCCCCTGTCTCCAAAACTAATCTTTTCTAGTCAGGAGCATGTTTACTGGATCTATTCTGCTTCTTTCTGAGGACATGATTCAAGTCAATGGCTAACCCTGCAGCCCTAGGCAAGAAAACATCTCCAAAACCAGTTCCATTTATTGCCCATCTTTCACATCCTCATTGTGTGCCTGATTCTGGTCTAATTGCAGAGGAGTTATGGAAGGGCAGCAGTGTAAGATAGGCTTTTTATCTTGTAGGGACTTAAACTTCAGTTAAATGAAACACACAAAAAATTAGAGGGACAAGAAGTCAATGATATATGTACTTATACATTCTAGAAGGTTGGTAAAGGGAAAAAGGAGATGAGGGAAGAATTGAGACTAGAAAACTGGGTAAATTTGGGTGAACAGAAAGAAAACATGAGCATTTGGTGGCAGTGATCGAAAGCACCATGAGAAAATGTGCTGGCTTGTGAATATTTTTATTTATTCAAGTGCTTCTGACTCATCTTTGAATTCACCCTTGGTTCTTCCTAGTGACCTCTCAAAAAACTATTTGTGATCCACTCTTTGTGGCTATGGTATAGAAAATTGTGTAGCTAATGGTAAGACTTAGAATAGTTTAAATGCAATTTAATGTCAGAAATCAAGCAAAGTACTAAGAGTCTAAAGGTAAAAGCAAGAGTTATGGGCAATACAAGGAAGGATATTTGCCAGACAGTCATTCTAACCTAAGATGTTAACTTCCATCTAGTTTGGATTACTAATTTAACGTGTGGGTGGAGGTGTGAAATTTAAAATCTTTTGAAGAGAGTAGGGCAGTATTTAACCTCAAGAGAATGTGATTTCTGTTGCATAACTTGAAAAAAAATTGTAACAAATGTGGTAACACCACAAATATATACATCACCTCCAATCTGAAATCTTGCTTGATGATATTATCAGAATTTTTTTTCTGCTCCAAGACTGATATCTTTTGCTAAGTTGATGGGGATAAATCTGCTATGAAAATGTTAAATTGCTTTAAAATTTTTCACTTATAGAAGGTGACGTTCTATAAGACAGTGGAGCATCCAGGGACAATGGATTCACCAATCCTGAAAGAGCCCCATCCTCACCCCTTTTCTTTGCTACCTTTGGATTTAATCTGTAAATCCTTTCCCCTACTTTATTTCACATCATTTATTTCAGCATTTAAAGCAATGCTGGCAGGGCTAGGATTCCAAGTTATTGTGCATCCAGGATTGAGAACCATTGATTTAGAGTCGTCATAGTTAAAAAGGTGAATATAGTGGTTTTTAGTCATGATATGAATATCATAATGGAAAAGCTCATCAAGCTGAACCAGTATCAACCCTTTTAGGGAGAATGAGAAATACTCCCAATGGACTACCAATTCTACGCTAAAAGGTAGAAGTCTTTCAGGAACTTGCCTAAAGACATTTAAGAAATTAGAAACGGGAGTCTTCTAGCTCCACATCCTGTGTCCTTTCTACCAGGTTATTTAATATCTATAATTATGTATGATTGCTCAAATATGACAGCCTTGGGAGAGGTTTTCTTTGCCCATCCAATCCAAAATAGTCTTTCTCTACAAAAATGCCCTGTCTTATATTATTTTTCATAATAATATACTATCTGAAGTTATAGAAAGTAGTTCTTTGAGATCAGGGACCTTTACTCTATTGTTCACTACTGTATCCCCAGCATCTCGAACTACGATTTGTATACAGTTGTTGAATGAATGAATGAATGAATGAATGAATGAATGAATAAGTGAGAATTTTGCATTCTTACAGATCTGTCAATTCCATCATGTGGCCCATGTCTAGATAGAGGTGGAACGGGGACACTTTTAATAGGATAGGAGGTTTCTCAGAACAGCAGGTGTATTTGAGGCAGAAAATCAATTTCTACCCTGGATGACATTTTCAAAGGAAGTGTATTTGGTAGCATGGAATCGTCTATCTGACAGGGTTTATGTCAAAATAGTAGGCTGTCTAGATGAGTGGCCCACATTCTATAGAGAGGATTTGCCATTCCAAGGTGCTCTGAAGTGTATGTGCAATTTAGTTCTTATTTTAACTGACTTTCTGCCAGCACAAATAAGAGAGTGGCTAGTGAGTATACTTATTTATATTCAGCAAGAAAATTTAAATATGAATACTTATATGTGCAGACATTTTATAAACTGGGTGGGGAAGAATTATGGAATACAGATTCCTCAAGTTAGCTAGTATTTATAATATTTGTGGTAATATGGTGGAGGATGCCTGTCTGGTATGTTCTCAAATATTTGAAACATGGCCATTGTTTAAGACCTAAAATTCACAATAATATGGAGACAATATCAGAAAAAATGTAGACTATTAATCACAACTTATGCAAAGCATGTTAAGTAGATGAACCCAACCACTTGTCATGTACACACCATTGTGCTAAGGAATGCTTTTCCTCATGGTATTCGTTACAGAGGAAAATCACTACCAAATTTAGCTAATTCATTTCCATGTTTGGAATTAACCATTTTTAACAGTTATCTACTTCCCATTGCATGCCTGGGACAAGCCTTGTCTTGTCAGTAAAGTACTTAGCTCTCTGCTGCTGCCAGAATTGAGATAGGGTCATGAGAATCTTTTGTAAACTCAGGGAAGATACAGACAGGGAAGCTGGCCTGTGAGGGTGAGGGGGAGGGAGAATGGGGCAACTTTGGTTTTCTGTGTAGGTGGACTGAAGTAACTGTTTACTTTGTGTCATTCAGTGTTCTAGAAAGTTTCTGTATTTCTTTCATTTCACTTCTCCCTCTCCTCATTTATACGCGTGCGCATGCACACACACACACACACACACACACACAAAGACACCTCTTCTTTAACTGGGAGACAAGGCTTTTATTTTATAACCAGAGAAGAGTCAATAGTGCAGGTAGAAGAATATTATTGATTGATGTTCTCATGGATTTGGAAATAACTGATAATATATCCTTTCCTGAGCTGGAAAAAGAAAGGAGCTAATAAATTTGAGGCTTCTATTATGTACCCAGTTCTGTCTTGGGAAAATGAAATACACTTTCAAAATTTCATTTAACATAAAAATTAGATAAGAGTTTGATGGGAGGAAGATCTTAGACTCTTGAAATTAGGTAGGCAATACAAAACCATCCTAAATGGGAGGCCAGGTTTTTTGCAGACAAAATGTATCCACTTCAGAATTTTCCTTGGGGCTGGATTTTTTGAAAATGGGAACACAGGTTTATAAAAGTACATAGGCTTCTATCCTTGACTCCCAAGACATTTTACAGTTTAGAAACACTTAAAAAACTAAAACTGTTAAAAATAAGTTAAAGTAATAAGAGTATGTTATCAATAAGTTAATGACTACTGAAATTTTAAATTAATAGATGTTGCTCCTTTTGACCTGCTCCAGATGTCATGTCAATTGATTAAATGTTCTGAGACAATGAAATAGGAAAAGACAACTTTATTATAATGCTTCAGGCAGGGAATATTTTTATTTTGCTATTAGGAGCACATCCACATGTCAATGACCAATTCCATTTGGAAAAAAGACACATTTTGGGATATGCACAATTAGGAAACATCTCCAAGGTGAACCTTAGGTTTGCGCTAACCACCTCTATTATTTTTAGTTGGCATTAGGAACCATAAAAGATAGCATTTGTAGGCTTTATTTTGACTTAGGGCAGAAGAGTTGTTGGTTCCATCTCTCATAGGTGTCATGGGCTGGCGCAGCCCTGCTGGGATGGCATCCTCAGTAGACATTGCTAGAGGCATGTTCTGCATTGTGTTTCTGTACTTCCATGACAGGGAATAAATTGGAAAAGGTGTCAAGGAACTAGCAGCTTTTCAGCTACATTCTCTTGCTAGCCATTCTGCATGTGCTGGGGTTGCTGTCTTCTTGCGGGTAATTTGGCAGCCATGAACCTGCCTTCTGGGACAGCTGTGTGAGCCTCAGCTTTTCTATAGTGATGGGTGAATCAGAGAGGGAAAGGGACCATTTCCCTTTTTACTAGAAAAATATCTTGCTATAAAAAATAATAGAACCTATCTTCATAACCTTTAGATAGATGAGAAACACTGGACGAAAGCTTGGTATATTTCATATTTGGGAATAGTTGATGATAAACTGAAATTGACCACATGCCGTAATTCGATGAGTTATACAAAAACTTGTTGTCTGGCAGAACTAAATCCTTAATCATATGAAAAATGGCCTGTTGAGTACACCCATAAACACATAATCTCATATCTCAGAGCCCATTAGGTCAGGAAGCTGTTACTTATGGGGCCCAAATCACTTTACAATGGCTCATGGCTCTGTCCTTTTGAGGAGTAAGCAACACTTTCTTTGTGTCTCAGAGACGAAGATTAATGTAATATTTAGCACATCTGTTTTGGGTCAAACAGTCATATTCCTCTGACCTCTGGATTTCTATCTTAGGTATTTCTTATTTTTTATTGTTTTCTATACTGTCTTTTTTTTTTTTTATTGAAACATGTCCCTTTTAAAATGTGGAGGAAATAAATAGAGCATAATGTTTAAAAATATTTATAGGGCTGGCCGAGTGGCGCAGTGGCTTTGGAAGCCAGTGGCCCCAGTTCGGGTCCCACATATGAGGGCTAGTGACACCGCCCTCAAAAAAAAAAAAATTATAATGCTGATCACGAGAATGTCATGACTTTTGAATGTTCTACTTTTTAAACTACAGGCTAATTCACTGTCCATTTTAGTGACCAATTCATTGCTGGATTTTACAATTGGAATGATTTATGCTTATTTATATTAACAGCCTTTGGAAACCAGGAACGTAATTTATTCACAAATACATTATGTCCCAGGCATTGTGTTTGACCCTGGTGTCAGAATACAGTGGTTCTTACTGTCCTAGAGTTCATGGTCAATGGGGGATGTGAATACCAATCGGGCAATCAAAACCCAGTTGTATTTGTTTTTGCGGTACAAAGATTAGGATGATAAGAAGGCATATAGAAGGGATATCAGTTCTCAGTAGATCCTTCCTGGAGGAAGTGTTATCTAATTTGATGACCTCAAGAACCCCTCTAGAGATCAGTGGATAAATGATATATAGCTGAGGTGATGGCAGTGTGTATACGGTCACCCAGTTTGGCCCACACAATCTGTGATGTATTTTGTTATATCTTAAAACAGGAATAGCAGTAAGATACCAAGCGATAAGAAATGATATGATCTCCTGAATCTCACCTACTTTAAATTCTACCCTTTAAAAAATTACATTTGGATATTTGTTATTTTATCTGATTCATAATTTATAAAAGTAGTTATCATTCATAACTCATTGCAATAGCTGCATTTTTCTTTTAGGGATAAATCAGTTTCTTTTCAACAAATACTGAAGATGGTTAATGAACAGTTTGCTATTATTTTTATTATTATTTGTGATAGTAGGAGGAATCCTTAGAAGATCTCTGAAAAATTATTTTTATCTAGAGATAACAATGTTAAAGAGTAAATTGTTTGGCAAATAATTTGAAGCACATGGGCAGAGATACAATTATTTACTGCATTTATAAGTTTTCAATATGACTCCGTAAAATGCAGCATCATTTGTCAGTAAATCAAAGCTTATAAAAGTGGCAATTGTTAATGCAGTTTTGCAATAGCAAGAGAATGGGGATTAGGAATGTAACTGAGATTCCTTTTATGATAAATTATCTAGCTCCTGGCTACCGAGTATGAGCTCTATTAACTGCCTATAAATTGTTCATCATAAAATCTAGTTCATTCTTGTTAATTAGGCCAAGGCTTTTATGAAGATTTTTTTCTCCTCTTTCGGAAAGCCAAGGCTGACAGGCGGGTAGCTACACCAGAATACTGAGGAAGAAAGAGATTCTCTGCTAACATGATGTTATGTTCCTTAAACACTAATAATTAAAAAAGAAATCTTTGAATTAAAATTACTTTGGCTTCTTAAGAGTGAGAATGGAATCATTCTATTGTAGTCACAGAAGGAGGTTAAATACAACCAAAATAATTGCATCTTCTAACTTCAAATTCTCTCAATCAATAAAATGAAAAAAGGAAGGGTATATGTATAAAAATGACTAGATATACCCACTAGAAATGATTAATACCAAGCAAGTTTCAGAAAGACAAATAGACATATCATATTTTTCTGGCACATCATTCCATGTCATTTTTTAATTTTCCCATGACATTGAACTTTTATGCAAAATTATCTTTGAGGAAATCTTGTATTTGTTGCTGCTCCCCATTTTTTTCTGTTGTATTTTGTTTTTCATGGTGCTCACATAAGTGATCAAGTGGCAGTGAATGTTATGTTTATATTATCTCATATTTTGCATTGCTAACTGACTCCCCTGATACCATTTAAGGTGCATCCCTAATCAGCTCTCACATTTCACACTTCCCTTGCAATCTCTGAATTTTATGAAGAGTAGACACGCTGTGCCCCAGTTCTAGATGCCAAAATGGTTGTGACTTCAGGAAGTCCCAATAGTCAGAGCCACAGGCTGAGTCAAGCCGTGTGATTGCTCCCCTGAGATGCAGTTAGCAAGCCTCTCTGACAGAGGCCAGAGGCAAAGAACAGTCAAAGACTAGAAAAGTCGAGTCTGTTTGCACACACTTCTGTGCTTAACACCCATTACTGTGCAATTAGGAATGGTCAGAAGCAGTATTAAATTTGGAAACCCCAAATAACAGCCCAAGTTGGGGGTGAAGGAGAAAATCAGTTCAACCCAAATAAAAGTTCTCTTGTATTTAAAAAGTGAGATTTTTTTCTTAAGCTACTTCCTATTTTCCCTTGTAAATGCTTATATTAGCTAACCGTTAAAGAAATTGTAAAATAGGTAAAGTGTGTTTCATTTCCAAGATCTTATGGACACACATCAGGCTTGTCTCATTCCTTTGCAACTCACAGGACCCTAACTTTCTGTTTTTTCCTGGTCCAGCTTCTGGGTGATATTGTGGTCCCAAAAGACTGCAGTGCAGATAAGAGCTCATATAAGTTCATTCTAAATTAGGTGCTTAAGAAGACAATGCTGGGGCCGGCCGAGTGGCGAGGTGGTTAAGCACTGGCTTGGGAAGCCAGCGGCCCCGGTTCGGGTCCCACATATGCGGACCAGTGACACTGCCCTCAAAAAAAAAAAAAAAAAAAAAAAAAAAAAAAGAAGAAGACAATGCAGTTCTTTGCACTGAGTAATAGTAAGGGCTCTGCAAGGGGCTTCCTTTGATGGACTGTGGTTTGAATTAGTAGCTTTTTAACACAAGGCTACCAGAATGCCATAGGGCTTACCTGTGAATGCCTTAGGAGGAATAAATTGCAAGAGGCCTAAACGATCTACGTTTCTGATGATCATACAGAGATTGCTTAAGCTGCCTACTTCAGTTTTAATTAAAATAATTATATATATTTTTTCCCTTTGAAAGGCTAAAACGGGAAGCCTTTAGAACGTGGTATTTATTTTATCACATTGTTTTAAAGAATCTCTTTTCTAAAAATAAAAAAGCAAACAGCAATGTGCTTTTTATTATTATTATCCTCAACATCGTCCTTAGTTTTATTATAATCAAATGTTCAATTGTGATGTATAGATAGCGGTCTCAGTTTTTACCAGATAATTTGATCTCTTTCCTAAGCACCCCTTTAAGCTTTGAATAGGAAAGTATAAATCAATAAATATCAGGCTTTGGTAGAGGACTCTTACTCTTCTAGATTGAATGTTCATGTCCTCTCAAATTCATATGCTGAAGTCCTACCAGTGGTATTAGGAGGTGAGGCCTTTGGAAGGTGATTTGGTATAGAGGAGGTCATGATGGTGGAGCTCCCATGATTGGATTAGTGTCCTTGTAAGAAGAAGAAGAGACACCAGAGCTTCCTGTCTTCTTCCATAAGTGGATACAGCAAGATGGCAGCCTTCTCCAAGCCAGGAAGAGGGCACTCACCAACAGCCAAATTTGTAGGAACCTTGGTCGTGGACTTCCCAACCTCCAGAACTGTGAAAAATAAATGTCTGTTGTTTAAGCCACCCAGTCTATGGTATTTTGTTATAGTAGCCCGGGCTGACTAATGTACTTAGCTTTTGAGAAAGTATTTCCCAACCACAAGGGACAGAATGTAGCAATGATAAAAGCACATAAAGGAGAAGAGCCTGGAGAGATGGGGGAGAAAGAATTGTGGAGAAAGCACAAATGCTTCTGAACCATTTAGTTCCCCAAATAGTCCATACCACTTGGGCTCATTTTTCTTTGACAAGAACTAGTTGCATGGCCTCACCCTAATACAGAGTTGGCTGGGAAATGGAGTCCATGCATGGGTAGTCATTTTCCAGCAACAATTCTGCACTGTAGAAGGGAGCATGCATCTTTGGTGGACAGCTGGTGGTCTGTGGCATAACATTTTGTATATTAAGTTTAGAAAATGCTTTTAATAGTAATAAACTCTGCATTGTAAGGCGACTGTAAGGTATGGGCAAAGTTTTTAATGCCTAAACATTTAGTAAGTTCAGTTGACCAGCAATTAATTAAGTCAATCCACTTGTTTGTTTACTGAATTTACAATTGTTTGGCTCAATGGGATGGTTACTTTGGTGTAAAAAGTTTGTGAAATAGTCCCTTATAGATGTAATCACAATGTAATTGGTATAAAATTTTTCTTTGTCACTGCATTTATTTTTCTAGACAGTGTCACCTTCCCTAATTTATGTTCCCCACTTCCTTTTAGGGTGCTTCATTTTCCTAGATTTTTCAGAAGAATGCTTCTTTTAGAGCTTAGACTAGAGTATACAGACAAGGTTTGTCCCAGCATCTTTCTAACACAATTTAGTTTGTTTGCATGTTTTATTTTGCTTTCAATGTCTGATGGGGTCAATCCCACAGATCTCTTATTTCTAAAAGTATCTGACAATCCTACTGATCTTTTGATTAAAAAAAAAAAATCTTGTGTAGTACCCTGTTGATGGTCAGACTATTAGCTATATTGAAAAGATGTCTTAAAAACCAGAGCACATTACTGCAGATTTTGAGAGGGATTTAAAAATTTTATCTCTAATTCATTTCTTAGGCTTTCAATCTGTATTTTTCTAACTTAGATTTTAGGGTGTTATCTCAGGCTTACATTAATGCCGAGCAATATGCTTTCTTAAAGCCAGCCTCAATTTGGCAAAAGTCTCTACAGTTAGAGAAATTTGGAGTTGAACACTTAACATTGATTATGCACTTATATTTAAAATCCAGTAATTCAATACAATTATCCATATAATGAGTGCCTTTTCTAAGCTCTGTAAAGGTTGCACATAGAAATGAATGGTTGCCTCTAAGGAACTTACACCCTGGGACATAATCACAGCACCTGGCACAGTAGAATTTGGTAGAGAGGACAGTATATGTGTAAAACATGTTAACTAGCAACCCAAAATAGCCCATGAGAAGAGCCTCATGGGTAGTGTGGGAGATGATTTCTCCAGGTGATCCGAGGTGAGAGGGATCATCATGGTCTGGAGCAGCTGGGAAGGAAACATAGATGGCATCAGTCTTTAGGATGGATTTAAAGGAAGGATGTTGTTTAGCAAAGTTAAGAGGTAAAGGAGGTGTCTCAAATAACCATACACATAAATAAAATTGTAGAACTTGGAACCCATATAGTGTTTTTATGAACACAATGAATAGATTTTTCTAAAGGGAACTGAGAGTGAATGAAAATAGCATTTGAAACCTTGGAAAGATGGTTTGTTATTAGACTGTGGAGAGGTCTACATGTCAATTTGATAAGCATGGCCTTTATAATCACTGTAGAACCATTGGAGATTTTGAGATGATCTATTTATTGATAGTAACTTGGACCCTAAATTTCTTACTAGCTTAAGAGTTAATTTCTAAGACAGGGTTTTGGAAGTTTTCACAATTTAAAGCACACTGATACTGGTCCTTCCCTGGTCTCCATCTTTTGTTTTACCTGCAAGATACAGAGCTGAGTAGAGATGAGCTTCCCTGGGGAGATTGCATTCTCCTACTTTATCAAGACAGAGTGATGTCCATTCACTTTTTCACTTGGGGCATGTGTTCCCTGAAGAAGCAGAGTCCAATTATAAAACTGACAGGTGTCAGGAGTATACAGGTATCTTTTCTTTGAACTTTGAAGGAGATTGTTTTTTATTAACATAAAAATGAAACTTTTCCTCACAAATCATTAGCTTTTAAGAAGAATGACCTGAGCATTGTGAGGCACTCTGCTCCTTGGACAAATATAAAAAGAATCAATCGTGGCTCTTAACTAAACAGCCTCAATGAATAACCACATGCAAAGCTTGTTATACTTCTTTATTATTATTATTATTAGTTACAGATGTACAAAACAATGCAATAGTTATCTTTTTCACCCCTTACACAGTGACGGCCCCCCCCCCCACCCCGGCGCCCCCCCCCCCCCCCCCCGCCCCATATAAAGCTTGTTATACTTCTGAGTTGTGTGTATGGTTTACAATTGCAACCATGTGGCGAAGGCAACGGGTTGATCATATTAATACTGAGTTTATCTCCACCATCTGCTGTCATATTGACATCTACTTTCTTCAACATAGCACCCTATTTTTCTTAGGCATGTTGTGTTATTTCTTCCTTTCTTTCTTTATTTCAAGTAATCCCCACTGATATCTGCACCATTTCATGATATCAAAAAAAAAAAAAAAAAAAAGAAAAAGAAAAAGAAAAAGAGAGAGAGAGGAAAGAAAAAAAGGGAGGCTTTCAGTGAGGGAGTGGTGTGTGGAAGGGATAAGTGGTCGAAGGACTCAGTAGAAAAAAAGTCATAATTCATGGACCCGTAAACTGTGTTAAAAGGTGAGCCTTGAAGTAAGAAAATATATGCAGGAAGCATAAAATAAAAGTGAGTAGTTTTTAATTTGTAATTAACAAAAAAAAAATCAAAGGAATGTCAAAGTGCCGAAGAGAGAATGAGGACCATTTCAGTATATAGGGTAGTGCAGAGCAGTTCACAGAGATTAAGATGGCATTGACATGAGCGTTAGAAAGATACTTCAAATTTTTGGCAACACATTTCAATATCTGTAACTCAAAGGAGCCTTCTAAAATCAGTGGGCAACAGGTAAGGACTTCCTTTAACTTTATTTTTAGATTGCAGTCAAAATTAATTTGTGTAAGCCCCATTTTCTTTAGTTTTCTAGTTTGTTTCCAAAGCACTGTTCCAGTTCATTTTTTCACTTATCCTCAAAAAGTAGCTGTGAGTTAGCTACTTAGCATCACCAGGCAAGTCTCCTGACTCCCAACTCTTAGCTAATTCTATTAGACATACTGACTTTAATTGTGTGTGAAAGGTGAAAAATAATTCTGTTAAATAGTCATTAGATTTTTAGAACAACAGCTAAATTTCAGGATAGGCTTGGAGTTCCAAAGAATAGAAAGATATGGAAAAGAGCAAGTCTAAGTTAACAGAATTAACCTGGGCATTATTTGAGCTTTTGGTCCCTGATGCAGGAATAGACACCTCGGTAAAGAAAAAGTATGGATGCTGGCATGGGAGGACATGGTTCTTTTTCTTTCAATCCCAGATCAAATTTAGACCTGTGATTTTGGAGCTTACTCATCAGAGGAGAAATATCATGAGCTATTTGCTCTCTCTCTCTGCTGTAACATCACTCTGGCAAGCCTGGAAGTTGTGTTGAGATCGTCAAATCTATAGTCAAGGACCATCTTTCTGAATCATGAAACCATATGGCACTCGTTGTCTGAATTGGAAAACAAAAACAAAAACAAAAACCAAAAAACCAACTCTACACCAGGGAAACCAATGATATGATCAAACAGTGCCAAGGGCCATTTGACCATCTTACATCTTCTCAATCTATTCATTTAAAAAAATTGTTGCTGCTGCCTGGACCATGTAAAATACCAGAACTACTGCAGTGCTAACAAGGAATAAAGATCTTACACCAGATGGTGCCTCTTGTCTCCATCTATCTCTAGCCCAAACAATCTGCCAGAGTTTTGAAGAAAAATGTGATGGGATCGTGTTGCAAAGTGTATGAAGAAACAGTATGAAAAGTAAGCTGGCTCAAGCAATGGAACCCAGAAAGAAGGAGATTATTATGACTCTGTGAGCTATGGATGGGAGAATACTGTTATTGTTGCATTTTAGGCTGTAAGACAAATAGTATACCCCTGCGCAGCTGGAAGGTGAGTATTTCACTGAGATGTCTCTTTTTATCTTTGTATCATACTGACACCAGTCAATATGGTTGAAATTTCAGGAATTCATCTGGATATTTTGTTTATATAACACAAAATGAGCAGTTTGATAACTTTTTAAAAACTTCTTAGTTATAAATGGATAGTGCACAGAACCTTAGTACTTAATACATGTTTTTCGATATTGTCTTTCAGTACTGAATTTGGCTATCTTAGTGATAAGAACTTGGATATAGTCGATGTCTCTTTCGCAGAAAATTCTTAAAATTTTCTTTAATAAGGTTGGATGGGATTTTGTTTTTTTGGTCATTTCTCTGCTTCTCTCTCTTTTGCAGCCACAATATTTTTTCACATATCCTCCTGCCCTCTCATACTTTGATCAAGGTATTAATACCTCTTTGCCATAAGACCTTTGACAATTTTTTGTAACACACAGGATTCTAAAGTGCTTTATTATCGGAGGATATTTAATGGGAGAGAATACATATTTCTAGATTTTTTTCTAGATGAAACTAATCTTAACAATTTAGTTTTATGTTTACGTTTGGTGCTTGGAATGGAATAATGTAAATGGCAAGCCTAGAAAAAAATGGTGACTTGATAGAAGGTAGCTCATTGGTGCTACTCTGACGGTGGTCTGCAGGCTGATTTAGATCAGTAAACTGGTAAAGGTCTATGTGAGACAAATAGGAATTGACAGTCAACATTCACAAACTTCTACAGCAGTTTGACGTAGTTGTAACATTTAGGGAAGGCTGTGATCACTTTTCCAAATGTTCACTTTATTTTAGTTTACCAACATATCAGTCCATGATGGATTGGAGGAAATGAAAACCATGTTCATTAACTGTGTTCAGGCAGTTTAAGAAGCATCACTGTGCAGTTCATGATTTCATCATTTTATATAAGATGGATGGAAATGGAGACAATGGTTCTACCCACAAAGAAGAGGTTATGGCAATCATCTAGTTATGAGTTAACCATGACTCGGGAGCTTTTAGTAGTAGTTGTGGAAGGAAAGGAATAAATCAGAAATATCACACAGGAGAAGGAATAGGATGTTATCCTGAATTGAACAGGCTGTATGACAAGAAGACACATGTAACCCCAAGTCTGATATCAGGCTGGATGATGTTACTATCAGTAGACATATGACAGCTTCATTGGAAAGAGAACCTTGAAAACACTAGGAATTCAGGCTTTCTAGTTTTGAGTTAGTGATGGCAAAACAGATATTTATTATTTAGTTCTATTTCCTTAAGATTTTTATTAAAAATATAGCTAACATACAATATTATATTAGTTTCAGGGGTACACCATAGTTATTCAACATTTATATATCTAAAGAAGTGATCACCATGATAAGTTCAGCAACCATCTGACACTGTACTATGCTATCACAGTATTATTGACTGTATTCCCTATGTTGTATGTTATATCCCCATGAAGTAATTGTTTTGTACCTGGAAATTTGGACTCCTTATTCCCCTTTACCTTTTCCCCCCTTTTAAAATGTGTCAATTACATTTGAAATTCAATAGCATTTTATGTTAATTTCAGGTGTATAGCATAGTGGTTAGATATTTATTTAATTTTATAGAAAAAGATTTTTATTTATAATATAGTTAACATATACAACATTATATCAGTTTCAGGGGTACACCATAGTTATTCAACATTTATAGACCTAAAGAAGTGGTCACCATGATAAGTCAAGCAGCCATCTTACATTGTACTATGCTATCACAATATTATTAACTATATTCACTATGCCATACATTACAAACTCGTGACTTATTTGTTTTATACCTGGAAATTTGAACCTCTTAATGCCCTCCACCTTTTTCTCTCTTTTTAAATTTTTAATTAAAGTTGACAGTCAATATTATTTTATATTAATTTCAGATGTACAGTACAGTGGTTAGACATTTATATAGTTTAAGAAATGATCCCCCTGACTAGTCTAGTACCCACCTGGCACTATACATAGTCATTACCATAGCATTGACTATACTCCCTATGCTTTACTTTACATCCCCATGAATATTTTGTAACTACCAGTTTGTACTTCATAACCCGTTCACCCTTTTCACCCTGCCATCCAATCCCCTTGCCCAAACAAATCTAGTACCCATCTGACACCATACATAGTTATTACAATATTATTGACTGTATTCCTTATGTTATTCTTGACATCTCTGTGACTACTTTTGGAGAAAAAAAAATTGTACTTCTTAATTCCTACCTTTTCCACCAACCCCTAACCAACCTCCCATCTGGCAACCATCAAAATGTTTTCTGTATCTATGAGTTTGTTTCTGTTTTATTTGTTAACTTGTTCTTTAGATTCCATATATTAGCAAAATCATATTGCATTTGTCTTTCTCTGTCTGACATACTCCACTCAGCACATTACCCTCCAGGTCCATCTAGGCTCCTGCAGATAGCAAGAACTCCTACCCATCCATGGTCAGAAAATTAAGTTCGTGACCATATCCTAGAAAAAGTGCTATGCACCTCATTGCAGAATATCACTACATTCACTTTCCAAGTACTCCATTTGGGAAGCTATGCACCAACCCCAGTGCTTAGTCCACCGTTCAAGCAATTTTGGAACTCTTTTTATGGAATGGCCATCAGAGCTGTTGTCATATTACCCTTGATGTCCTGAATGTCATCAAAATGTCTTCCTTTCAATATTTGCTTTATTTTTGGGTAAAGAAAGAAGTCATTTTGGACCAGATCAAGTGAGTAGGAGGATGTTGCAATACAATTATTTGTTTACTGGCTAAAAACTTCCTCACAGACAGTGCTGTTTGGGCTGGTGCATTGTGGTGATGCAAGAACCATGAATTGTTGGTAAAGTTCAGTTTGTCTTTTTTGCACAGCCTTTACAGCACTTCCAAATAGTAATCTTGGTCAAATGTCTGTTCAGTTGGTACAAATTCATTATGAATAATTTCTCTGATATCAGCAAATGTTAGCAACATCATTGCAACAAGTTCACGAATTTCATTCACAGACCTTGTACATGTACCACCTCCACTTTATCCATTCATCCATTGATGGACACCCAGGTTGCCTCCACTTTTGACTATTGTAAACAGTGCTGCACAGAACATATGGATGCACATGTCCCCTGAAATTGCGTTTGGGTTTTTTCAGATAAATTCCCAGAAGTGGGATTATTGGGTCTCCCTTTGTCTCTTGTTATAGCCTTTGTTTTTAAATCTATTTTGTCTGGTATAAATATTGCTTCCCCAGAGTTTTTGTTTTTTTTCGTTTCCATATACATGAAATATCTTTTCCCCATCCCTTTACTTTCTTTCTCTGTGTGTCTTTCAATCAGAAGTAATTCTCTTGTAGGCAGCATATGTAAAGGTTTTGTTTGTTTGTTTGTTTTTTTCCCATTCAGCCCTCCATTATCTTTTTATTGGAGCATTTAATCCATCTACATTTAAAATAACTGTTGATAGATATGTAGCTATTATAATTTTATTATTTATAATTTTGATCTTTTCCCCCCATCTTACAGAAGTCTCTATAACATTCTTTGTAATACTAGTTTGGTGGTGTTTAATTCTTTTAGCTTTTTCTTGTCAGGGAAGCTCTCAATCTTTCCTTCAATTTTAAATGATAGCCTTAATGGGTAGAGTACCCTTAGTTCTAGGTACTTGCTTTTCATCACGTTGAAAATTTTGTGCCAAGCTGTTTTGACCTGCAAAGTTTCTATTGGGAAATCAGCTGACATCCTATGGGAACTCCCTTATAGGGTACTGATTGCCTTTCTCTTGCTGGTTTTAGGAATCTCTCTTTATCTTTAACCTTTGCCATTTAATTATAATGTGTTTTGGTATGGGCCTGTTTGGGTTCATACTGTTTGGGACTCTGTGCTTTCTGGACTTGTATGTCTGTTTTCTTCACCAGTTAGGAAAGTTTTCAGTCATAATTTCTTCAAATGGGTTCTTCCTAATCTTTTGCTTTCTCTCTTCTCGCACCCCTGTGATGATCACGTTATTATGCTTGATGTTGTCCCAGAGGTCTCCTAAACTATCCTCATTTTTTTTTATTCTTTTTTTTTTCTTTTTGCTGTTCCAATTGGGCATTTTCTGCTACCTTTTCTTCCAAATTACTGATTCTATCCTCTGCTTCATGTAATCTGCTGGTGATTCTTTCTAGAGCATTCTTTAATTCAGTTATTGTGTTCTTCACTGGTTCCTTTTTTAAAAAAAAAATATTTCTATGTCCTATTTTATGTCTGTTTTCCCTCTGTTGAAGTTCTCACTAAGTTCTTTGAGCATCCTTACATCCTTATAACCATTGTTTTGAATTCTGTATCTGGTGGGTTGTTTGCCTTCATTTTGTTTAGTTTTGTTTCTAGAGTTTTCTCCTGTTCTTTCATTTTGAATGTATTTCTTTGTTTCCTCATTTTGGCTGCCTCTCTATATTTGTTTCTGTGAATTAGATACATCTGCTATGATTCCCAGTCTTGGCCAGGTGACCTTCTATAGCAGGTGCCCTGTGGGGTCCTGGTACAATCTCCCTGGTCACCTGCTCTGGGTGCTCCAGGAGTGTCCCTTATGTGGGTTGTGTGTGCCCTCCTATGTGAGCCTTGAGTGCTATTGGCATGTCAGTGAGTGGGATTGACTCTTAAGCTGATTGGCTGTGGTATCTGGCCATGTCCACAGCTTATGGGCTACAGTGCTGGGGACTTACCACACAGAGCAGAATTAGCCCCCAATGGGCTCTGGTACCTGTTGAGACCACCTTTTGGGTATGCTGCTTATGGAGCTAATTGGGTGCCACTCTGCTGTGGTCTGAAGACAACCTCCAAGTATGTTTCTTTGGGGCTTCTTGGAAGGGGCTCCGGTGCAGTCCCAGGTAACCCACTGCCTGTGACCAGCCAGAGGCTACCTAGTAGGCAGTACAAAGCAATCCACAGTTGTTTGCTTCCTGTGCTAATTCTGTAGGCACGTAGGAGAGGCCATGCTGTGAACCTAGGATGTCTACAACCAATATTAGGCCTTGGGGTAGCTCCACAAAAAGCCAGGACACCCTGAGACTTGCTGCCACCTGCCAGCTCCATTAAGGTTCAGCTTCTGATAGAGTCTCATGCAGCATGCAAGTTGGCTGAGGAAGGTTTTTAGGGAGTCACTAGAGTGGGAAGAGTTGTGGTCATCAGGTTAATGTAAATTCGGATTTAGTGCCCGTGCTGAGGTTGAAGCAATTCAGTAAAAGTCTTTGAACACACCGAGGTCAGTTGCCACCTGCTTGGGATCTGCCAGACTCCAATAGTTTTCCCTGAGGAGTACAATGCAGGGAGGGCTGGCTGCTTGTGGTGAAAGTACCTCTGGCACTGGGGGAGTTGGATGGGGCAGGGTCCCAATGAAGTTCACCAGACCAATTCAGATCCACATTTGCCCAGTGGGAGAGGGCTCAACACAGGAAAGATGTTGCCTGTCTACTGGCTGCAGGGGAGAATGGCAACTGTACTTCAGCCCTTGCTCTGAAGCCACACACCTCAGTCTGCCCTTCACAGTATGCCTCTGACACCCCCCAAGTCACTGTCCCTTCATTGGATAATAGCTCAGTGCCTGTGAGCCAGTGAGCCTGTGCCATTTAGGAGGATATGTGGGTTTCCCCCAGCCTTCTGTCCCACGCAGATGGTCAGAATATCCACTGTTTTCACAGCCAGATGGGCTTCTCTTCTTGGCACTAGTACTCCAGGCTGAGGAGCCTGGCATGGGTCTGGGGGGAAACTCCACACCTGAGATATCACACTTGATTCTCAAATGCCACACAGAGATTTGGAGCCTAATCTGCACCTCTGCCCTTCCTACCAGTCTTGACATGGTTTCTTCTTTATGTTTTTTTTTTTTTTTTTTTTAAAAGATTTTATTGGGGAATTGGCGGAGGGGAACAGCGTTGGGGAATCGGGGAAGGGGAACAGACAAGTTGCTGTCTTTTTGTTCTTCAGTTTAGTTGTGGAGGATGTTGCTTCACTGTTGGTATCCTCATTGCGCTCTTCCCGGATGAGGCAGATCTGTCGCCGGCCTCTGGATGTCGCTCACTGCGGCTATTGGCAGCTCACGCTTGGCTGCCAGCCGCTCACGCTGGCTGCGGGCCACTCACTGTAGCCTATGGCAGCCCACTGCAGCAGGGGCTGCAGCCCACACCATCACCGGGGCTCGCACAGCCCAGCTCCAGGTGGAGCTGTTGTTAGCTGTAGAGGGCAGTGTCACTGGCCCTCATGTGGGATCCGAACCGGGGCCGCTGGCATCCCAAAACCAGCGCTTAACCAATGCGCCACTCGGCTGGCCCTCTTCTTTATGTTTTTAACATAGTACTTCTGTTTGGCTAGAACTTCAGATGGTTCTCCAGGTTGATTGTTCTGTAATTTACTTGTAATTTTAATGTGTTCACAGAAGGATGTAGGGACAGTGTTTATCTACTCTGCCATCTTGAATCTCTCCTACAAAACATCTATCTAGAAATTTGCAGTGTACCAGTAAAGACTGTGGACCTTAACTAAATAATTCAATATTGTTTAGAAGAGACGGGAATTTTTTTTTTTTGATAGTTTTACTGAGATTGAGAAGTTTCTCCTCTTCACATTTTCAGATATTTGAGATACCACTGTTTGCAACTTTCCTTCTTTTTCTTTACAAGGTAGATGCAAAATATGGGAGTGGATAAAAGACACATTCTCAGACCAGTCCTGCCTTTGGAGGATGTGTTGGCATGTTCCAAGTACTAAAAAGTGCTTTATGTAGGTTAGCTCATAACATAAGTAGCAAAACTGCATAATGATGATGTATCTAAATGATATTCTAAGTAACAATCTTTTAGTATTTCAAATTTGAATTTTGTCAAAGATATAATATTAGAAATGAGTAGTGGTTAGCTCTCTAGGTTATCTCCATAACATAACATTTTCTTTCTTTCTTTTTGTATTCCTTACCTTTTAATAGAGCTGAAATAATGTTTTTATTGCTAACAATATCACTATGATTTCTTATTTCTAACTGTACTATTATTAGTGATATTGTTTATTTTATTTTAACTTTTTTTTGTCAGTTTCTAGGGTTTTTATCAATTGTGATAATGATCCATATGACAACCATTTATATTGTTGCTTCTATGGAAACCCTATTGGAGAGTAATGGTTAGAAGAAAGGGTGCCATTTCATCTCATTAACAACAACAACAACACACACACACCCCAGATGATCTCTTTTGACTCCTTGGTGTGGGTAGCAAAGGAGGAAATATTGAAAGTTAGTCTAGGAGACACTGGAGTTCACCCAAACTATGATGTGGATTGTTTGTTTTTAAGGTATGTATCATAGATGTATTGACTTCACAGTTGGAAAGAAGTTCTCATCATTTTATCTTCTTTTACTAAACACCTAACCTAGTCCCAATTTTAGCCCTGTTGCCCAAGGGAGAGGCACAATTCTATTTGCTATTGGACTCTGAGGGGAATAGGGAGTAGAATGATATTTCTTCTGAGCTTTGGGAAGTATGTTGCTTGCTGAGTGTGAACCTGACATTGAACAAATGGCCAAGACAATGTCTGCTAAATCATCTCTTTTTTATCTCATTAATATGTACAAAATACATAGGCAAAGTTATAATTTCCATTTACTATTGTTCCCTTTTCTTTCTTGACCATTCTTCTAAAACTTCACATTGCCTCTCCTTTTCAGGTCTTCGTGTTCTGCATGGGCATCATTTGATGAGCAAAGAATGCCTGCTTATACACTGCATGTCATTTGGACTATGTCTAGTGTGCAGGCTATTTCAGTGTGATTGTATCTCTATTCATGTACTGACAGAAGTGGTAATGTTGTAGACTGGGATATTTGTTATTGAAACAAACAAAGCATGCGGTGTTATAGATTTGTATGCAAAACCTTCACAACAAAACTAAGCAGCTATTTACTTTAAATATGCCAATTAACTGTTACTAATGTACAGTGCAATTCTAGGTTAAGGATGATTGATAGTAACACACAGTGAAATGTTCTTAAACGACAGTCATGAAATGTAAATGTACAAAATGGAAAGAACCAGGAGCTGACAGCACTAGTTACATGTTTCAAAACAACACTTTCAAATGGTTCCTTTATTGTTCTTTCATCCTTTCTCTATTCTGCACTTCTACAGCCTGGTAGCCAGCAGTATACTAAGAAAGTTTTGGAAAAGAGAAAATGTTTTAGTACGAAGTAAACATCATGGGCCTAATCTCATTTGTTTCACTCAGGCAGAACTCTCAGGAACCACAGTGGGAGTTTTGCTTGACTGAAGAGAATAGTCTTGTCTCTTTTAAATGTCTGACATCAAATCTGTCGCTATTAGAAAACTAATTAAAAGGAGAGATGACTTCTCCTTTAGTTGCTATGTCCTGTCTCTGCAGACACTTCTTCATTTTTCTCTAGATCAGCACCATATGAAAGAAATACAAAGAAAGCCACAAATGCTAGCCATATATATATATATATATATATATATATATATATATATATATATACTTTTAAATTTTCTAGGTATCCAATTTAAAAAGTAAAAAGAAACAGGTGACATTAATTTTAATAACACTTTATTGAACTCAATATATGAAAGCTATTATAACTTTAATATGTAATCAATATAAAATACAAATAAAGTATTTTGTATTCCTGTCTTCATAATCTCTTCCAAATTTGGTATGTAGTTTAGCTTAGACAAATTCAGAAGACAAATCCCAAGTTTTTTGGTAGCTTTCTGTGACCAGTGTCTACTGTATGGGAAAATACAGTTTGATGTATCACCATTTGAGGATCAGTCTGGTGTCTGTGATTAAAGTGTTTTACTTTGGACAGTCAAGAAAAGCTGGATATGCATTCTGAATCAACACAATGATGCAATTACTTTTCAATTCTGCTAATTACTGTTAAAGCCTGCCATTTTGTTGGGGAAAGATTATTTAAATTCATAAAGTCAGCCAGCTGACTGATTTTATAAAGCTACCTGGCTATTAAATGCTAAAATGTTTGTGCCAGGGATACTATAGAAATATTCTTTTAATAAAATCTCAAAAGAAAAAAAAGGATTACTTAAAACATAAAAATAGTAATATCAAAGACATTTTGATATACAGTAATACCTTGGATTATGAGTAACTTGGTTTGTGAGTGTTCTGCAAGATGTGCAAACATTTCTAATATATTTTAACTAGGTAAGCGAGCAATGTCTTCCAATATGAGTAATTTGTTTCTGGAATGAATTAAGCTCACAAACCAAGGTATTCTGTATATCATTTAAATGCCAGTTGAGCATTTTCACTATGCATTTCATGTTCCTCACAAGTGTGAAAATTGGATGTGTATTGTTAGAAAAACAATCAGTAAGTGTAGATATTGTCAAGCGAACCCTCTAAGACAGAAAATTGGATCCACTTAAATCGTTAGTTATTTATTAACATCAACTGTAAACTAAAAAAACATACTGTAAACATGATGAAGCAGAAACTGAACATCAAATAAGGGAAGGGATAATAAAAAAAGGGGGTATTTTTGGGGAATAATAGATTTTTCCAGAATCAGACAAATTATATTAATTTAGTGTCTCCTGTGTGCAACACACTGGTAAATGCTGTGAAGGTAAGTGACAATAATAGTACTTGCAGTGGCAACACAGTTATGTCATACTTGTTCAGATTTGGGGAAAATATTTTTGTGAGTAGCGACCTCCACAACAAATAATAAAATGGGCGTTACAATGACAGTAATCAACAAGAGTACTGAAATATTCTTTAAGTGTCTAATATTTGAGGAGTCATGGAGAATTGTCTAAAGGCATCCATTTCAACCCCTCATTAGTTCGGCTCCGGCCGCCCTGCTGCCTGCATTTTCTAGAATTTTGTGTCAGCTGACTCTCCAGTGGGTTTAGCCAGTGGGAAACCCAAGCAGAAGAGTACAGGACTGGCAGAAGGGGGAAGCCAGTTTATTTTCTCTGTTTCTCTGTGTCTCAGGTGATATCTCTGGAGATGTCTCAGGTAGTGTCTTCTCTGTAGCTGCACCTCCTGCTCTGGATTCCTGTCACAGTTCCATCTCCCTCTGGGTGACCCTAACTTCTGGCCATGGTGTCACAGTGTCCTCCCTTTTCTAGCCTGGAAATCCTAGTGACTTCCTGCTGTTTCTAATCTCTGGGTTGCCTCACCTCTCCCTGTTCACTGAACTTTTTTGCTTTTGTGTAACTAATTCCTGTATTAAATCCACCCCATTCCCCATTTAAAATACTTAGAGCCCACTCCCGCCCCAATTGAATTATGATTGATACACAATGAAATATAGATTCTGAAAACAAAAATGGGCAAAGTTTCAAATGAATTATTAAGCAGATTGCTTATGTGCACCCAAAAGTAGGCAGTGATTACTAAGAGCCAACATGAGTTTCTTAAGAGCAATTATGACCAATTCACTTTGCTTATTTAAATGGTGGTTGAAGAAATACTGGCATTAGTACATGAGCAAGGCCTTTGAAGTGCTCTCTCATGATGTCCTTGTAGTTAATAGACACATGTGTGCTGGATGATACAGATTTAGTCAGGTTTATAGGATGTACTGGAAAATACCTAGATGGAAGCATGGCTGCCTTTCAATATTTGAAGACGGATTATATTAAATCTTTGAAAGAGTAGAAGCTAGAGCCAGGATCAATGTTTGTAGTTCAGGGAATCTGATTTTGGCCCAGTAAACGGAAATGCATTCTAAGAATTAGGCTTCTTTGGAAATAGAATAGGCTCTCTGTGAGGAAGATGATTTCTTCTGCCCCTGCTTGTATCTAGACAGATTTTACCTGTGAGGAGTGGGGTAAAAAGATTCTAGCACTGAACTTCAAATAGATTATTCCCAAAGTCTCTTCCAACTGAAAGCTTAAGAACTAACTTATGAATATGTCATCCATGCTTGATGCTAGCATGGCACCAAATATAATTCTGTCATTTAATGAGACTTCAGAAGGAGCCCCAAAACTTGCACTGCTTCTAGGTGATCATTGTTATTATAAACGATCGCTGTCTTGTTAGAACCAATTAATGGTATTTCCTGGTATACAGAAGCACAAATATACTAGTTTTTAGTTCAAATATAAAATGTGTTTGAGAAAATCAGCATATAAAGAATGTAGTATAAGGGCCGGCCGAGTGGCACGGTGGTTAAGCGCTGGCCTGGGAAGCTAGCAGCCCCGGTTTGGTCCCACATATGAGGGCCAGTGACACTGCCCTCAAAAAAAAAAAAATGGGGTATAAAGGATGAACAAATATTACAGAAATATTGTCATGGATGGATATATATGGATATATATTTAGGAATACAAAGATATGCATACAAGATATATTGAAGGTTTAAGTAAGGCATGACATCAGTCTTCCGTGGGCTAATTATCAGGACAAAATTTGACTTTATAAGAAAGTTTGTGTTAGCAGATATTTTTATCACCTGTGTGAACAGAAAATAGTTGAACTTAAGCTAAAATCAATCATTCAACAAGTTTTCATCAACCACATGCTATATGTTTAGCATCAGAGACAGCTATAAGCAAAACTTTTAAACAGAAGTGGTTTCTTGTCTTTTGTCTTTCTGCCCTTGTCCACTACTTGATGCCATGTATTTGAAAGATTTACATTATCCTCTAGATCTCTACCTTCTACTTCTCAGGATTGGATCTGAGAAAATGTTTTGCAATAAGACACAAAATATATACTAAGTAACATTACTTGTTGAATAGAGGTATGAATGAGTGAATGGGTGAGTATTCTTATATTAAGAGGATTTTATCTACTTGTTTTTGATAAACATCTTTTGAGTACCTATTATAAACAAAGCACTGAATAAATCACACATTGTCCCCACTTTCAGAACTCTCCAGGATCGTGAAGATAGGCCTATCACAGAGAGCTAATTATAATACAACATGGCAAATGCTATGCTGCAGGTATTAGCACAATGCTATGGTAACACAAAGGAGCATGTGATTAATTTATTTATTGTGTTACAGTGGGGGTTAGGCAAAACTCTGATTAGCGAAAGATTCAGAGAAGCAGTGACATTTAAACTGAGAGTAAAAGAGAAAAATACTTCTTCCCACAGAAAAGAGTTAAGGGGAAGGATCCTGTAAGCCGCAGAAAAAGTGTGTGAAAGTTCAGAGGTGTTTGCTTTTTAGCAGCTACAGGTTTCCACTGGCATCAGCCAGAGGTTGAAATTTGTGGGAATTTAGAAAGATGTTGTCTCTAATAGGCTCTTCATGGAAAGTTGTTTTTTCTCCAATGAAGGGACAGCGTGGTCCATTACTCTGCTGTATACCTATACTCATATATTAACAGTGACTAATAATTGCTTACTGGTCTGATAAATTCAGTGAGTAATGCACATTGAGTTTTTAGGTTTCAAGCAAAAATATTCAACTTAAGCCTTATGCATTCATTCTTGCTTTCAAAAGCAACCTCTGTTGGCTCATTTTTCAGCAGTGTTCATTTTATAGAAGTAAATTCATCTATAGCGTCACATACAATAATACTAATGTACTACTAACAAGATTTTTTTTAAAAAAAAATATGTATTTATAACTCCAGCCATAGTCTTCTAGCACTCCAATCTTTACCTGCTAACTTTTATGGCAGCTCACAAAGCAAGGGCAGCTCTCACAGCTCTAGATTTGTCTTTCCTCTCTTGGGTAGAAGTATTGAAAAGAACAACGTTCTGGCCAAAAGAAGCAAGGTCAAGAGCCTGGATACTCAAACCCATGTGGATTTGCTACCCCAAACCTTGGAGGATCAAATTGCAGATTTCAATAGCTATAGCCTAAAGAATTTCTGTAATAAACTAGAAACAATCATTAAGAGCAAACACTTAGGAAAAGATTAATTTCAGCTAGGAAGATATTATAGTCAGAATTTCCCTAGGATTATTAAATCTGCAAAAAATTTACATGAAGTTTTAATTTAGTTTTCAATTGTACTAGTGTCAAAATCTTGTTCTACTTTGGATCTACTGATTTTTCCATTCCAGAGTCAATGCCATTTTTAAAGGGTGGTTTTCAAACCAGTAATTTAATCCACATTCTGCTAAAACTCTTAGTATAAATGCTTTACTCAGATGTATTTTTTTCTTGCTTGAAAAAATCTGATTTTAATTGCCAAACTCATTTTTAAAAATCAATTCAATGAAAAATGCTATGGTTTTCCATTGTTTTTTTTTTTTCTCCCCTTCTTTTCTTTCTTAAACCCAAGGGAAAACATGGATGAACAACAAAAAAAAGTGTTCTGTGTAGAGTCTTCTTTAATGTCTCACTTTGGTGATGTATAAAATCAAAACCAAATTGTTTGAACCAGCTACAAGGCTTAGTTTGAATTATCCAGAATGCTTGTGTTTTGCAGTAATTTCTTGTGATGATTTTATTTTGTTCTTCTGGTATGTACCATCATATTAACACATGCTAAGTAAGGGGCAATTTTTAAATATACATGCTTTCATTGCTAAATATGCCTCTACTTTTGTCTGGGCCAAGAATTATTCTGGAGTTTCTAATAAGAACAGTTACGACAGGATGAGTAGAAGAAGCAACTAAAGGGAGCTAAATGAGACATACAGGGGTTTTGTGATAAATAAAGACCATCTTTTTGTGATTCTGCTGTTTTGGGGAGAATGTGATAATTTCTCATTTGAATGTCTTTATAGTACAAAAATATTTGGACTATTTAATCAAACCCATCAAAAAACTTGACTCATTTATCTTTGCATAATATGTGTACATATTCCAATGCAATCAAATGGTTTGGCTTCTAGAACTAACTGAATTCGGGTTATATGGTCACTACCAGTGAATGATCAGAAGAAACTGGATGGTTCAGGGTCACTCAATGGAAGCATTTTTAAGGAAAAATTTCTTTCTAACATTATGACTGTATTACTTAACACCTTTATGGTTATAATAATAGAGGTCCATGTCAGACTAGCTTAATTAAAACATAGGAATTTGTTGTAAGGATACTTCACAGAGCACCAGGCGAGAGATGCAATAACTGGGGCTCATGAGAGGCTGTAGCTAGGAAACCAGATTAGCAGTGTTCTCTCTCTCGTGCTATCTCTGGTTGGTTCTCTGGTTCTAAGGGCTGGTTCTCTGGTTCTAAGTGCATGGCTGCTTCTGTCCTCTCTCTCTGCTTCTCTACCCCCCTACAGTCCCACAGATCCCAAATTTACATGTCTTCTGTTGGAAAAAAAAAATCAATCGAAGTGACTTTAGCTTAGGGTAGGTATTACCCCTTACTGGCCAGGACAAGATGAGGTATCAGGTATAAATGTAGTTGGCTAGGTTTTCATTTCCATGGGAAGGAGGAGAATTTTGGCTTTAGAGAAAAGGAGATATAGTGCCTTAGCAGACCTCTCAATTATAAATATATAATAAAATGAAGTCTTACCATTTGTGACAACATGAATGGACCTAGAAGATAATGTGCTAAGTGAAATAGGACAGAGAAAGACAAATATTGTATGATTTCATGTGTCTGTGGAATCTGAAAAACAAAATAACAATCAAGACAGAAGCAAACTCATAGATACAGAGAACTTTTGATGGTTGCCAGATGAGAAGGGTTTGGGGGGCTGGGTGAAAAAAGTAAAGGAATAAATAAATACAAATTGGCAGTTAATACAAAATAGTCATGGGAATGTAAAGTGCCGCATAGAGAATATAGTCAGTAATATTATAATAACTATACATGATGTCAGATGGGTGCAAGATTTATTGGGGGGATACTTTGTAAGATATATAAATGTCTAACCATTATGCTTTACACCTGAAACTCCTACAATATTTAATGTCAACTGTAATTGAAAAATAAAAGGAAATTAAAAATACATAATAAATTCAATTTACTTAAACACATATAATAATAGCTTATTTAGTTTTTCTGTAACTATAATATACTCACTGAAACTACTATGTATGATATTTTGAAATATTTTTGGTAATACATTTTAGGAAATTTAGTACAGAGAGGCAGTGTGTATTGGGAAAGAACAAAGACTTGAGGGAATGACATATTTGAGTTTCAGTTTTGGTTTCCACATTTAGTAAGTTGGGGGCTGTAAGTAATTATTGAATTTCTCATGGTCTCAGTTTGCACACCTATAAATTGGGCATAATGACACCTGTCCTGGGGGATCCTGATAAGTAACAATAGTATATGTTCAATGATTAGAACAGTGTATAATTCATGTGTAAGTCAATAAATGGAGCTTTTATTACTATATAATTAGTGTGATTTGGAGTTACATAGTCAGCAGTAAAATTTCAAATGAAGTACATATATATGTTGTTGGCTCAAGAGGGGCTGCTTTGAGGCAGCCCCTGAAGAACTTGAAAAACAGAGAAATGAGTTTGTTTCCTTAAAGTTATACTATAAAAGCATCTTAAAATTAAACAGAGAGGTATGCAAAATCAATATAAAGCAGTTTTCCCCAACTGCTCTTATTATTCTTTCTACAAATTGGTCATCTCTGCATAATACTGAAACTATCATTTAATGTTTTTCATTAAATTAAATTTATATCAACTCACCATTTTAAATTGTTTAACCTCATCTTTGTCATACTATTTTTGAAATTAGAATTTGATATATGGTTTATCCCTTTTTTCTAATAACCATCATTATAAATACATAACTGTTTATGTAAAAAAGGACTTATCTTTTCCCACATAAAATGAACTTGTGGAAACTGACTTTGTAAGACAAAATGACTTCAGAGCCTATAAAACTGACCAGAACCTGAATAAAGATGTTACCGTATGTAAAGACATAAATATGTCAGGAATAGAACACAGCAGAAGTGAGTCATCTCTCTGCCTGACCCCACTGACAGTGCTGGCACTGGCTGGGTGAAGGGGGCCCTACCAGGCCCCAGTGATCAGCCCAACACTGTCAGGTCCTTCTCTCTGTCGAGACAGAGGAGCCCACTTAACTTTCCTGTGACTCAGTTTATTCATTTGTGAAATAGGGATATAATATAGTACTCAAATATATGAGAAAGCATTAAAATGTGTCCTTAATAAAAGCTTTTTTAAAAAATTAAAAACAAATCTCCTTTAGATTAATCTTCCTTTAATCTATGTTGAGTAGTCATTGTTACTTATCAGGATACCTGAGTTATTTTTCTCCTGGAAAATTAAATAAATTGGGAAGGAGGCCTTACATGTCTACTTTACAAGCTTTGTTAGACAGCAAACAACAGTTTCATGAAGTTTAATCAGCTCTGATAGTTGATTAATCTTCAAGTCCTAGGGAAGACCCTGGTTTAAGGTAAATTTGTTCAAGATAAATTCTACATTGATGTGGACTCTTGGTGGCTAATTGACTTCCTTTAGTGTCAGGGTGTAAATGCTTTCAAGTCTTGTTCTGCATAGTATACTAAACAACTATTTACTGAAATCCAGCTATCAATATGACATTAGCAATAAGGAAAGTACAATAAAGAGATTTCCAAATCTCAAAGACTTTATCATCTAACTAGGGAATTCAGAAGTACATGTGTGAATTTTTTTTTTGTATGTATGAGTACTTCTGCATATATTGCTTCACAATAATGCTATGCTACATTTGAAAAAAACTGTCACATGGGGATTAAATGATTGGCTGAAAGTCTATAATGAATGTTCAACAGAACTAAGACTAGAATTCAAAGTCCAGCTTTTTTTATAGTTGATCTGAATCCCAGGGGTGCCTCTAACAATGCAGATACCCAGGCCTCCCTCATAGATAGTCCACATTCAGCAATTCCTGGCATGGGCTCAGGCATCTGCATTTTATTGTAACTGAGGTGATTCTGATACAGGTGATTTGCTTCAAATAGAATATATAATATTCCCACAAAGTACCTTGAGAGCAATTTCAAAATAACACAACAACGTATGTAAAATGCTGGAGCATTGAGTTATGTCAGGATTCAGGGGCTGAGGATGTGGTCTGGGGAAGGGATGAGATCTTTTGTGCAGGCTGTGGCTAGGGACACAGAGGGGACATTTAGATTACCTTGGGCTCCTTCAATGACTTGGACGTTGTCTACTCATCACTACATTCTGCTCACACAAGAAATCCCAGGAGCATTTGCCCTGGAATTCTTCTTATTCCTTGCTCTTTTTTTTTTCTTTTTTAAAATAAAAACTGGACTCAAAAACATCTTAAATTAGGAAAGAATTCAGCATCAAATGTTTCTTTTTGCCCTTATATGGATTTTTCTGAAAGCTGTGTCTAAAATGCCATGTTCTTTCTATGTCATATTCATTGTGAACACAGGCAATGGGATTCTGCCCTTGGATGACTTTCAGGGGGAAAAGACAGAAGGAAACACTAAAACACTTGATGTTTCTTTTCAATGACACCAATTTTTATCATATTAGGGTCAGGACAGAGTTCAAAATGTTGCTCGTTTAGGATTGAAGAATTTCTGTTTCTCAGATGATATGAAAAAATCATAGAGTCAACAAAGTATAGGAAAAACACTCAGAACTATTTGCAATGATTGCGAATTAAAAAATTGTACACATTGCATGATATTTGAGTGGACATTTAAGTGTGAATACTTATCTTTAATTTATTTCTAAACCCTGAATTAGAAGCCGATGTCTCTGGCAGTCAGGCATTTATTCGGAAGCCTGACTTTCAACATAGCTGTCGCTGTGTACTGGGAGCCAGTAAAAGGATTGCCCCTCAGGGATATGGAAAGTGGCAGGAAGTGACCTTTCAATTGGGTCATTGTCTAAGAAAATGTTCCAGCCATCTTTCCCTCAGACTAGTTGGTTTCACATAATCAACACATTTGTGCAGGAAGGAAGGAGTCCCAGTCAGGGTCAGTCCTTCCCCACACAGCCCTTCCTCATTTGTTATTCCCTTTGCCTAGCATTCCTCTAGCTTTGGGAAACCTCTGTTATTCAGTACTTACCTGAATCATTATTCCAGTTCACCAGGTCCTTCATCTAACTCACAGCATAGCTAAGACTATTTGGCAAGATACAAGGCAGGGGCATTTTCTAGGTATGGCCTGTGCCAACATACTGTAGTCTTTAATTATAATAAACACATGTCTTTTCTGCTAGGTAAAATGTATGTTTCTGGAGGGTACACATCATTTTTATAATTTTGAAATGGTTTTTAATTCAGGACTTAACACAGAGTGGTCCCTCAAGAAAATAACAAATAAATACATTTCACAGTGTCATTGATTAGAATCAGTGTCTTCCCCTTTTTCTTCCGCCCTATCTTCCAAAAGGACTTTTGAGAGACTTTTTCTTGAAAAGAGATCTGGCTTCAGATTTGTGTCTTTATTTCTGGCATAATTACCATGATGTACCTTATACATGTAGTCACCTTATCACAAGATAGACAAAAGTGGGTGAGCTAAGGCAGCGCCAGAGCTGCTGGTCAAAATTATGAAGAAGGCAAGACTTACATGCAGCAGCTTCCAGTGCCTCTGCCCAAAGTCACTGAATCCTTCCAGGTAGCCTCTGCTTACCGGGGTCAAGCTTTGACAGTGTTTACCAAAATATTCACTGACGTTAGGACTAGACCTCACCCAAATTTTTCCTCATCTATAATTTGTCAGAATTTACCTATGTTGTATTTTAAATGCCCTCTTACCAAGCTGTCTGTTAGGAAACAGTGCTTGGTAATGGGTGAATGAAATAAACAAATTATTCCTAGTGTAAGACTAGTCAATATGGCACCCTTCCCAAGATTCAAAATGTCTTAATTCTGCACGACATCATATGTGGAAAATGCAAATTAAAACAACAATGTGATACCACTACATGCTTAATAGAATGACCCAAATCCAGAAAACTGACAAATCCAAATGTTGGCTGGACAGGGAGCAACAGGAACTCTCATTTATAGATAGTGGGAATGCAAAATGGGACAGTCACTTTGGAAGACAAGTTGTCAGTTTCTTACAACTTACCATATGATCTGGCAATTTTACTTCTTGGTAATTAACGCAAAAGAGGAAAAATCTTATGTTCGCACAAAAATCTGCACATAGATGTTTGTAGCAGTTTTATTCATAATTGCCAAAACTTAGAAACAACCAAGGTGTTGCTTAGAAGCAACCTTCAGTAGGTGAATGGATAAATAAACTGTGATACATCAAGGCAATGGAATAGTAATCATCTCTAAAAAGAAATGCACTACCAACCTCATTCTTTTTATTTTTTATTTTTTTATTTTTAATTAGTTTCAGGTGTACAACACAGTGCAATAGTTATACATTTTACCCCTCAAAGTGACACCCCCCAATTCGCCACCCTCCCATATCATATATATCTATTACTCTTCCTCTGACTCTCTTCCACAGTATAATCCACATCCCGTGACTATCTATATATATTCAACTACAGTAGGTATGTGACCTCCACTTCAGTTATACAGTGCAGTGATCAAGCCTCTACTCCATCCATGAAATGGTCTCCCTAACAAGACCTATGACCATCTGACACCCCACAAAATATTTACAACATTATTAATTATATTTCCCAAACTGTTTTTCATATCCCAGTGGCAATATTGTAGTTGCCTATTTTTGCTGTCTAATCCCTTCCCCTTCTCCCTCATCCCCATCCCCCTCCCAATTAGCAACCCTGATTTTTCCTCTATATCTATGAGACAGTTTCTGTTTACTTTGCTCATTCATACAGTTTTTCAGATTCCACATATGAGTGAGATCATATGGTATTTGTCTTTCTCTGACTAACTTACTTCACTTAACATAATAGTCTCTAGGTCCATCCATATCATTGCAAATGGTGCGATTTCATTCTTCTTTATAGTGGAGTAATACTCCATTGTATAAATATACCACAGTTTCTTAATCCAGTCATCTACCGATGGGCATTTTGGTTGTTTCCATGTCTTAGCTATTGTAAATTGTGCTGCTATGAAAATCGGGGTGCATAACTTTTTTTGAATAAGTGTCTTGGTTTTTTCAGGATAAATACCTAGGAGTGGAATTGCTGGGTCAAAAGATAGCTCTATTTCCATTTCTTTGAGATACCTCCATACTGACTTCCATAGTGGCTGCACCAATCTGCAATCCCATCAACAGTGCAGCAGGGTACCCTTTTCCCCACAGCCCCGCCAGCACTTGTTGTTTGTTGATTTACTGATGATAGCCATTCTGCCTGGAGTGAGGTGGTATCTCATTGTGGTTTTTATTTGCATTTCCCTAATGACCAGTGAGGTTGAACTTTTTTTCATATGCCTGTTGGCCATCTGTATGTCCTCTTTAGAGAAATGTCTCTTCATATCTTCTGTCCATTTTTTAATTGGGTTGTTTGTTTTTTTTGGTGTTGAGTTTCATGAGTGTTTTATAAATTTTGGATATTAACCCCTTATCAGATATATCATTGGCAAATATATTCTCCCATTCAGTAGGCTTCCTTTTTGTTTTATTAATGGTTTCCTTTGTTGTGAAAAAACTTTTAAGTCTGATATAATCCCATATGTTCATTTTTTCTTTTACTTCCCTTGCCTGTAGGGCTGTATCAGTAAAAATATTGCTCCGGGTAATGTCTGCAAATGTACTCCCTATATTTTCTTTTAGGATTTTTATGTACCAACCTAATTTTTTTTTTTTTGAGGGCAGTGTTACTGGCCCTCATATGTGGGACCGAACCGGGGCTGCTGGCTTCCCAAGCCAGCGCTTAACCTCCGCAGCACTCCGGTCCTCCAACCTCATTCTCAAATGCATTTTACTAAGTGAAAGAAGCTAATCTGAAAAGCTATACACTATGACTCAGACTATATGATATTCTGGAAAAGGTAAATCTACAGAGACAGTAAAAAGATCAATGGTTGCCAGCGGCTAGGGAGGAGGGAATAGGCAGAGCACAGATATTTTTAGGGCAGTGAAAGTACTCTGTATGATACTATAATGGCGGATATATGCCATTTTACATTTGTCCAAACCCATAGAATGTACGGCTCCAAGAGTGAACCGTAGTGTAAGCTATGGACTTTGGGTGATAGTGTTGGGTCAGTATAGGTTCATCAGTTGTAACAAATGTTTCACTTTGGTAGGGGATGTTGAACGGAGGAGGATGTGCATGTGTGAGGGCAGGCGATGTATAAGAAATCCCGGGACCTTTTGCTCAATATTGCTGTGAACTTAAAACTGCTCTAAAAAATCAAATGTATTTAAAAAATACTCTAAGTCAGTTTAAAGGCTCTTCAGAAGTCATGCTAAGTATATCGATGTGTTCTTACAATCTCTTAAATGTATTCCTCTAAGTTTACATTGTTGCTGTCATGGTTTCTGTAAAAATCTCCAAAGTGGTTTTTTTTTTTTTTTTTTTTTTTCCCTCCTGTCTTCTTTTAGCAGCCTATCCTATGATCTGTTGCCAGATTAAAATTTTAAAATATTTCTCTTATCATGTTCCTCTTTGGCTAAAGGCTAAAATTGCCCTCTTTGACCTCCATTGTTTACATTGCCAGGATGGCAGACAAAGCATGTAAGCCACTTCTTTCTCATTCCTCATGGCAGACCTTAATAATCAATCATACTTGATTTCTATAAGAACCAGTGGCCTCAGAATCCTCAACACAGAGTTCTAATGAACAACTGTCAATTGCTAAGGAGATAGTTTTCCAGTTGAAACTTCTTTGTCACACCTGGATCACAGTAAGAAATTCAAAGTGAAAGCCCACACCCAGTGAAGTCAACATCAGCTGATTTCGCTCTGTCTTCCCCTGGACATAGGTATGAAATATTCCTGCTTTGCTCTAGCAAAATTCAGAACCTGTCTGAACATGCTATATTCTGTTCAGGCTGTGGGCCATTGTTCCTTAAATTTCCCTGCTAGTAATATTCAGCCTATTTCTCTTATCTGGTTCAAATAGGCCTGTTTTTTAAGGCTCAGCTTTAATTCTCCTTGCTCCATAAATCCTTCCTAGACCATGTCAGGCATGGGGTTGCCTTAACAGTGAACTATCTGTGCTATTCATTTAATCAATGACTAACAGATGTTTGTGTGATGGCTCTTGTGTGACTAGTATTTTCTTGTTGAGTGTGTGTCTTCTCTTCCAGTTAGATTACAGAAGACAGGATCTCAGTGCCTACCTCTTCCTACCTTCCATTGTGTGGATTGAGAACCTCTCATGAGATGCAGGCATTTACTGCTTGATTTCAGACATGGTGGAAGGTCAGTAAAAGAGAAATTAAGAAGAAAAAAATTTATATGTACACATACATACATAATACACATATGCATATCTTTTCATGTTTCTCATACTTTGGATTAAATGTTCCTCAAAATGGAATGGTAGAGAATACTCCTTAAACTGTAACTGGGGCCTGAGGATGTAACCTTTAATTAAAACAGTTTTTCATGTTTTTGTTTTGTAGCTGACATTAAGAATCTATGTACCAGGCACTGTGCTAAGGGTTTATATACAGAATCTTATTCACAACTACCCTGTAAAGTGGAGACTATCATATCTCCAATTTGCATATGGGAAAAAATGAGGCACAGAGAGCCTGTGTAACAGAGGCTCAGAGAGCTCAAGGACATTCAGCTGGTATGGAGCAGCACTGGGATTTTTACTTGGCTGTCTGCTCTGACCATGGGACCTTTATTTTTTCATCACCACAAATACAGCCTTTTGCCTGGAGAGCATTTTTTTTTTTTTCTTTCTCAACACTGATTTGTGGACTGGTTTTAGAATTTCAGTGAGTAACTTGAAATCTTGAAGGAGAGGGATAAATGTCAGGATAATTCAAAAGAAAATATGGTATTGTTCGGTTTGTCATAAATGGGCAGATAATGCGTAAAGATTCTATTTGTATTTTATCAGAAGAAATGTGAAGTAATGGCTACAGACTAAAGGAGTAGAGGAGAGAAAGGGAGAGATGGTCATGGAAGCTACAATATACTATTGTAGTTCTGAGGAAAATAAGGGGAAGGGGCTCAAATCTTTCTGGAATAGGCTGTCTCAGAGAAAGAAAAGGAAGAATAGAACAGATAGCCTGTTTTAAGTGAGAATATACTAAAGACAGAGCATAGTGTGAAAATGGGTGATGTGGAATGACCTTCTAAGACAGCTCACCTAAAAAAAGTGTCGTTCATACTCCATGTCTCCTATACTAATAAAACCACTGTTTCCTGAACTGTTTGCTAAATGGCAATATTTTCTAAGAAGCCAGAGAGAGTCAGGGAAAGATCGGAAGCCATGAGCACTCCCTTTGGTGGGAGAGATCTTTTCAGTTTTAATTTTTAGACAGTTTCACTTAAGAGAGAAGCTTTATGTAAACCAGCATTTGTCAAATGAGTGAGTGCTGGGTTGAACCTTCCAGTTTTGTCTTATACCATAAGCCCTCAAAAGTCCTCCTATATAGGATTGGTCCTGGAAACAGTTACTACTGGGGAGGAAAAGGTGAGGACAAGCCTCTTCTTCTCTGTGCCCCGTAGTTTTAATTGAGCCTCAAGTGAATTTCCTTAGAAGTCAATGGCGGCTCCATGTCCCAGAAGGGACAGGGAAGTATGTGAAACAAGATGAGAGGTGGGATCATTATTCCCAGAACTCTTCTGACTTCCTTTTAGACCCTGGTCAAGGATAGATATGTTTGTTGTAATGAAATATCCAGTAGCAGGAAGTTGAAATGGAGGTTATATTAGAAAACAACAACGAAAACATAAAACAAAACAAAAACTGTGCTAATTTTAGCTCCATTCAAAACCCAGGAAAAAGATCGATGTTTACAAAATTAAGATTAATGGGCTGCCAAAATTCAACTCATTAGTTAGCAACAGTGCAAAGCAGTGATGAAGGTTATGCTGGTTGGATTGAAAGGGAATTAAAACTGTATCATTGGGAATGCTTATCCCCTTGCATCTGGCTTAATAATCATGGACTTTTCTCCTGGAGGGTAGGAGCTAATGAGTAGATCTAAAAATCTCTGCCTAGGAGTTTACCCACTTCACTTGACATGGAGGGGAGATTTGTCAGGATATATTGAGTGCTGAAGATGATGGTTATTATAGCTTAAAAGCTTTTGCAGGTATTGATTTAAACACTCCTTGTGTAGATAAAGTAATCCCAGACACTTGAAGGAAGTGCACCAGGAGAAGGGAAACACTGAGGCTTCTTTTCTTTTTGACAAATATGGAGCTCTTTTCCTCACACTGGGAAGTAACACGTTAAGATGAAGGCTATGGAAATCCTTCGGGTGGATTCGGACTGGCTGGATGTGCCTGTGCATAAAGGTCTTGCCTTATACAAAATCTCTGTGCATGAGGTGGGCATATGGCAAGTCGGCCTGAGGGGATAATTGGAGAACAGAATGAGAGGACAGAGTGTGTTTATGATACTAAGCTGAGATAACACATGCAGAAATTCCTAGCTCAGTGTCTGGCACAAAATAAGGGGTAAAATGTTCATTTGGTGCTTCTATTGTTGTAGTCGTGTTTATTTACTTTAGTTCAACTTTTAGAGTTGCTTTATTGCTTCACCAAGGAATCTGAATTTAACCTTCTGACTGGTGATCAATGGATCAGAAAAGTGATATTTTATTTCATATAAGTCTTATAACTGACACTGACCTGCAAGAGCTCCTTCTTTCTCTTTCTCCCTTTTTTTTTTTATTAGTTTCAGGCGTACAAAGCAATGTGATTGTTAGACATTTACACCCCTCATAAAGTGATAACCCCCCCAATCTACTACCCCTCTAACATCGTATATAGCATATATAGCTGTTACAATACCATTGACTATATTCCCTATGCTGTACTCCACATCCCACGACTATATATATATATATATATATATATATATATATATATATATATAAAATTATAGTTGACATTCCATATTATTATACTTCAGCTTTAAGTGTCTAGTGCATTGGTCAGGCATCTACACAGTGTATGAAATGATCTTTCTAATAAGTCCAGTGCCTATCTGGCACCCTACATAAATCTTTACAGCATTATTGATTGTATTCCCCAAACTGTATTCCACATCCCTGTGACTATACTGTGACAACTAATTCTTACAAGAACTCTCTTGATTTTAGAAAAAATGTGGTAAACATGTATCTTTGAAAATTCCCTTAAAATCCTATGAAATGTATATCTGGGTATCCTCGAGTCTGATTCCTCGGCCTTAGATCTGTAGAAAAATGAGCAGTTGGTCTTCAAAGGAGCAAATATGGAGACCACAACCCTTCACAGACCTTTATAGGTACAGGGGCCATAGAGATCCTCTGGCTTACTGTTCAAAAGAAGAAACTGTTTTCTCCACAGTCACTAAATTAGTTAATGGCAGAGAAGGGATTAGAGGCCAGCTCTTTTGATTTCTGAGCCAGTATTTTCTTTCCTCAATATAAGAGCAGGGATTTTTATTTCTTATTTAAGTTTACGGAATAGCCTTTTCAGGCCATGTACACTGTAAGCTGGATGAAACATAGGTTGTCCTGAAAGAGTGCCTTCCCTTTCAGGATGGTAGGAGGGAAATCAGTAGGAATGACTGTGCTTTCATTGCAGTCTTCTTAGGCTCACTTGCTGACTGTCACAGGCTAGCCCAGAAGGATGGACAGATGTGTATGATTAAAGCATCGATAGCTGGTCCCTCCTGGGGCCGTCATATAGCTGCAGGTGTGGTTTCCTTATACTGCAGATTGGCTACTAAGAGACTGCTCTGCGTGGAATCAAGTTTCCCTTGACGAGTTTGGAAAGATGGGAGGAGGGCCACTTAGATTCTGGAGAGCAGAATGAGGGTTCTTGGAGATGGTGTCACGATACTTTTCCCTTTCTTTGTCTCTCATTCTGCCCTGGCTTCTGAGACTGCTAAATGTAGGATGCAAAAGAAATATTATTACCTACATTGACCCTCCTCAGTATATTTTTGCTCATGTTTGGGGAGCAGAGAGTGATGCTGGTTTCATGAAATTTCTGTTTTCAACAGAGGTTGGAGGGTTTAGCTGGGAGAAGGTGAAGAATACATAAATGGAGAAGGGAAAAGAATAAATAAGAACTAGAGCTAAAAATAATTCCTAGTTGCTAATCATCATAAAGCTGATTAGTTTAAAAGAAGTTAAAAGAGCAGATAAGATCCTGTGTAGCTGCATCGTCACAGAATCTTCGAGACCATAGTTTCCAGTCACTAGATGTTACCAGAAGAGTTAATTAGCCCAAACTGTGGCTGCTAGTTGCTTTAGCTGTCTTCAACTTGAAGTTTTTTAATAAGTTATAAAGCTAATTAGGATACACCTGGGATTCATGGCTAAAGCCAATAGAGTTCCCCCCAGGGGATATATATATATATATATATATATATATATATATATATATATATATCCCAAAATTTAGAAAAAAGAAAAATGTCAGAGGAAAAACATAATCTTTAGATTCAGGGGGAAAAAAATGGCATCACCATTTCAACTCAGCAGACCACAAGGCCAAACCAGCTATGGCCAGAGCTGAATGCTTTGTGCTTCTGTTCAGAGAAGAGGATGCTTCCCAGATGTGTCTGGGGGACTACCTGCCTCACTCTTATTTATCATTAGCTCTAACACAGGATGTGGTGTCGCTGGCTGGTGATGTGGAAATGGCCTGTTTATTTTTACAGATCTGTAGAAGAGATTCAATAGTTGTAAAGGATGGAAGGGTACAAAGCAGCTTGAAACTCACAACAAAGAAAAGCAGGAGGAAAAAAATTAGATAAAACAACTTGTGAGCATAGGATCTGCTCCTTATGTCTGTTGGACAAAGGTGCCAAATGGATTTTCTAGTTTCAAAGAAAAGACAGTTCTTCCTCCCCACCCTATAGCCTATGCACTTAGAACATCCAGATGCATTTGAAAAAAAAAAAAAATTCAGGGAACCGTTTTATTCTTTCAGCTACTAGGACTGGTTCCTTTATGAGTTTCATAAAGAAAAGAAACTTCCCTCAGAGGTGGTGGTTCTGTTTCTGCCAGTCCTTTCCCGATAATGTCCCTCAGATGAAAGCCCTGTTACAGGGCTGGAAAAAGAGGATTCTGTGATACACGATGGGGATAATGTTACTGCTCAGTTCCTGATTCTGCTGAAAAACTATCCTGAGTGTAACGGTCTCCTCTATCCTGAGAAAAGATATGCCTGAAGTGGATTGAGACCCGCCCTGGGACCTCCTGTCTACTCTCTAGAAGGTGCGAAAGCTGATTTCCAGTGGAATTCTGTTGAGGACTAAAACTTGCTGGCTGCAAATCAATGCTTTCGACTAGAGTCAGGGGAAACAGAAATTTGGGAGAAATCCTTTATATTTTTCCTGTCTTTAGGAAACAAACCAATAAGCCCCAGTGCCCAATATCCAGAAAAATATAAGATGAAGAACACTGACGGGCAAAGAGAGCTGGGAATTTGGGCTTGTGAGGGACTGAGCTGGAATAAGAACTTGGGTCTCTTTGCTTCCAGTTTTATGATCTTCCCACCACCCATGAAGTGCCACGTGGCTTCTCGTGTTGCGACCCGGTAGTCAGGAAGGAAAAATCCTAGGCAGTGCAGGACAGAGCTGTACTGTTGAGAAGCTTTGCCCTGTGTAAGCACAGTCAGCTCATATATAGTTGCCTTTCCCCAAGAGGGAGTTGGGGGAAGCCAGGGTGTATTTATCAGCTCTATCTTTTTCTCCTCTGCCTTAACCACCCCAGATCGAGGGCATGTGGTTGCTCCCTGGCTCAGGGAATGCTTGGGTATGGGGGACCACCCAGGCTGCAAGGCTGTGACCACTGCAGAGTCACCACAGCAGAAGCAGGGAGATTGGGCTGGCTTTGAAGTTCAGGGGTGGGAGCACCAGGACTATTTTGGGTTTGGCCTGAGGTAACTCATACTTTGTTTAAGCCCTCCCCCCATATTTGCATACAGGGGACATCACTGACTACATTAAAAAAGAACTAAAAAGCCACAAGTCACAAAAAGTAATTCACAACATGAGTGTGCAGCTGTCCTAATTTTTCTGGCTGCTGGTGGAGGTGGCAGAGGGTTAGTAATTGAGCGCATGTTTGTGAACATTAGACCCCTGTGCCATCTGAAGGTAAGCAATTTATTTCCCAGTCAGACCCCTCAGGAAATGAGGACCAGTCTTCACATATTGCAGCAAGATGAAGCTTTCTAAATTTCCAATTTGAATCTAATTGACAGAATCAAGACCCCGCCACTTGCTAGTTCTATGACCATGAGGATGTCCTAACCTCCCTGCCTCAATTCCCTTATCTGTAAAATGAGGCTAATACTAGCTACCTCAGCATGTTCTTATGAGGATTAAATGACAAACTGTGTGTAAAGCCCTAAGTGCAGTGACTGGTTCATGGAAGTAATTCAGATATGATGATTTGTATTACTTGTTAGATAGGTGGCTTTATTATTATATTAAGCCTTTTGTGAAAGTGACTGTTAATATGTGGAAGTCACTGAAAGTCCAGCCAAGCTTGAGACCAACCAAAGGAATATGGTTTGGCTCCATTATTGAAGCTCTGAGCCAAGCCATCAAAAAGGATTGAACACATATTAGGAGAAAAAATTATATTAAGTGATGAGGTGGGTGTGACTGAGACCATAAAGAATCAATGCCACAATATTATTACTGGTTTGGCTCTTCTTCATTTATAAACATTGAGCCTGGTTTGAGTGGTTCAATTTCAGCCCCATTGACAAGTTCTTCATTTTACTTTTAAAATCTTGGGCGTATTAAGGAAAATATTTACACATATCTGTGCTCTATTTTTGTCACTCTGCATGGCTCATACATACTCTGTATATCTTTGTCCTGTGTTTTCTGAAGCATCTACAGGTGTTTGATCTAATAAGCTTTGTTTTTTCATATAAAACACAGTTTGAGATTGAACTCAATGACAAATATTGAAGTGGCTTTTTCATATTTTACCAGGAATTCAGGGAATGGAAGTTTTGCCCTTGTTCTTTCTATTCCCAGGATCTATGCTCTCTGAGGTTAGTGGTAGCCATGAGCAAAGCTGCCCTCTCGACGCATTCGGGTTCTTTGAGAAAGAGCAATATTTCAATGAAAGAAATCCTAAAACATTCCTTAGGGAAGAAGCATTGTTTTTGTGTTACTTAGAACTTGAACCTATTGTAGGGCTATACATGTCTTCTTTGGGTCGATACGTGAGAAGCTAGTTAGGAAAGAGAGAAAGAACAATGATCTTGACCTTGTAGGAACTGGGGTAGTGTCTTTGACCAGTTAGGCTATCTAATAGCATGGAGAGGGGCAAGACAAACCCAGTTTCACACTGAGAAATTTGGAAAAAAGAAAAAAAAAGATATTTGGATGTTTCTCTAGAATATTTGTTTTTCTTTTTAATGCCTGCAGTCAAATTTCTCTGTTTTTTACCACTTCTCCTTTGCTAAGCAAACAGTTTATACCTTATATCAGTAAATAGATTTTTGTGAGGGCAGTATCTATTTCTATTGGTGCTTGTTGAGAGCCTAAGTTCAGTGATGGATATTTCTTGAACTCTGTAATAACTTACTAGATGAAATAACCTTTTGATTGATTACAAATACATACTCTCTGAATTGTTGTGGTATTTGGCTATATCCTTCAGTCTTTGAATTCTGAACCAACAGAAACATCCTAGGTGTTCACAATTATATATTTTCGTTCCCTCAGCTCATGCTTTTCAACATTTTAAAAAATAATCCTTTACAAGCAAAAGCTTCTTTTATGAGATTCAAAACTTTCTTCAGATCTTTTGTTTTTATTTTTAGAGGTGATTTAACATATCAGATAACTTGTAAGTATCAGGCCAACTCATCCGTTTTGTTTCAGTTTAGAAAAATGCTAGTACCAAGTTCCCTTGCTGCCAACACATAGATTTCATGCTGTTCTACAGTCGTTCCTACCAAGGGGAGAATATGCACTCAATTGCCAACACTCCACCGGGACTCCTGACAAAGGAATTTTATTATGCCCACTTACAATTGGATGCAATGAAACCCTTGCCAGGAGCATGGCAGTGGCTACTGCTCATGCTCCAGAATTGCTGTGTGGTCAGGTCAGGCCTTTTTTTCTTAATACTCACTGGGTCAGACTTTCTTGTGGGTTTGTATGTGGGAGGCAAGTCAGACAGTGTATGTCAAGGAGAGGCCCTCTGCCTCTTGTGTAGGAAAATTACTGCCATATGAAGGAAGGGCAGGAAGCCAGGGGTTATCCCATAGCCTTACCCTTTGGATAACTTGCCTCCCCTCTTGTGTGAAAGACACTTGTGCTAGAGGGAGATGATGGTGTTCCTGGAATACAAGCTCCTGACTGCTAACCACTCACAAGTTGAAAGTCACACATCTTTGGATGTTGCAGTAAGTCATGGATTGTAACCGACTGCTGGAAGAATTTCAACATTGAAAGGATTGCCTAACTTAGCTGTGTATTTAAGGTTACCAATCAAAGTTAGGAGTAAATGTTTCGAACAAATCTAGTCATCCCTGCTTTGGCATACAGAGTCATTTTAGAAGGAATTGTAACTAATGCTATTAATTCAGTGTGAATGTATGTTTGTAAGTTCCTTTTCAAACTGAAAAGAGCCCAGAAGCCTTCAAGGGATGGTAAAAGTCCAAATCCATGTCATTAATACCCATACATGTGGTGAAGGCTGACCAGATCAAAGATCATTGATTCTAATTTCAAAGGAGTAGCCATACTAAATATAGGCTAAATACCTGAAAGTACATTAAATACAGAGATATTTACACATAATAATTATAGCCGAGGCTTACATTACACAGTGCAACTAGTTAATAAACTCAGCAGTTTAATTGGATCAAAGTCACCCACTATTTATATGTGAAAATAATCACCCTCCTGGTTGAAAATCACAACTTTCAGTTTGGGAATTTAAAAATCATATGCCCAAAGTGAAAAATATCTCTTTAGCAAGGAAATCAGGCAATTCTCATTGTCCTGTGATCAATCCATCTATCCTTAGGTGATTTGATTTCAGAAAGATAAAGGAGTAATAATCATCACGTAGACTCTGCATTACGAGGAGAATCTTGAAATTAAGAGGGGAGCTATGTAGAGGATTACTGCTGCTGGTGGAGAATAATTTCCTCTGCCTATGCATTATTCATCTCATGTAAATTTTGATAAAGTTCATCACTGTGATTATTTCACTTATCACATTTTCTATGTTTATAGCACAATTTCCACAGTAGGATCTTTTTCCAGATTAACATAAGAGTTTGTGTTCTTGATGGAAAAGAGAACCTTTTAAAAGCAGGTAATTGGCATACATCACGTAGTCTGCTGCCTCCGAATTTACTACACTACGATCATTCTCATCCGTCATGTCTAGGAATGGGCTTTTGAGGCTATGATAACTATGTACCATGTACTTATGTACCAATAACAATTAATACCTGCTGCATACAGCAGGCAGTATACAGATGATTTTATATGCTCACAACTACCTTGTGAGATGGGTATACTCCTCAGTTTATGACTGAGATTCTGTTCTTTACTTCTTCAAATGTATGCGTCTAGTTGAATGGAAGAGCCAATATTCTAAACTTAGGCTTATCTGATGATAGAATCCATGTTCTTTTTATGATCACGTTCACCACAAGGAATTCAGCCTCCTTGAAAGATATCCTGGGCTTAGATAGAACCGAAATGAGGATATATCTAATTGGGATGACTGACAGTATCTTGAAACTGTTCAATGAGCACCCTTGGAATGTCTAGCCTTGGTTTTGTGTATTCATATAACTTCAGCACTGGGAAGAGGTTTAAAGGTCAAATAGCCCAACTTCCAAGGGGCCATCTACCCCTATGTCTGGATGCTGCCTGTGGTTTCTTGAGGTAGTCAGTCCATTCTTTGTTGGGACAACACAAACTCATAGAAAGTTCTTTATAGTCAGCCATACACTTTCTCCCATGACGCTTCCATACAAAATAAGCCTTATCCACCTTCTGTAAGTCCTTCAGATATTTGAAAGTGATTTCAAATTTCCTCTATTTTCTTCTGAGCAGTCCCAGTGCTTTCAGCTGTACTCTATAGGATATAGTTGTATATCCCCATGACCATATGTTCTCTTCCCTTAGCACTGTGCAGTCTTAGAAGGTGCAGTAAGATCTAAGCGCAGTATCCACAGAAATGATTTAACTAGCGCAGATTCACCTGGGAATTTAGAGCATATACATCTAAGATTATATTGGGCACCCACACAAAGTGCTGTGATTTCATCCTAGCTGAATCCCGTTCACACTGTCCCCTCACCTCGACAACACAGGTCTCAGACTTCAGCCAAAGTCAAGCATTCTGAAATCATAGCTTTGGGAAGAGAGTCAAAGCGCACATGCCTGCTTCTAGGAGATGGAGGGGAAATTTCTAGCAAATCAAGGGTTTGTCACTCTGATATTGTGCTCGAGTGTTAGTGGGGATAAGGTGTGGAGTGAATGGTCAGAAGTAAATCAATAGACGTTGTACTTCTCCAAATGTCTGCGAGAGATTAGGAGATGGAAGGGAGTGCTTCTTCTAACAGATTCTGATTCCAATGTACAGGTCAGTGATTTTGTTCATCTGCTAGTTCTTGCAGTCCTCTGGGACATAATTCACCATGGCCAGGGTGAATTTGCTGTACATAAGAGTGATCCTTCTAACCTACAATCCATAGATATGGGAGAATCTAGGATGGAGCTGAAAGAATTATAGCCTGCGGGTTCAGACTCAGAAGGTGGGGTTACTTGTGTCCTTTGGAGCACATGTGTGGGTGTTATTGACATGATAATGAATTTTCTGTTCCTTTTGTGAAAATGTAAGATGATATAGAGTAATTTCAAAGGTGTAAATTGAATACACAAATAGTACATTGTGCTCCATTCCAATTAGCAGAGTAGGTATAAAATTTGTATGGAAATATAATCAGATATTTATTGGTTGCATTCATTTTAGATACTCATAATAGACAGCTGTAGGGTATTTAGTACTCTCTGGATCAGATTTGAATTAGTGACCTAGTTGCAAAACCCTCTGTTCCATGTTCATCAAGCATATCATTGTATTTAAATTTCTAGCATATTTAAAGGTAGAACAAACCATATTTTCATTTTAAAGGATTATTGTAATCTTTTATGACAGAATACTCTTTCAACATTTTAAGAATAAATGGAAGAAAAATACTTCAAAGTACTTTAAAACATCTCAATTTTAGATGTAAACATTTACACGTGCACACACACACACACACACACACACACACACACACAAACACACACACACACTTGATCTCTTCCAAGCTGTATTTGGAGATGAGATAGGAAGGCATGTTTTGGATTGACAAATTTCAACTGACGTTTATGTAGGGGTCAAATTATTGGACCTATTAAAAAATTGGTATGTTTCTATCCTGAAAAAAAGCCGACAATGTTTCTGTATCTGGATTTGTCTAAAATGTCCATATTTCCCACCTCCTAAATATAAATCAAACTCATATATTCTATGCACCAGCAACCATGTGCAGAAAGATTCTGAAAGAGAACATTTTTGAAAGGCAGAACAAAGAGAAGAGGAGTCCTTTAACAGTAAAGCTGTAATTTATTAAGTGTCTTTAGAATGCATGGAAGTGGCCTCTCTTTTTGTTCTTTCTTCTCTTGTAGGTCTCTAAGTCCACTGATGACAGGAAAATCTCCAGCGGTTCCAGAGACGAGCTGCTGGAAATCCTGTACATTTATTTTCTAGGAGGAAGTGAGCTGATTAGGACAGTGATCCCTTCAGAGATCCTCCCTTTAAAAAAGTTTAAAGGATTCCAAATTAAGCCGTATCCATTCCTGGGACTCTAAAGTGGCTCACCAAAGCCAAGGGCCAATAGCTTAACGTTAGGTTACTTCAAAAGCCTTAGTAAGGAGAGAGCAAAGGTGGGGAAGAGGGTGGTGGATAAAGTGTGAGAACCTACCAAGTAACGGGACATCTTTTTAATTCCAAACATGTTTTAGTTCACTTTGTAATATCTTCCAATTAAATAGAGGAAAATGTATCTTTTTACATTTTTCTCTATTAGTATTCAGTACTTTATATCTGTGTATGGATCCCGTCATTCATTAAGTCTAGGGAAGATGACTACCTAATTTACAAATTCAAAAGCATATTCAGTCACCTCAACTGAATTGCTCAAGGCCATGTATTTGCAAGTGAGAGTATGCACTGAAAATTTTCTGTCCTTGAACTGGTGTACTGGGCAATGCTGCTTTTGTATAATAACCTGTTCATATCTTTGATTTAACACAATTTTGCTTATCAGTTGAAAATGTTTAACCTACATCAACTCATGTAATATAAAATATAAAATTAAGTCAGTGATCTAGAAAATTCAGGGTACAGTGGTTTAAATCATTTGGCTCTTCCTAGAGATTCTGATTTTTTTTAAATATGAAAAAATAGGTAGTTACTCGATAGCCTTAGCTCTAAAATATACCTGACAGGTTATTTTTATTTGTTTGGTTTTCAGAAATTGTATCCATATTTTCTACTCTCTGTAGTCTTAGCAGAATGAATCAAAGCTACTCTGTACCCAAAGCTAACACCAGTGTTGCTTTTTTTTAAAACATTGCAGGGCTTTACCTCAAGTGCTATGCAGTAAATTTACAGGGAAAGAAAATTTTTTATTAAATTATAACTGAGAGGAGCTGATTTTTTAACATAGCAAACAAAAAATTCCTTCATGAAAGGCTATAAAACCCATATTATTTACCAGAGAGACCTTTCCTGTCTCCCAGGTAAACACTTACAGTGTGTAGACTTGGGTAAATACATATTTAGGAGTGGCTAAATATGGCGAGATATTTTTAAAGGTGTATTTACAAAGCTGAATACATATATTGGCGTTTCGGTATGTGTAAGCTGTGTATGCTGTTCTGCTGTCTATTCAGAATCCTAGCAGGACTCTCGTAGATATACCTTGGATAGAGGGACTGAGTTTGAAAACATTCATCTTTAATCAAAATTGCTATGGACAGGTCCTTAAATCATTTCAAAAGGGTAAAAATGTTCAACTAATGGAATTCAAGCTTTTCTTGCCAGTTTGACTTGAGAAAAAAATTTCAGAAATGCAGGCATCATTCACAGCAGTAAATCTCTTTTCTGAACATCTTTGTGCATAAAATAACCATCCTTTCACATGCAGCTCAGAATATTCCCAACTACTCAAAAGATACAGTCAATATGATGAATGGATTGACGAGGAAATTTTGGTTAAGGGGAAAAATAACGTTAAGGTATTTTTAAAACACTTTAAAAACACATGAAAATGAAAGTGATAAAATCTGTTTGTTGTTAATTCAATAGCAGGAAGCTTCCTATGATAATGCAGTGAAACTCTGTCTAGAGGATTCACAATGTCTGTGTTTCTTCTTTGCCTCTCGAGAAATGTGTTCTCTATGAGGAAAAGAATGAGACGGGAACAGAGAGGTTGTAGATATGCAGAAGAGCAGTAACTCTGTGTCTGCTGTCTGCTGTACCTTAGAATGCATAAGGATCCCATTTGTTTAAAAGCCCTTTTTCTGATGGAGAAGTTGAGAGTCTAAATAACTCTAGGGCTTGGGCTTTCTCAGGAGCCTTTAGCTAAGAAGTCTAAACAATACTTCTATTTCATTTTTAATGCAGCATGCAGCTATTTCTAAATGGTCTCAATAACCTACAATGGGATAATTGAAAATCTTATTATGGCAAACCATATAGGGGACAAAGAGTGTTTATTTAGGGAAATGATTCCGCCAATCAAATTTTCACTGGGCTGAGTTTTTTAACTTTACAAAAATATGTATCACATGTATATATTTTTCTGAAGGTACAAACACCACAAATTTTTGATTAAACATTCTGTTTTATAAAACTTTAAATATCATTTTAATTTCAAATATTATGCCAGTGCTAGAAAGCCTCTGGACTGTAGAAGCTTCTGATACAAATGCTTACACAATTTTATCTTTAACTGTGAATAGGTGCACTCTATGCATATTACTGGTGCCAGTATTTTCCACTTGGAAAACAAGCTTTCCTGGGAAGACAATCTTTGTTCACAAAAAAATTTTTTTTTAAAGGATATGAGCAGGCACAAACACCTTCATATTAAAATTTTTAGTAGTTTTATCCCATCCTTAATTTTATTCTGTGGGTAAGTATCTCATTTCCATGTAAACTTCCATTAGGAACACAAATTGCTGACACCACATCTACTGACAGAAATGCCACAACATAAATGACGCCAAGAAAATGACACTCTGGGTAGGGGCATGGAAGGGGGAACTAAGCTAGATAAAAAGCCATGGTGCTACTGCCCAGCCTGCAGCCCTGTGCCGCTGACCACTGATAAAATTTATCACAGGGCCACATACGGGAAGGCAGCTTAAAGAAGAGCCGTCTGTGGTAAAACACGTAATAGCAGAACAGCTAGCTAATGGCGCATTATTACTTTATTAGAAAGCAGTATCTCTGGATGCTAGACTCTTCTAGCTTTTGCAAGTGTATGAATTGTTCTGCTATATGCGGAAGAGCTGATACAAAAAAAAGAGAAAGTTGTCAGAACTCTGAATGCTGGCAGTAGGCATCCCCAGAGCTCACCAGCTCACTCCTCTCTGCCCAGTATGCTTAACCAGCAGAGGGGTGAATGAATTCTAACACAGCTAAAAACCAACCTGAATCTCCATTCTTAAATGAATGCTAAACTATAATACAAGCATTAATAGTCTCTTTGTAAAGAAGCAGTCTTGTAAACTCTTGGCTAATTGTTGTTGTCATAATTTGGTGCTGGCATTAGTAGAAAGTAGAAATATCCAAATTCCACCAATAAAACAGATCTCATTTACCAAGAAATTTTACTATTTTGTATTAAATGGGGCTTAGTCTTTAGGCGTTGAAAGGAAAGAGGTTGGGTAAACTTGCACGTGCACTCGACAGTCCTATTGGATGGTTTGAATGGTTACAAATAAAGCTGACCAGGTGGCACTGCATCGTACATGCCAGTGAAGACAACATTTTGAAGAAAGGAAGGAGATAGATGGTATCACATGCTGCTGAGAGAATGAGAGTGACGTCACCTGGATGGTCACACAGGCCCTTCTGACTTCACTGCCCCTCACAAGAAGAATAGCTAACAACTCTTCATGAACAGGACACCACTGAGAGTATTATAGAACATGGCAGTGAGGCTAAAGCACGCCCTGCACAGAGATGGAGCTGTCAGACACTGGCCACATAGCCTTCCCCAGGTCAGAGCAGCCCTGCGGGGAGTGGTCATCTCCAGTTCCTATAGGATACCAGAGGAGTTTGTCCTTGTTGTTTTTGCTATCCATAAGCCATGTCTTAAAACATATATAATGGGACATGCAAGGTGCAGCTGTATTCTGCCCCTTCTACACAATGTGCTACTGACCTCTGTTCATTCCTACATGTTCATTTAAGAAGTCAGGGATTGGGGAGAGACTGCTCTCAGTTAATGTAAGAGAAACTGCATTGCTACCTAATGGGGTCACTTTATGCTAAATCTGATAATAGCTTCAATGGATGTTTGTAAGAGAACAAAGTTTTTATTTCTTACTGTCAACCTCAGAAGCTGGGAACCTCATATCAACCTTCTTTCCTTTTGCCCGAGTCTATTGTAATGCCACATTTATATAACCCCTATAAAGCTGTGTGTGTACCTAGTCTCTACCTAGTTCCTTGGGTTAATATTTCGTGTTTGCCACCTGCAGTTTAAAGCATCACTTTATTCATTTTTTTCCTAAATACATGTCATACAAGCTGTACAGGAAATTATTTTTATATCTAAATATCCAGGATTTGGTGAATAATAATGGCTACCGTTTATTGAATGCCTAATATATAGTAAGCACTGTTTAGGAACTTTCTATATGTTAAATCATTTAGTCCTCAAAAACCTCTTTGAAGATAGTTATTGTTTTCTTCATTTTATGAAAATGAAGTTGTGAGTTAGACAATTTATTTTAGGTCACACATAGCTGGTGGATTTTTTCACTAGAATATAAAATTTGGGATTTTATGTGTAGATGGATGTTTTTTTCAAGATTGCACACTTATGGACAGCATAAACCAGGCCTTTTTACTTTGTCTTTCATTGGCACAATGAAAAGCATACAGTACCACACATGAGAACGCATGAAATTATGGGCTATACAAGGTCAGACAATTAAGTGCGTGAATTCATCCTAGAAAAAGAACTACACACCTCGTTGCTGAATATCACTACTGTCACCTTCGTAGTACTCCCCTTGGGAAGCTATGCACCAATGCCAGCACCTAGTCCACCCTTCGAAGCAATTTTGGAACTCTTTTTCTGAAATGGCCATCAAAGCTGTTGTCATATCACTTTTGATGTCCTGAATGTTATCAAAATATCTTCTTTTCCATATTTCCTCTATCTTCGGGTAAAGAAAGAAGTCATTGGGAGCCAGACTGTATATGTTGCCTTTTATTATTAACAAACAGACATTCAGTAAGTCCTTGAACCTCTTTGTGCCTCAATTGCCTCAAATATAAATATGAAAAATAATCTTTACAGTGCGAACACAGACAGATGAATCAGTTGGTCTCTATTGATTTCTTCTAGGTTTTAAGATGCTGCTGATAGATAAAATGACAAAGAAGAAAAAAGTCATTCCTGAGTCAAGATGCAGAGCCACACCACCAAACATCTACCTGTCTCTGACACTGATCTTGCTACCGTAGTCAACAATATAATGTAGTTGGTTGGAAAACAGTTGCTTTATATAAATTGACAAAGCAACCTAGAAAGAAAGGAAATAGGTAATGAACCTGCCAAGAATGCCCATTATGATAGAGTCAGCATCAGCCTGCTCTGAAGGTCTAGTCAGTGTGCTCACCAAATACCTTTGAGATCTTCTCTTTAGAAAATGGAAGAAGAAATTCATGATGGAATATTTAGCTTCTGTGAGCCAAAATGGCTTAATAAAATGTTTTTAATAAGTGAAGAAGGTAGACTTCAGAGTACCTGATATCTAGTTGTGTATATCATTTCTAGGAAAAAAAAAAAGGAGTATGCCAACTTTTATTGCAAAAACTAAAGCTAATTTAGGATTGTGAAGCAAGGTTCTGATAGATAAGATTGATGGCTATTACTGAGAAAACAAAAAGGAGATTCTTCCTTCACTAACATAAGAGGCAGATGAGACTAGGAAGCAAGAAAGGTAGAGAGCAATCCCTCATTTATCAAAACCTAACACATACACTTGTTTTTTTCCTTCTTTTTCCCATTCTAATGTTCATTTTGTTCTTTTCCACTCCCTGCAGATTGGCCCGAGACCCAGGACATCAGTCTTTTGTCAGTCAGCAAAGAAGGAGAATGGGAGTGAAAACCTGTGTTTCAGTGAGGATTCCTGATTGTAGAATGAAAATGGTGTAGGGGGTCATTTTTTATCTAGTCCTTGGAATAAAGCAAAGATAGTACAAGTAGATTCTCCATGTGCCCTAGGTAGTGAGAGTTCATATAAGGCAGATGTTTACTGGGTCATTCATTATGCTTGAACCTGATGGAAATTATCTGAATCAAAGGATTTATGTACAGATACCATTGAATCACTTAACCACAGTGACAATTATGAGTATTTTACATTGAAGAGGAGACAGGTTAAGACAAATAGGAAGTAAGGCAGAGGAGGATAAAAGCAACTAAAAATTACACAAAAAACTTAATAGTAGAAAAATAAAAAGAAATAAATCACAGAGGTTTCCCAGTTATTATATTAATGCATTTCTAATACTTCATGGCTTTATTTCTTTCTTTAGAACAGAATCTTGTGAATATCCCAGTTATACCACATGCTGAAAATAGAAAGAAGGAAAGTCTCCCTTTCTCCCAATCTCCCTCCCACACTTTCAATATTCTATGAATTTGACCCATTTATCACCTGGAAGTATGGTTTCTTATTGAGACTCTGAAAGGAAACTTATGTAAGCAAACTGCAGTCAGTGCAGGGGAGCCCTCATGTTATCTGTCTCATTCATCCTTTAATTTGGGAAAGGTAACCTTTGAAAATCAGGTGTCCAATGCTAAAATAAGTTCCACAGCCCAGCACAGGGCTACTGCCCCTAATGTGTCTCTTGTCACTGGAGAAGTGTACCATAACCTCTCTCTTAGGTGACATGATAGACTTATGTTTAGTAGATTGGTGAGGTTTGGAGGACTGCCCCTCAGAAATATCAGGGTTGTTTTTGGGACAATGTAACCTCATTTTGACATAGCCAATGTAACATATTAGAATATTGGAAACAAACTTATTTTCTTTCAAAATTTTGGCTCAGCTAAGTATTATTATGCATTTTGTGGTTAAAAACAAGCTATTGTCTTTCCCAATTTCATGTTAACTGTGTTCAGCATCACTTACATTTCTCAAGGAGGGGGAAGAATAGAGTATATTTGACTAGTCTATCTGAAAATAAAGTTTATGGGACTGTCATTGGGAAATTCAATTATGGAAAATAGGCAATTGTGGCTGAAGAAGAATCTTGAGGCAACTGCAAATATTATTGGTTTTCTTTTTTGGAAATGAAACGTTTTTAATTTTTTTAAATGATTAGACAGAAAGCAGACAACCAAATTGAGGATTAGAATTATAAAGGTAATTGAATAGATGGTGTCCTATATTTTCTAAATATTGCCAATCTATCATAATTTTAATAATTTTACCTAAGTATCTTTTTCCCATATTTTTTTACTATAGAGATTGTTCTGTGTTTCTAAATCTGAATTATAAATAGATTTTAAAATTATAATTATGCTCTCACTCATACCATGCTAGAATTTACATATACTAGAGTAGTAAATCATGTAAATAGCAAATACTTTAATGTGGTTTCTTATCCACCAATGGTTTATAATAAGGTATTAGTAGATGATGAATGTGGCTACACAATATTCCCCAAACATTTGGAAATGAAAAGAAAATTATGGAGGAATTTCTTCTTCTCTTCCACACAAATCAGTGGTATTTCACCCATAGTAAGAAAACTCAACTTGTTTGACAATGTATCATTTTGCTCATTTCTCAGGGTGGAGCAGACTGACCAGTCAGCCTAATGTATATTGGCTTCATAAAGATGTTTCTGAAAGGCTGTGCTCTAAACAGACAATGCACGCACATAATAGGTACTTCATAAGACATGCTAAGAATTTAAAACTCAGTGTTCAAGATTCTAGTTACTTTGGTGGATCCATTGGGAGAATTCTGTTGGAATGTTTCTTGAAGTGGCTCCAGGCAACATTACACTTGAATATGATGTTTAAAAAGCAACAATCATGTTTTGTTTTCAAAACTCAAGACAGTACATTTCTATGTTGTTACCACTGTTACTCGAACACACTGGATTTTTCAAAGGATTTCTTCAGGGCCAGCTGAGTGGCATGTTGGTTAAGAGTTGACTTGGGAGGCCAGCTCTGAGCAGCAGGGTGCCAGTTTGGATCCCACATGAGAGCCAGTGACTCTGTGCCCTCTACAGCTAAGATGGTAAACAAAAGCTCAACCTGGAGCTGGGCTGTTGTGAGTTGCTGGGGATGACAGTCCATTGGCAGCGAGCGACTGCCTCACCCATGAAGAGTGCAATGATAATACCAACATCGGCCAGTGAAGCAACGTCCTCCACAACTAGACTGAAGAACAAAAGGACAGCAACTTGCCTGTTCCTCTTCCCCAATTCCCCAACGCTGTTCCCCTCCCCCAATACCCCAATAAAATCTTTAAAAATAAATAAATAAATAAATAAATAAATAAATAATAAAAGGATTTCTTCAAAAGTCATTTCTTATCCCTTGAGAGTCAATCTACAGTTTGGGTAATATTTACCAAATAGCTTGGACCTAATAAGCAGACAACCTTCTCACAGTGATATTGCTGGAAAGAGTAATCTGCACTCCCAATCTTTACTTCTTCACCTTCTGCTCAAATCCTCAACCTATTTCAATTTTTGGCTGTACCATGTATGACCTTAGAAAAATTGTCACTTCTTTGAGTCTTCATTCTCTTATCTTGAAAAGAGCATAATAATTGTACCTACCCCATAATGTTATAATTGAATGAGTATGTGTGTGTGTGTGTGTGTGTATATATGTGAAAATGCACATATGAGGTATGATCAAAAACTACAGTAAATGTTTAAATAAAAAAATGATTACAGTAAAAGACACATTGCCATTAACCGCCCTCAAAATATTCCTCCTCACTTCAAACACACTTATCCCATCACTCTTGCCACTTTCTGAAGCAGTTCTGGAAGTCCTCTTTCATGAGTGTCTTTACTTCATTCTCCATCATGCTAACACTCCACGTCACACATCACTTCTGATAGAGCAATTTTCGTCAAATAAAAACATTATGGTGTGTCCTTATCCACCTTGTTCACCAGATCTTGCATGTATGACTTCTGGCTCTTCCCCAAAGTCAAAATGACCATGAAAGGAAAATGTTTTAAATCAATTCAGGACATTGAGGCAGCCACAATGGGGCAACTAAAGATAATCATGAAAGAGGACTTCCAGAACTGCTTCAGAAAGTGGCAAGAATGATGGGATAAGTGTGTTTGAAATGAGGGGGGTATTTTGAGGGGAATTAATGGCAATGTGTCTTTTACTGTAATCATTTTTGTATTTAAACACTCACCGTATTTTGTGATCACACCTTGTACCTACATATATATAGTATATAGTATATACTATATATATGTATTTACATATATGTTAATAAAGATAGTCTGTCTTCTATGTCACCAAATGGCCCATACAAGGAAAACTGACACTTCGTTTTTATGATGTTTGATTTCTCAACCTTATTGGACACTGTTGACCACTCCCTCTTTTTGAAACTTTTCCTACTCTTTCTATTTTCATCATGTTTCCTCTGCCATCTCTTCCATAGTCCTTTTGGAATGCTGCTTTTCCTTAGATGTTAGGCTTTATCAGAGGTCAGCCTCTGGCAATTTCCTCTTCTTGTTCTACCCATTCCCCTTGGCCAATCTCATTTGATTTCAGAACTTGAATTATTGTAAAACCTATAAGCTGATGACTTCTAACTTTTTCTTCCTAGCCTAGACCTCACTACTGAGCATCAAATCTCTATATCCACCTGCCTTCTAGGTTTCCCCATCTGATGGCCCAAATGTACATCATATTCTACATGTTCAAAATTGAATTTGTCAGCTTTTCTGTCTCATGTGCCTCTCTCCTATTAAATGGTACCACCATTTACCTAGTTTCTCATCACACTGAGGGTTATATTTGTTTCCTCCATTCTGCCCCCTGACTCACCCATACACAATATGAATCTCATATAGTCTTCATCTTAAGTATTTCTTTAATCTTATTTTACCTTGCCTGATCTACTACAACAGCCTCATGGTTGGTCTTCCCACTTCTAGTTGTCTTCAGTTCTCTACATAGAAGACAAAAGATGATTCTACAAAGCAAATGTAATTATGTTCCTTTCCAGTCTTAATATGGTAGATAATGCCCTGCAAACTGGCCTTTGTTTACCTCTCCAATTTCTCCGTCTCCATAGTATCCATGCTTTCCTACCACTGGCATTTTGCACATTCCATTTCCTCTGCCTAAAACACTTCCTTAGTTTCCCTACCCTTCTCAGTTGATAATTATACTTCAGGTCTTAGTTTAGACTTTACTTCCTCTAGGAAGCCCTCCTGGGCATTGATTCCTCCAAGTCATTCCTCTTGACATTTCCCATGACTCCTTTATTTTTTCCATCTTAATATGTATTACATTGCTTTGCAATTGTCCAATTGTCCTCTCTGTCCCTCTTAGGCTTAAATTTCAATAGGGCAAGGCTCATGTTTATGTTTTTCAAGGTTCTATCCACAGCATCTAGCTTAATGTGAGTCATTTAGAATGTATAATGTGTGTGTGTATGTGTATATATATGAGGCTATGACTTCCTTTTTTTTAAAATTAAAGTTTATTGGGGTGACAATGGTTAGTAAAATTACATAGGTTTCAAGCGTACAATTCTGTAATACATCATCTATATATCACCTGTGTGTTCACCACAGAGAGTCAGTTCTCCTATCACCATATATTTGATCCCGTTAACCTCATCTACCTATGACTTTCAAGCAAGAAAAACTGAGAAATGGGTCACAGCTCATAATTTGCTTTTTTTTTTAAAAAGGGAAGTATAGAATTTCACTGAAACATTAAAACAAGTAAAATGAGACTATGCTACCAGGAGTAAGATTTTAAGGCATAGAAATACGTGGCCTTGGAGTGATGTCCCATTTAATGATAACATCACAATTTAATCTTAGTGTCATTCTCAGCACAAATATCTAGGCACTGGAAAAAACAATTCAAGTCTTGTCTGACCACAGTCATACACATTGTATTTTATTCAACCAATTTATTTTAGTAAATATAGATATAAAGCCTTCCATCATTATAGTTGAAAGGGAGAGTTTTTCTCAGTTATCTGTGGTTTTTTTCATATTAATTTTTTTTCATATTAATTTTTGTTTGCATTGTATGGCTAATTTTTTTCAGCCTAAGTTTTAAAATACCTGTTTTTTTTTCCTTCTACTGTTTCACAAGATGAAAAACTCCCAATTCCATTATTTTTCATTTCCATTAGAGCAAGGGTTCTCAGATGACATAGCTTTGAACTAGTGGCCCTGTTGTTTTGTTTGTTTGGTTTACCATTTTAATTGGCTTTATTCTCAGTACGCCCATTTTTAACCTATAACTAATGTAGAATACCTTTACTCCATCATTTTAAAAGATTCTTAATTCAGAGACCCCTCTATCTAGCTTCTTGTTTTATCTTTTCATTCTAGAAAATTAAGTTATTAAAGAAGACAGTATGTTTAACATGTTAAATATGTTGAAGAGAACTATTTAGAAAGAGTTGTAAAATTTTCCTCCCAATTATACATATCATTTCATCCTCAAAGATTTTCATTTACTTTTGAAAGTATTGGTTTTTTTCGTCAATTATTTTGTGTAAAAATTTAAATGGAAAATAAAATATTTGGTCATTTCTGCTGGACATATTCAATAATGTAAGAAGAAATTTTGAAGCTGAGAACATAAAGCATCTGAGTGTATAATATATATATGAGAGTATAATATATATAATATATATGTATAAAATTTCTGACTGCTTGGTTTTATATATAATTTTATAATGTATTTTATAATAGATACTTACACATATGCAATACACATACACATACTCTGTATTTACTATTTTGTCTATACTATATTCATGGTATACATATATGCATATATTATATAGTGAATGTTTGTACTGTATACATTATACAAACCATAAGTACTATGTTTATATGTATGTATGTATAGTATATCCCAAATAATTTATAAATACTTGTTGATGAATCAATATTCTGAATTAAACAGTATAGTTAGTTCCTTTAGGAAAATTGGCAATGAAAATTTTCTGCAAAAGAATATTATTTTCTGCAAAAGAATATTATTATAATTATAATTTAAATTATGCTTTATAGAAAATCAAAATGCTGTGTTCAGTTCAGTAAAGAAGCAGAATTTTCAGTATCATAGATATTAAAATTTCCTTTAGAGAAGGGAAACATATGTAATGAAAAGACATTGAATTAAAAGTCTCCATCCCTCTATCATAGTACTCTTAAGTCACACAATATTACTTGCTTTCTCTTGGATATATCACACACTTTTGAAGTTCAATAGCTTTGTTAATGAGGGTTTTATTACCTGGTGAAAGCCTACTGATACTCCAAGATTTTCATTTGCTCTAGTGAAGTGGTATCCTTTGGCTCCATAATACTTTGCACTTATCTGTATTATTTACTCACCACATTGTGTCACTTTCCTAGTTTACTTTTCTATTTTCCCCATTAGGGCCAATGTATTATTAGGCATTATCGGCAGAGAATCTGGGCAACTCTGGAGTATATGCATATTGGCTATAAATTACAAAACAAACTACATCAAGATTAATGAATATTAAAATGAATATAAATATAATCTCAAGCAAATGTAACTCAACTCATATGTAGTTACGTGAATTATAGTCAATGTGAGATGTGAGTGCATTTCAAGGTTTTATATGATGTTAGGTAGATAGAGAAAACTGAATGACTGGAGCCTGAGAAGCTCTTTAGTTGGCTCTGTCAGCCCCACTACATTTTGAGAGCAAAAATTGTATTTTACTCACTCTTATAATCCCTAAGTCCAATGGCAGTGAATGGTATATAGCACTCACCTAAATATTGGTGATAAAATTATTGTAAGCTATGAATAACCTGTATCATCTGTCTGAATCAAAGTCTATATTAAATGAATAAAGCTCAAGAGGCAGTATATCATAGTGGTTAAGAGTTTGGCATTGAAGTTCCCCCAATCCTGGGTTTGAGATGCAGTTCTGTCCATTGTTAGAGGAGTGACTTAGGGTGAGTCATGTATCGCTCTAAATATAAGTTCTCTCTTCCAACCGAGGGTAACTCTCTCAGGATTTTCACAAGGGATAAAGGAGATAATACATTTTGAACACTTAACATGGTGCATGGGTTATTGTTATTATTACCACAAACTAGGCAAGGGCAGCTTTAACATAATGGCTATGTCTACACTATTTAAATCTTGAAATAGCTTTCAGTCTTGTTAGCCAAATTTAAGGAGAATAGAGGTAAAAGAGAGCACGGTGTACACAACTTTCTCTAAATTCTCGATTCTTACAGCAACAGATTGTAAAAAAAGAAATGCTGGAATAAGTCAAATTTTGAGGCTCTTTGTAAATTTTAGAAAAGTGATGGTGATAAAAGCCTTCTTTTTCTCAAGATAACATGCATGAAAACAATTTGTGATTCAGGATACCAATAAGGGTATGTCTTTAAGCCAACTAACTCTTTGTGACACATTGTCCTTGCTTTCTAAAGTAGGCCTCATCTCACTTTTAATGTGTGAAAGGAGAGATTATTCAACACAGTGGTAGACACATTTTTGTTCTCAAGAACACTGCGATATCATTAATCTTCTGGCACGCCTGCAAAGGCGGGTTATGTGAATGCTAGTCTTTTGCAAGGCTATAAATAAAGTTTAAAGAGAGAAAGAGACAGAAAGAAAAGATGTTTTCCTGAAGCTTCTATTGCCACAGTACGGACCACATTAAGAGTGCAATAACTTACCGGTAATAACACTTTTAAAATCCTCTTTATGGGTTTTTAACATCTGTCTAGAAAAAAAACAGCCTAAAAATAGAATTTGATCTTGTAACACAGCTTTCTCAAATTGGGTTATCCTAAACAATCTCCTCATTGAATAGTCACATATGACTATTTTAGAGCCATATATCTGGATATAGCAACGCTTTATCATGTATATCACATGCTTCTGCTTAGCACTCTAGTAAGATACTGCTATACACATTCATGTATTAGGGTGTGTGTGTGTGTGTGCGTGTATGTGCACGAGAGAGACAGAGAGAGACAGAGAGAGAAAGAGAGAGAGAGGAAGTGGTTCCTCATGGATGAAAAAGCTTCAGGAAAATTAATTTTTTTCCTCTTTGGGTTTTGAAATATAAAGCAAAACAAAGACACAAAATTTCTCCCTATTTTACATTAGGAAGTTTATTCTATTTGTTAGTCTAATAGATCCAAATTTCATAATTACCCATGTTTAAAAGTTGAGTCACATTTGTTTTCATTTGAAAATACTCTCAAGAATAATGCTTGCATGATGAATGCTGTTAGAGCATGTTCATGGATTATTATTACACATTATATGCACTTAATTTTCTATCAAATTGGAATAGCTGGTAGCATTTTTGGGGTCTAGTAAAGGCCTCTTTCTGATAGTTCTTCAGTCGGCAAAACTCCTGCTGACTTCATGAGAACATCAGGTACAAAGCAATTAACTGTGTCACAGCTTGTTGTTTAGAGCTGTTTTTATTCTAACCTATAGAGCTAAAAAGTTAAAAATTAATTTGAAAAAATTGCTTATACCCTATGTCTTCCCATACACCCTTGGAAGATTTTTTTCATAACGTTTTGGAATTTGGAACTTCCAAACAGTTTGTGATAAACCTAAAGACACTGCAATTAGAACCTCTTTGCTAGTCAGTTTTCAAGACACAGGTGTTACTAATTAAGCACTGACATATCTGGCAGTTTTTCAGGTTGAGTAAACCTTTCGGTTTGGGACAGTCAGCTGACACTGCACACTCATAACTGGGCTTCTTCATGGCTCTTTGCAGTGCCCCCTGAATTTTAGAGGTCTCATCTGGGAACTTATGATGAGAGTCATTTCTCTACTGGTCTTTGCATGTGGCTCCACTCTCACACAGCTCACATCTGGGGAGTTCATTACATTCTGTAACAAATTAGTATGGAAGAGGCAGTTTGAATTCCTCATCCAAGAAGCACACAAGTGGAGTTTCCATGCCATTTTTTCGAAACGTTAGAAACAGACCTGGATCTTCCCCTCAAGACAAAGTAGAATCTGCAGGAGCTATCATGGCCTTTGGAAACCAAGTTTTGACATCATGAGGACGATGATGTTAGTTAACTATTAAATAGGGTTTTAAAACTCATTATAAATATGGATTTAGGGGATGGTAATTAAATATTTAAATAGCATTTCAAAACATATTGCAAATATAGATTTAGGGGGCACATTGTATCTCTAAATTGCAGAAGGAAATAGAAAGGGAAAATAAAGGGAACAGTAATTAACATATGTGAAGTTCTTAGTATATATGGTTAAGTACACAATTACCCCATTTATTAATTAAAATATTTTCATGAAGTATATATTAGTTTCCCTATAGGACAGTAAAGGAAGCACACTATTAAGATAGGTTAGATAACTTGTTAATGACCTCATAATTACTAAGTGGTAGAGATAGGATGTGAATCCAGGTAGGCCAGATTCTAAAGATAACATTCTTTACTCAACTAGAGTCAACAAGATTGACCCAGGATAAAATGATGAAAGAAGCAAAATTTCATTTGTGGCATTCCTTCCTTCCCCTTCCATAAACTTCCCCTCCCTTTTGGTGGTCCCTATTTCTATCTTCTGTCCCATTTCCACAGGTCTTACTTTGCTAATATTTTTGCTCACTCCCAACATAAATGTTAACTGAAAATGACACTAGTTAATTATACTTGTCTGATAGGTGTTTGTATTTTGGTAAAAACAAAATGAACTGAAATGCCTTTGAGATTAAAAAAAATGTACTTAAGATATCATGATAGCTGGAGACTGTTGGAGGACATACACAGGCTAAAGAGCTGTATCTTCTCAGAAAGGGGCTTGGAGCCTTGGGAAACTCAGTGTTTCCCTTTTAAATAATTTTATACACATAAAATCAGTTAAGAATGAATCCTAAGAGCAGTTTTGAAGGCAAGCAAAGTTAAAAACTATAGCTTAAGTGGGGGAAATGTGGTCAGAGTGGGGCAATAATTCTTTTGCTTGGTGACATCAGGGTATTCTATGAGATTCTGAACTGATTACATAGACCTTAGATTCTCTTCCCCCATTTATACTTCATTCCATTCCCCTGAATAGCATGACAAGAAAGACCTCAGAACACTCATCTAGGATTACATTTCTTCTCACTACCCTTGCATAGAGCTGCTTCCGGCTCAAGAGCCCTGCATTTGTGCCCACAATAGGATCGTTACAGGTCAGCGAGAGATGACCTCTGCCCTGCTGGTGATGATACAGAGTTGTTGTTGTTGATGTTGTTGTTCTTTTTCCTCTTCGTCCTCCTCTTCCTTGCCCTCCCCTGTCCCCTCCTTCTCCCCCTTCCTCTCCCTCTCTTCTTCTTCTTCTTCTTCTTCTTCTTCTTCTTCTTCTTCTGCTGCTGCTGCTGCTGCTGCTACTGCTAATATTTGCTGATACAGAATGTTAGGGAATCTTAAATCTTAATGGAAACTTTTTGGGTTTTAAATGTGTAGAGAAAAAAATGTCAATAAATAAATAATTTTTGAAAAAATACATAAAACAGAGCAGAAAAAATTATTGTCCATAATCTCACTACTCTAACATACCAATTGATATATGTTGTAAACTTTCAACTACTTTTTTCTGTGAATATTTATTAACATAATTGTAGTCATAACTCATATTTAAAATTTTTGCTTTCTTCTAATATTATGACATAGTCATTTTCTATGCCACTAAGCATTCTTCATTAGTTAGGCTGATTTCTTTCTTTCTTCTTTTTTTTTTTTGCAGAGATAATAGGGATTTTTTTACTTTTTGAATGGCATAGATGATGTTCTATTGTATGTCCAAATGCATGACTTATGTCCAGTCGGCATTGCATAAATGCCAATATAGTCCAGCCACAGATTTTAAATATTACTTGAGTTATATAGAGTCTACATTTTATCTCTCAGAAATTAATGCATAACATTTTCAAATGAATTACAATCCTACCATTTAATTACACTTAAAAATTGGTTTATCAACACTAGTGTTCAGAAAGAAGAGAACAAGTATAATTGACATAAAACGTCCAAGCAAATAGTCATTAAGTTCAGATACGTTTTTGAAGATTGCCTAGATTTCTATTCTGCATATTTTCTGAGAATTTCTTTACACTAAAGAATGTCTTTAGGCTATTTGCAGCTGTTGTGGCCTGGCCTTACCCCATGAGAGGTGATTTGTGGGAAGAGAAGGAGACAAATTGTGACACTGTTCCTTATCAAACGACCACACAGTTGTTCGCCACTTTGACTCCATGATGGATTGTTATCTTGAGGTTTTACGTATGTAAGGCTAAAGGTTTAGAGGAAAACAGTGCAGATGCCCAGTAGCTCCTTGCTATTGACACTTACTTGATAACATGGGTCAATCAATCTTATCTATTGTTTTTAGCTTCAATTTTGTTTTCAAGCTTCATTTTTCCCACCTCATCAGATTGACATGCGGAAAGACATCTGAGGGAGGGAAAAACAGTAACTCTTTTCACCTTATTGATTTCACCAAATAAATTTCTGTTGTTTTGAATGCATATTCTGGAGAACAACAAACATATATCCATTTTCTGTGCATAACATGTACATATATATGTTTTTAAAATTATAATCTAATGAATAGTTGGAAAATAGATTTTTGTGATCAAATGTTGAATAATTATCTTGATGAAGGACATTGTTCTCAAATAATTTTGTTTTGTTTTTTGAGAAGCAGCACATTAGTCATTATTGATCATTCCACTTTCCATGTTTCCTCAACATTTGCCTTAATTTAATGATAGACAACTGTTAGATATTACAATGAAATAATTATTTATTTTAATATACAATTGAATTGCACATGTGGTATAATTTGTAGTGAATAAATATGGTGAATTTTTATCTGGCTGCAAGAGATTGATGAAATGTTATAAGACCTATTGGTTTTACCGTGCCCGAATTCATCAAGCAAAGACAAACAGAGGAGAAAATCTCCTCTGTTTTTCATGAAATTTTAGTATCTCAATTAGAGCCTGGCATGGCAGAAAGAATCAGAAATCCTACAAAGATTATTTTTTTACTACTTGAAAACTTTCTGTCAGCTTTGTTGAGATGTAATTTACATACAATATAAATTCACCAATTTTAAGACTGCAATTTGATGAGTTTTGACAAATGTATACTGTTATGTTACCACTACTGCAATCATTTCTGTTACCACTCCAAAGTTCTATTGTGGTCGTTTGTAGACACCACTATCCCCACGTCCTGTGGTCCCTGATACTCAGTGAAAAATACAGATCACTTATAAACTTAAATATCTTCTGTGTGTAGACGTCACACTAATCTTCTCTGTATTGTTCCTATCACAGTATGTGCACTGCTAAAATGAGTCCTTAAGAGTTTTCAGAAATAAGCTATAATTACATTCATATTAGCTTGTAAACTCTTTATGGCATTCATTTATTAAATCTCTAAAGACGTTTTCTCTATAGTAGATTAGGTATACGCCAACCCCTTGGAGAAGAAAAATCAGCAATTCCCTAGTTTTGTGTCCTATATAGCATAAGTGTAGCACAGAATTTGAGGTCCTGTCCTGGTCTCATGCCTCTTTTTGAAACACTGAGGTGTTAATTGATAATTATCTTTCTTTAGTCATCTTGTATTTTGTTACCTTAAGAATACTTTTGTTGCTGAGCTTTTGAAACAAAAAGTTGATTGAGTCTATGCCTCAGCTAACCACTTTGTTATCTTAAAACAATAATGCCCTAAGCCTCCAAGAATTGTTGAAATACAATTTTTAACTGTGGAAGAGAAAAAGAAGGCAATCTAATTTACTCTTCTGGTTTGGTAAATAGCTCCAAAGGAGGAAATGATAAGTGCATGAAAATTGCTGTATATATTCAGGGCTGACAATTTTTTCCATTATATGTGCAGACATATTAAGTGTAAGAACATTGTTCATTGTGTGTAAATATAAAGTATTCCTCTTGTTGGGCACTATCAGTACACATACACTGTGTGGATAATTTTAGCCAGAATGGATATATCATTTCAGTTATTAGATTGAGGTTTTGTTGTTTGTTTTTTTAACTAAAAATGGGTGCACATAAATGATGCTAAAAAACATGTATGTGCCCAAGCATGTTGGAAATGAATGAGAAGTTTCTATAAATATTATGTTGTACTCATATCTTAAGTTCTGATGATATCATTTGGTTATTCAAAGTCATTTGCATTTGGTTGTTTAAAAGAGGTTTTCTACTAAGATAATATGAAAATATTAGTATATCAATAATAAAAAATTAATAAAACATGGATATTTTACAGCATGGACTTCACAACTAATCTAAAAATGCATCACTTACAAGACTCAAGTTATTTAGTTAAAGGTGCACAGGAGCTATAGAGGAAAAGCAATGATTTTTGAAGAAAATAGTTTTTTTACATCTGTACTTTTAAAATTTTACCTCTCCTTCTTTATCTTTATTCATAAACTACATCTTCCAAAGAATCCCTGGAAGTCTACCTTTTCTCCTTGGCGAGCAGAAACAGAAGATGTTACTTAAACAAGAGTGAAAACCTCTATAACCTTTTCTGGAGTTTTTAGGAAAAGGGGTGAAATTTAATTTGTATTTCTCTGTTTACATATTGTAAAAAGCTTGCTCCCTGAACCTCAGATCTCACAACTCAGTATTTCTAGTGATTTGAGTCAAATGAGAAGCTCAAAGTGTTTGAGAACCCCAGAGAAAGCCTACTCCTATTATTTTCCCTTTAAAATGCAAGAGTCCCGAGGCATATGGTTTTATGCAGATAAATGTTGGGTAAATATCTGAGCTTTGGGCATATTTGAACCCACATTATGAATCATGCACAGTTCTGTCATCCCTGGTTAGGAATGAAAGTATTTAGCTTTTCATCCATACGACTGCCTTTTCCAGAGTCTCTTTGTCTTTGCTTTAAGCACATCTAAGCTCAGTCGTACATGTTGTAATCAAGCTCAGTGTTGTAAAGAATGAAAATTACTGAAAGGTGAACATAACTGCTAATAGTTCATACAACATTTGCCCTTTGTCATAGCAGTCGGCCACCCAGCTCAGCAGGATGGGTGTGAGCTATATCTGCTCTGTCACAGTGTCTTTCCTAAACTAAAGGGTGTGCCTGGGGCTTCCTGCTGCCACACGGCTGCCATTGTTATTTCATAACCTAAAGTCCTTTTTTATTTCCCTCTTTCCTCTAGAAACCTTTCACTCCTGCGTGTTTTCTTTCCTTTTACCCTGATTCTCTAACAGCTGAACTACATAAATGCCAAGTAGCAACATGAATTCCTAAACAGAAGCTGCCATAAAACAACGTGGCTCCAACCAAGAAACACACATGTAGAGGCACATGACTGACAGGACTCAAAAGGCAGGTTTTGGTAGATGACAAGTGTGAAGTTCTTATTGTTACTCTAGTCAATGGAAGCTCATATTTACACAAAAAAAATTATTCACATTTCAGAACAATTTAGTATAACTGGCAGTTTGGGAAAGAAAAGACAAAATCTCTTTAAGATGAAGAAGACAGGAGGAGTACAGAATCCAAAGCATTCTCTCACTTTGGAATATGTTGGCATCTTTTAATTTGGTTTAAAACTGGGATTTTGGAGAAGCAGCAGGAAAAGTCGAAATTATAAATTATTTTTGTTAGGAACAATGGAGAATAAAAGAATGTAAAGAAAGAGCTGTTCATCTTTTATTTATTCTAAGCATAATGCCATTCAGTGTTAATTAAATAAAAATCTAAAGAAGCAATTTATCCTTTTGTATATACTCATTGTCAGTACTACAGAAAGATCTACGGTTATCTACAAATACAGGAGGGAAATATCATGTGATGTCAATCCATTGTATGTGATCCGTGTTATAATTGCTAATAAAATGTCATGAAATATATAATATGAACATTGCTTTACATCAATTAAAATAATCTTATAAGGTGTTGTCTTAAGAAAGGATATGAAATTATTTTATATATATCCTATAATAAATTCTGGCTTCTGTATTTTTTTTTTTGTTTTACCACTGAGGATCAACAAACTACTCAAATAACAAAAAATTTAATAAGATAGAAGGCATCTCAGAAATCACCAAATCTGAACCTTTTATTTTATAGTTGAGAAAAGAGGCTAAAAGAGAATAAATACATATTCCTTTAATGTGACAAGCTGGTGAGTTGTTCACCAAATCCCTTTCTTCTTCCTCCTTGTAGTTAGGTATGGCCTTGTGACTAAGTTCTATTTAATAAAATGGGGGCAGATGTGATGTGCTTTACTCTCAGAGCAGGCCCATCTGAAATGCCCAGCTTGATTCTCCAAGCTTTTTACCTGTCTGCTGGTGCAGAGTGAAGGACTCAGAGGTCCTATGATTGATGTAGTTTTAAGAGAAGGAAGCCTAGATTTCGGAATCATTGTGGAGAAGGCAACTACACTACAGGTGTATAGGACTATTGTAAGAGTGAGCAATGAACTTATTTCTTAGGCCATTGGATTTTTGAAGTATGTCTATTATAGTAGTTAGTGTTATCTTAACAAAAATATGGATTTAGAAAAAGAATCTTCTATTGTCAAGGAAGTGAAATCAGAGATTTATAAGTAGCTATTGCAGCAGCGGGAGAAGGAATACTAATGCCAATGGCCTAATTGTCAACTGTATTTTGGAATGGCAAGTTTCATTCTTCATCCTTGTCTGTTACCACCACATTTTCAAATGTTCCTTCTTTTCTAGTCTTACTATTATAACACTATACTGGAATTTTATCATTTGAACCTTCGTTGTTGCAAAAGCCTCTTCTAATTCTCACCATGTCCCAACATGAGAGTAATTCTGCTCAGAAAAACTTTATTGACTTTTTTAAGCAGGTTTTATTTTTTATTTTTCAATTACAGTGGACATGAAATATTATATTAGATTAAGGTGTCTGACATAGTGATTGAACATTTATATAATGTACAAAATGATCACCCTGATAAATCTAATACCCATCTGACACCATACATAACTATTATAATATTATTGACTATATTCCTTATGCTGTACTTTACATACCCATGACTATTTTGTTACTACAAATTTGTACTTCTTAATCCCTTCCTCTTTTTTACCCATCCTCCCAATCTGGCAAACATCAAAATGTTCTTTGTATCTACGAGTTAATTTCTGTTTTGTTTGTTCATTTATTTTGTTCCTTAGATTCCACATGTAAGTAAAATCATATGGCATTTGTCTTTTTCTGTCTGACATACTGCACTCAACACAACACACTCTAGGTCCAGGATGTTGTTGCAGATAGCAAATTTCATTGTTTTTTGTTGCTGAGTAATATTTTGTTGTACGTATGCACCACCTAGTCTTTACACAGGTTGCCTCCTTATCTTGGCCATTGTAAATAATGCTGCAATGAACCTATGGATGTACATCTCTATTCAAAGTAGTGTTTTGGGTTTCTTCAGATAAATACCGGAAGTGGGATTACTGGGTCCTTCTTTGTCCTTTGTTATATATATAGTCTTTGATTTAAAGTCTATTTTGTCTGGTATAAGTATTGCTATCCCAGATTTTTTAAAATTTGGTTTCTATTTTCATAAAACATCTACTTCCATCCTTTGACTTTCAGTCTGTGTGTGTCTTTCATTCTGAAGTATGTCTCTTGTAGGCAGCACATATAAGGGTCTTGTTTTCTTATCCATTCAGCTACCCTGTGTCTTTTGATTGGAGCATTTAATCCATTTACATTTTAAATAATTATTGTTAAATATGTAGTTATTGCCATTTTATTATTCATATTTTGATCTTTTTCTTCCTATTAAAGAAATCCTTTTTAACATTTCTTATAATATTTGTTTGGTGGTGATGAGCTCTTTTAGCTTTTCTTGTCTGGGAAGATCTTAATCTGTCCTTCAAGTCTGAATGATAGCTTTGCTGGGTAGAGTAATGTTGGTTGTATGTTGTTGCCTTTCATCACTTTAAATATTTTGTGCCAATCCCTTCTGGCCTGCAAAGTTTCTGTTGAGAAATCAGCTGATAGTCTTATGGAAGTTTCTTGTGGGTAACTAGCTCTCCTCTTGCTGCTTTTAAGATTATCTTTTTGTCTTTAACCTTTGGCATTTTAATTATGATGTGTCTTGATATGTGCCTTTTGGAATTCATCTTTTTTGGGACCCTGTGCTACCTAGGGTGTGTGTCTGTTTCCTTTGCCAGGTTAGGGAAGTTTTCTGTCATTATTTATTCAAATAGGTTTTCTTTTTCTTGCCATCTCTCTAATCCTTCTGGTAACCCTATGAAGTGAATGTTGATATGCTTGATATTGTCCCTTAAACTATCCTTTTTTTTCTTTTTCCTTTTTGCTGCTCTCATGGGGTGTTTTCTATTACCTTGTCATCCAAATCACTCACTGATTCTGTCCTCTGCCTTATCTAATCTACTGTTGACTCCCACTAATGTATTCTTCATTTCAGTTATTGTACTCTTTATTTCCGACTGGTTCTTTTTTCTGTTTTTTTATCTCCATTTTTATGTTTTTTATTTCCTTATTGAAGTTCTGCCTGAGATGGTTGAGTATCATAATAACCAGTGTTTGGAACTCTGCATCTGGTAGATTGCTTGTCCCATTTTGTTTAGTTCTTTTTCTGGAGCTTTGTTTTGTTCTTACATTTTGAACATGTTTCTTTGTCTCCCCATTTTGGCTGTCTCCCTGTATTTGTTTCTATGTATTTTGTAGGGTGGTTATGCTTGCTGGTCTTAGTAGAGTGGCCTTGTGTAGTAGGTGTCCTGTGGAACCCAGTCGTTCGGTCTCTCTGGTCACCAGAACAGGGTGTTGCAGGTGTGTCCTTTGTATGAGTTATGTGTGCCCTCCTGTTGTAGGTGAGCCTTGGTTGTTATTTGCACGTGAAAAGGAGGGATTGACCCTTGTGCTGATTGTTTGTGAGGACTGGCCATGACTACAGTGGAGAGATGCTGTTGTGCAGGAGCTGACTCTACAATGCATGATTCACTTTAGCAGGGACCTGGTGTCTTCCCAGTCTGCCCTTTGGCTGTGTTGTCTGTGGAGGTGTTCAAGTGGTGCTTTGGCTGGTCAGAAGCTGATCATTGGGTGTGCCAGCCCTGTGGCCTCCTGGGAGGAGCCCCATCATAGGCCAAGTTCAGCAGCTGCCTGTGCTTTTCCTGGGCCCACCTGACATGAGCCACAAAGCAATCCACAGATGTCTGCACCCTACACTTGGCTTTGAGGTGCCTGGGAAAGACTAAGCTGCAAACTGAGGCCAGCTGCTGTCAATGCCAGGCTTGGGGCTACTCAAAAAGAGTTACAGTACATACCAAAGATAGGTGCTTCTTGTTTGGGTTTTGTGAACCTTTTAGAAATTTTAGGAAAGTCTATAGCATGAGCCAAGACAGGCTATTTGTATAGAAAAGCCACTGGAAGCAGCTTGGGTGTACCTATAAATTGAGTGGGGCAGAGTTTCAAGGCATCACTAGGGTGGAGTGAAAGGTATTATTCAGGTTGATGGAGACTCAGACATGGTGCCTGCCTGCATCTGCATACTGAGGTCAGGGGAATGCCCAACAAAGGAACAGTGGCTTCTGCCAGCATGTCTATCTGGGAGAAAGCTGCCCCTGTAGCTCTCACTCTGAAGCTAGACAACTCATATGTCCCTGGTGTCTTTTGAGCTGCTGCCCTAGCATTGGAGCTCAGAACAAGTGAGTCCATCAGCAAGTAAGTCCATGCATGGGCCCTTTACAAGAAGAGCCTGGGAATGTAGCTGCCCTCATCTCAGCCACAGACTCCACTGGTTTTCATAGCCAGAAGTTATGGGAACTTCTCTTCTCTACCACCTTCCCCACACTGAAGCCCTGGGCTGAGGAACCTGATGTGGGGCTGGTATCCCTTGCTCCCCAGGGGGCCTCAGCAGCTGAAATATCCCACCTGATTTTTAACTGCCATACATGGGTGAGAGACGAACGCACTCCTTGTCTGTGCCCCTCCTACCAGTCTCGACATAGTCTCTTCTCTATATCCTTAGTTATAAGACTTCTGTTCAGCTAGATTTGAGGTCATTCTCAATGATGGTTGTTTTATAGTTTAGTTGTAATTTTGATGTGGTTGTAAGAAGAGGCAAACACAACATTTACCTACTCTGCCATGTGGACCAGAAATCTCTGTTGACTCTTAATTGTTTAGAGCTGAATTGAGGAATTGGAGGCCTTCGGATGCATATGACCTTTAGAGAGGTTTTTCTTGGCTGATGTGATGGGATCTTTTTTAAAACATTGTTGTCAGTATTTAAAAATTGAGATAGTAAAAAATCCAGATTTAAAAAAAAAAAAAAAAAAAAAAAAAACAAGGGCTGGCCGAAGTGGCGCGGTGGTTAAGCGCTGGCCTCGGAAGCCAGCGGCCCCGGTTGGGTCCCACATGTGAGGTCCAGTGACACTGCCTTCAAAAAAAAAAAAAATCCAGATTTTGGCTTATCTTGACATATAAATGGTTTGGCAGGGTGGGGTCCCCATGAAAGCTATCAGCTGGAGCAAGGCATGCACTTTACAGTTTTTCCTTATCCTTACCCGTATTAGTCAGGACTCTCCAGAGAAACAGAACCAATAGGGGGTGTGTGTGTGTGTGTGTGTGTGTGTGTGTGTGTGTCTGGGAAAGGTCATGTTCTCTTCTACCTTTGTCATTTGCTTCTGATGCTTACTGTACCATGCAGGTACTAGTTGGCCTAGCCACTGTTTAACTGTTACCTTCCCTGCTAAGTTTGGCCTATTTTTTTTTTTCTCTTCTGTGAAACCTTCTTGACCATTCAGACCAGAATGATCTCTCATGTCTCTGAAATCTCATGGTACTTCCTATTTGGATCATTCTGACTGCATTTAGATCATATAGTTTTATATTGCTATTTAACTTCCAAATCAGTATTCAAGTTCCATCAAGGGAGAGTGACAAGTATTTGTAATCCACTGTATAAGGCAATATCTTGAATGAAAATAGGAGGTATATTAATTAGGTTATAGCAATCAAAATAATAAGTTAAGTTAAGAAGTATGTAATCTATTTACCACAATTTCATTGGAGAAATATTTGTTGTTCCCCTACTGTATACCAGGTAGTATGCTGACAGTTTTGTGTACATTATCTCATTTAATCTCAAAGCAATCTTTGAAGAAACTATTATCATTAATCCCATTTTGTACTTGGGAAAACAGAGGCTTAGAGAGGTTAGGTGATTTGCCAATGGCCCCAAAGCTAAAACATGACTAATTTGGAATGCACACTCAGGTAGTGTGACTTCAGAGCCCAGGATCTTACTTAAACATCATGATAAACTGTCTTTTCAGATTCATGTATAGTTTATAATTTGACAGAAAATAAATGAGTTGAAATTTCAGAGACAGCAATAAAAACTGCAAAGCAAGACAGAATAGACTAGTTGCAAAGTGAATAGTCAATGTTGTTAAATGAGTGACATTGCGTAAAAGTCAAGAAATTACACAATACCAAAGTAACATGCATTACAGGAGATATTAAAAATACAGCACATAATCATCAGCACAGAAGTTGAGATACAATAATAGAAAAGATACCTGAGACTGGGGATAAATCCTAATTACAGGGAATAAGCTATTGCTGTCTTAGATAATATATGTATTATAGGTACAGTTCCTGTTGTATTGATTCCCAAAGATTCTCTAATCACTTTAATAGATTAAAAAAGCCAAACACATTGAGACATAATACCATGCTATGATACTACAGTACTCAAATTATCTGGCACATTGTATTTGGCAGTATGTAACACATTGTAGGTACTCAAAAAATACTTGTGGAGGGCGGGAAGAAGGATATCAATGACCTCACAGAAAATTAAGACAGTAATATTAGGATTTATTTTTTCAGATAAATTTCCTCAAATATAAAAGGAAAGTATGAGAAGAGTCTGGGTTTAAATTCATAGTGGCCCTTTTATTGACAGTCAGAACATTAAGAATCTAAATGTTGGCTGCTTGCTATTTGATAGTATCTGGCTGGCTGGATGTGACTGATATTTTGCTCTTTCACAAATGTTTTATTTTATTCATCCAGCTCCAAAATAGATATTTGACCTAATGTAGACATATGTGAGAAGGAATGTTATTATGTTGCCTGGCACATGAAAGCTAAAAAGTGTAGAGAGTTATGGTATATTTTAAAAGGGCACTCCCCCCACCACCACCATGCTACACCAGGAATGTTGTCTTTCTTTAATCTTGGGACAGGAGTGAGGTCTCTAGCTAACTACTGTGTCTTTTTAAAGTCTTTCTTAGCAAATTCCCTTCCCCTTAGCATTTGTACCACAAAATAATGCATGTAAGGAATTGAAAAGTTAAATATTATAGTCCCATCTTCCCTGAATAATATCATGTAGCACAATACAGTGAGAAACTCAGTGATAAGGTCACAAAGTTTGGAGTGGATGGGTGTCTGGCCTCTGAACAGTAAGAAACCAGGTCTTCACTAATTTTAGTGACAAGCTGCATTTCCATCTCACTGAATACCATCTAAAATGCTTCAATACAAGACCATATGATACTCTATTATTCAAAACGATGATGACAAAAGTTCAAGCTCTCTGTCATGTATGTGAAATGCATAGAAAAGTATTAAGATCATAATATGGAGTCAAAGAAACAAGTCTCCAAAGATGCAGACAGTATGATGCCTGTTTATAAAGTTCAAAGCAAAGTGAAAGTGAACAATCCATTTTGCAGGCAAACATACGCATACATGTGTGATAAAGCAAGGGGATGAGGAAGACACAATTCAGGATAAAGGTGATTTCTGAGGAAAGGATACATCGGGACTGGAGAGCAGGGTGAACATCCCAACATATGTAAATATTTGGTAATGTTTTATTTCTTGGCTTCTAGAGAGAGTTCTTAGGTTACATTATATAATAAATAAATAAATGATGGTAGTGCATTATGAACCAACTATTATGGTTAATCTAACTCTGTGTACCTTAGATACAAAAACAAATAAGCAAACAAACAAAGAAAAACAAGGGCACCATGATTGTCATAAGTATATCACTTTCTAAAATGTCAGCTCAAAAAGGGAAACTCTCATTTGACTTAAAAAAAAGAAAATCAGTTATATTCTGTTGTAATTGTAAGGGTTAAATATCTTTAAAAGTCAGAGAAGGAAAACAAAAAGTTACCCCTCTCCCACAGAAACTGGCTCCAGAATATTTTTAAAAAATAGTGTTTTTCCAGATCACTGTGTACATGTGTGTGTGTAAACACACATACATGCACACAAACCATTTGCTGCTTTTCCTCTCCTTTTCATATCAAAAATGTTGAATTAATGTTGATGAAATTTGCATATGACACAAAATGGATGAGATAGCTCATATTTTAGGTGACCAAGAAACACCCCAGAGAATCTTGAACTTAGTGCTGATAATAGTCAAAGAGAAAGGGGTCAAAATGGTGAGAACTGTTGCACTATGGCTTTGTGGGATTCCCATGTTGAACTATAATTAAAAGTTAAAATTATATTGGTTCAATATGTTATCAAGTCTATAACTTATTTCTGAGCCTTAATTTTTGGTTCTACTGGTAACTGTTAAATATTTAACACAAACATTTTGTATTCCATTCTGTAGCACTGGAGGTAGGTAGATGGGATTAAAACAAGGATTGCTTTTAAAACACCAGTTTCCTTGTCTTAAAAAACTCAGCCTGTCTGAATAACTACAGTAAACTTCTTGTATTTTAGAGCATATCTATGCTTTCTGAACAAAGAAAATGCAACTTGTAATGAAGGTAAAGGGAAGAGTGTCTCAGTGATGCTTCACATAGAACGTCTAAAAGATGGGGAAAGGGAAAAACAGGAAAACTAGGGCACTGATAGAGATCACAGTACATATTTTCCTTCCATGCAGTGGTGGGGTAATCAATTTGCTAGAATAATGGCCCAGGCAAAAAGGAGTCATGCTGTCTCCTAACAGTTTCCTACGGGGTTTGAAATCATGTTGCAGGCCATATAATATATGACTGAGTTTATATGAAACTTTGAACTTTGTTTTTCTGAATGTATCAAAGCACTGAAATCCTGACAGATAAAAAAAATGGGTTTTAAGTTCATCTTTATGTAGTATTAGCAGCAGTTAAAAAGAAAGCTTTAGAACCCAGGAATGCTTCTCTCCCCTGAGTGACTTGATGGTCTTTGGAAATTGGGGGAGTAACTTAAACACTTGATGTATATAGAAATGTCATCTAATTATATCCAAGAGAAATAGAGAATAATCAAAATAACTTAATGAAGACCTACAGAATAAGTCAATGGATCTCCTTTACTGGGCAAAAAAAAAAAGATTGGATTTAACAACTAATCTTATTCAACATTAATTAATTAATTTCTAAAGTATTATTCACCATATTAGTTGAGGTTTTTGGATCTCTAGTTCAAATATTTAATTTTAGGCTTCCTGTTTCTCAGGAGGGAAGAATACAATCTAAACAAGGTAAGTTTAAGTTCAACGACATGCCTACCGGAGTTCAAAGGGTAATGCTCTACAGAAAACGTTTGCAGTTTTTCTTTAAAAAATTCATTTTCTATATTAATAAAATCAAGAAAAGAGTATAAATTAAATAGCACCAATGGAAAGGCATTTTGTCCAGAAACCTTGAATATCCAAACCAAAAAAGCATTTTCTAGTAAAAAGAACATCAAATAACATGAGATGTGATATATATATTTTCCCTTTTCAAATGGTAGAATTTTCATTGATTCAAACTCTTATAGCACTATGAATTTGAGGTAGCAAAACATTTATGGTGGCATTTAAGATTCATATTAACAATATCTACAAAGATTGTTCTCCATATGCTTTATGCTCATTTTATATATTGCATGCCTAATTATATGGTGATTTACAATGGTGCAATTTTTTAAAGTGATTTTTCAGCCCTATTTTTCAACCAAGCTATCCTCTAATTTGTAGAGTCCCCCTCTTCAGTTTCAATGGCTCCTGCACGGAAGCATTTCTCATTAACAGTTCCCATTCCTTTTGGCAGTCAGGATAACATCTCTAATCAAGCTCGAGGAAAGAGCCACAGTTCAAAGATGTCATTGGGTCCACCGGCTGGTCTTGTGTAGCTTCTAAAGGTTCTTAGGCTTAACATTTGGTCTGTGAAGAGAACTGTCAGAGTCAAATACTCCAATGAGCAGACAAATAAAGCACATTAAATGCGCAAGAAAGTAGAGTGAGAGTTTTATAAAAGAGAACACAAAACTTCAATACTTGTTTCAGGTTCTTATAATTTTAGCAACTGCTCCCCATGAACTTTCTGATGAATACGTCAGGATATGTTAGCCTCAGAATTCCATTTCTTTTGGAAGCATCCAGTTGTTATACCTAGTGACTTCTCTTTTTACAATATTTTATTCATCAGCATCCTCCCTTCTTCATCTTCCTCCTTCTGCTTTCTTTTCCTATAAGGAGTACAAAGTTTAGAGATGTTGTGTGGGGTAAAATGAACTTAATTTACATATTCCTACAGGTTTAAAGATTTCAAAGACTATCTTTCTGAAAATTCATATCAGTTTGAGACTGTAAAAAGACAAACTCTTTCCTGAGACCTCAGGAGAACAATATACAGCAGGTTTTTATTTTGATTTAGGGATGAAGTTCAACAAAGATGTATATTGCAGATGTCAAATCCACTATTTTGCTCCTGATAAGTATGTAGGACTCCCAGGAGCCTGTTTTGTAGGAGGAAAGAATAACAGGCTTAAGTCTCATGATGCAAATGTGAAAAAGAATTTTGCCCATAATTTTAGCTTAACATTTGGAGAAGGAAGTTTCAATTTAATCTTAGAAAGTGAATTCTGTCTGCTCTCTTTTCGCAAAACAGCAGTACCATTATGAATTACATTTGACTTCGTAATGTCCACAGTGAAGTTTCTTGTTTTTGATATGCTTGAGTAAAAAGCAACAACAAAAAATACTTTGCATATTAGCATATTTCAATTTTACACTCACTACTGAAAAGCAGTTAATGATGCCCTTTTACAGATAAAGTGTGGTCACAATTCATGAGTGTGTAATTCATGATAATGTTCCACCATGAACACATACTTTGTCAGAGTGGGCTTGGCTACATGAATTGGCCAGATTACATGTTTCTCAAAAGGTAAAATATTAAGGCTATGTTCATCCACGTGTTTTTTTTTTTTTTTTAAGAATATCGAACTGCTTGAGTAAATGGCCCAGAATTATTCATCCAAAAATGACATCAGGGAACCTTTAACCATTGCTGTCATGATTTCTGATATCAAAATCTTCAATGAAATTATCCCCTTGTAATCAGCAGTCCATCCATTACCCATAATATTTGGATGACTCAAATGGCTTGCTTACGACATGTTTAATGTTTTGCGAATCCTGCCTCCTGATTCACTTCAAGTACTTTGTAATTATATTCCTTGAAAACAGATGCTTTTAATATTCAGCTTGAGAGTTTTATAAGCTATACAAATATTTTGTTTGTGGTATTTTCTGGTGCTCACAGCCAAAATATACTAGTTGACTTTCCAGAAGATCATTTTATTATGCAGGAACCTGGGCATTTCAGCTTCTGAGGAGTTCCCCCCAAATGAGATCTGTCAACTTTGTGATCTGTTATACTGCAAAGGACCAGGTCCCAGCATTTTAATTCTTTGAATAGATCATGAAAATATTTTGTCAGATACTCACCCTCAGTTTCATCAAGTGATAATGTGACTCTTGTCCTGGTCCCCCCTTCCTTCTGTTGTTGGGCTGAAGGGTTTTTCCTTAAGCCTTCTAAGGAAGAAGGCCCAATTAAAACCACTCGTTCTTGCGCCACTAAAACCCCACACAATAATTTGAAAAAATACCTCTAATTTGAAGCTGTTAATACAACTGTAATTTTATTTCTTGAACATTGCCTGTTGTAGGGTACTGCCAATCTTTGAAAACAAACCCGTAATAGCACCATTTGAGAACCACCCAGGGTCAATTGTCCTCTTTTCTTTTTTCTAAATAACCTATTAAAAGACCCCTAGCAGCTGTAACAATAACTAAAAAACTAGCAGTGCCAATTATGCCTGGGCAGTAGCAGTGGTAGCACAGCACCAGTCCCGGAAATACTCCGAACCAATAGTCTAGCAATTTTCCATGCCCAGGGTACTCAATCCAAGAAATAGGTTGGCTGTTTTGTTGAGGAAGAAGTGTTATGGTTTTTATATCTGTGATTTTTCAGAGTATGAAACTTTAAAAACCACTTCTGTTTAACTCCATAAGCCTTATAGTTTTGCACTGAAATTGAACTAAGAGTGAGTTGTACAAAATTTTGGAACATAGTGGCATGATGTGCATACATTTAGATATCATTTGTGAGTTGCCACAATTTATAAGTATTGTTTATGTGATAACAATAGTGCTGCTAGTTTTGCAATAATAAAACTCAACTATTGTTTCTGTTCTTCTCCCTGGATCAATGTCTCTATCTGCTGATCTCTTATTGTTTATATTGCTAAGGTGTCATGTTTTATTCTCTAAGTGTATATTCCGTAGTGTGTTTTTCTCCAGTCCTTCGTGTAAAAGTCTTATCTGTATTATAAACTTCTTAGGAAAGACACAATGAGTGCAACATGTTGGTTGGATACCCTTTAACACTTGATATATTACAAGGCATCCAGTAGGTACTAAATAAATTAAATAATTTCATATTTCTAATCTTTTACATATTAATGGGTATGCGCATAATTTTGCAATTTAGCTATTCTTGCTACACAGTCTAACATTACCATCTGTCTTTTTAGTGCATTACCTTGGAAAAATGTATTGTCTGAAATGGCTGTGCTATACATTATGCTGTTTAATCAAGTATTTGACTAATAAATATTTATTCTGAATATTATTCATGGATTAATTTTCAAAAACTTTTCCTGCTATGTCATGTATTTTAATGCCAAACCTAAATTAAACAAAGTTAAACCTTAATGATTCAGAAGATACTTCTTGAATCTTGGTAACCAAACTACTAAAAGTAAGAAATATCTGCTGATAGAGACTTCTGGTTTGTAGAATGACAACTAAGTAAGCATCTAGTTATATGAATTGATTTAAAAAGCTATTAAGTGATAGAGAAGAGAAAATATCCAAATATGTGGTCATATTTGTGTTTTAAAAGTCCAAGAATATCAAATTGATAGTGACCTTTAATTCTGTTCGCAAGTAAAAAAAGTAGCCCAGATTTTGAATATATAAAATGTATATATCCAAATCTATATTCACCTATACTCTCTGCTTCATTTTTGAGTAGAGAAGGCAAGGGGTGGAAAAATGTTATCTAATAACGTTTCTAGGGACAAACAGTAGTCTAGAGGGAGACTGAAAATGTAGACATTCCCATTGAGTCTGACACCACTGTAAAATAGTTTACTATCTGGGAAAGGAGGTGCCTGGATCCCCTACACACTCTGTCCCCCATCCACATTCAAACTGTCCCGAGTCTCCTGACTGACAAGGGAAAATCAAACTGACTCAAGATGTTGTCCAACAGGGCTACAAATTATCTTCAATATCTTTTCCTGACCATCTACCTTACTCCTATGGGAACTGTTTAAGAATGAAATTATCCCAGGAATTACTGTCTCCAAAAGTGGAAATAACAGGAGGGATATCACAATGCACACACACAGAGATATTATCTATAACATTGGTGGGCTAAGTCAAGGTTTTCTTTCTTTAAAGCATAGAGGGGGATTGATGTGTAATCTCATTCTGTCAAAAATGCTGAAGATTTTCATACATCACTGTGTTTCAAAATAAATTACGTGCATAGTAGTGCTACATTAAACCAACATCCAGCACTGAAATGTTTCTTCACTGAGTTGTGACGCTTTTTTATCTCCTGAAATGAGAAACACATTTAACTTGGTTTCTATGATCATCCTGAAAATAATGCTCTCTTGTTTTGGCATAAAGTAGAAACATACATTTTTAATCAAGAAGTATGCTTTTCATTGAGAGAGGGGACAGCCGGCACCTCGTGCTGACTTTAAAGCGGTTTTGTAGAATTGTGGAGGGTGGACATGGCCTACTTCATCCACAGCCTAACATACTCACTGCTGACATCAGGGCTGGCTTCAGACGAACATTACAGAGTGAGGTTTCACTCACTTCTGTCAAGCCTCCTCTCCCACCTCAGGAAGAAAAAGAGAAATGGCATTTCTTTTAAGCATGGATGCCATGTTCAGACTTATCCCACAGGCTTTATTTTTGAATTTTACCTCCTGCACTGCTCATGGGGAATTTCCAATACTGTTGACTCTCTCTCCAGCCCATCATTTTTTCTTTTAAAGCTAAATATGTACAAAAAGTTTTATTGAAATGTGCCAAGTCCCAGTTCGGTATTCCCTGATACTACACAAAGTGAGTTTCAATAAATATAGCACTGAAATTCTGAAATTACTAAATGTACCCATTTCTATAGTTAAATACCAAGAAAGACATAAGGGAATTTACAGTATGCTTCAAAGGAGGGAAAAATACCTCCTCCTAGTCTAATAAAATTTGGTAGCTCGGGGTCACTTCCTAATAGGTGCTACTTCCTCTATTTTAATAAAGGTATTTTAACACCTGAATCCTATGCCAGATACCATTGTCATTTTTTCCACTGACTGGCTCAACTAACTGCTGGTGGGGGCCAGACACTCTTCAAACACTGCTGCTGAATGCCAAACACAACTAACATGCATATGGAAGAAGCCAGGGAAAGCAGCACCCCCCTAATTATAGCCAAAGGCTCCCAGTCCAGAGAGCTCACAGGAACTTCTGGGGTGGATGGGGGTCAGGAAGCTCCTCAACCACGGTCCCTGAATTGGCAGCTATCCTTTTCCACCCCATCAACACACAGTCATTTTTTGTCTGCCAAATCCTTGTCCAACCCCAATTCAGATCTATTTATACTTGCCTTTCCTATTTCTGGGCTCAGATGTTAGCCCATACGGTGTGTTGACCGGCACTAAATGTTACTGTGAGAGACCAGCATTTGCCAGCTTCCTTGGTTGCTGACAGCAGGGAGACAAAAGTTCTGAATCTCAGAGGGACCTTACTTAATCTTCCAAGTATAATCCTGGAAGCAGTGAGGTTCAGTGTAAAAGCACTAAGTCTCCTGAAACTGAAGAATTTCATGGGTTAAGAACTGATGCTAGCTAGCCTTCTTTGGCAGCAACGATGGATCCCCATAGTGATTCTCAAACTGTGGTATGTGCAAGAATCACCTGGGGAACGTATCAATGAGGCAGCTTCAGGGGTCGCTTGCAGAGAGTCTGATCCCACTGGAGAGGGAAAAGCCCAGTAATCAGTTTTCAGTCAACCCTGCCAGTGATTGTGATGCAAGGGTTCTGAGGCCCCCACTTTAAGAAGAAATCCTGGGTCTTCAGGGTTTTCTTCCAAAACACTAGGCCATGTTTCAAGAGTAAGGAGATTAGCAACCAGATTTAAACCCTTTCGTGTTGGAGTGCTTCTTTAATTCGGATTTATTTAAAGCTTTGGAGCACTGAACTTTGTTGTAGAAACTTTATTTAAAATTCTGAGGTGGAATAACCTTCTTTTCTGAGTTCAGTTTTAACAAGAAATGCTGTTTGAAGACTGTGGTCCTCGGTTTGTGAGGTCTGAGCATAAAAAGAAAATAAAACCCTACAAGTTGGACCTTCTTATGTAAAACTAGACCTCATTCTTTTTAAGAGGTGTGACCTTGGATCATTAAAATTTTTCTGAAGAGAAGAAATCTGGGATAGATAGCTTTCCTGATAAAATGTGCAGTAGAAATTGTAAGCAGCTTATATAGTGCTCTATCTTTTATGCTGTTTTAAGGGAGTACTTAAATGAAAAGGAATGTTTTAAAGTTAACTCAGCTGAATTCTGTGTAGAACAGAGGAAGCAATCCCCAGGGTGCATAGCTTTTGATATATTCTCTTGCTTCACTCTTTATGGATGACTTAAGAAAACATTGCCACCTTCCCTTTCTGGGTAGCTGGGGTAGGTGGGTGATTCTGTGCTGTGCGACCACAGGACAAAAGACATAGCACACTAAAATAAAAATAAAGTAAGTGAGTTTTATTCATACAACAGTGCCAAGGAAAGTGAGCTCTTTGTTCTAGTAGTCAGCTTGTCACTTTGGGTTTTCAGAGCAGAAAAGCACAAAAATAAACACTCAAAAAATGGGGTACATGTGATTGGATTGAGGGGAAGTTATGTGAGGCTGTGAGTGGGGCAAACAGTGATGAGATAATAAAGAAGAGCTTTCGTTTGGGTTGATAGTTAAAACTAATGGTAGCGTTAGGAACTTTAGCGATTATAAAAGACTGTGTAGGATTATGGGAAATTATTTCTTTCAGAAAAGATAAGCATCTGTATTAGTGAAGATATAAAGTCACATGAATGTGAATTTCCATTTTTGGATATATGCAAAATGTTAGATAGCCTTTAAGCAATAGGACAATGCTACAGGAAAAGGATTTTAAAGGTAAACAATACTCAAGTGCCTATTACAACCCATACCTCTTTGTGCAATACAGTTCTCTCTTCTTATTCTTTACATATTCATTGGATTTAAAAAAAACAATGCCAGGTAATCTGTCAATACATATATTACATTGTGTTACGAACTTTGGTCAGAGACCAAATGCACCTAGGTAAAGAAGTGTTAGATGAAACAACAGCAGATTTACCAGCAATAAAAATGTTAAATCTTTACTTACTATCCCAACATCAACTGGAGTCATAAAACTGAAGACTTCTAAATATTTTTATTAACAGGAACGTCATCCACTCCCCACCCTGAGATATGGAAGGAAATGAAAATAAATGACCTCTAGACTTCTTAGTAGTTTTCAAGAAATATTTTGGGTGATACACTGTTGTATGATAAAACCTTCTGTTACTTGATTATAATCCAAAATCAAACACATTTCCTTCATGCAATATTAGTCTATACCAAAGGCAATGTACATGTGACTGCTAATGGGAGTGGTCCACCATTTTACAGGTGTCAATAAACCTTTCACCTTGCACCATTGCTGTGATGTAAGTGATTTTGCAGTATGCTCACAGAAATGAGCCCATTCGGCAGCTCACTCTAACAGATCTCTGCTATGGGCTAGTATAGATATATCAAATATTTAAAGATGCCCATTTTCCCTTCCATTTAGTGTGTATTATAAGATAGTTGGATACTTTACTAAAAGCATATCTTTCTGCCTTCATAAAGAGTTCTGGAAAGAAAGCAAAAGACATTTAAAGCATCAAAGAGGCTGATGAATAGGGATGCCAGGATATTCAAATACATTTAGAGACAGTATTGTCAAGCTGGTTTTCTGAGCCATGATACTAAAGATAGTAGGAGCCAGCAAAGAAAAGAACTCTGTAGAAATGCAAATCTCCTCAATGTTGAATCTATTAATCCATTGCACACTTTCTTCTGAATCATACTTACTCAGATGTACAGGCAACAAAAAGTATTTAGAATATTTGCATAATTTCAAATACCCAGTTCATAAATTATTTATTGGTTGTGGTCAAATGAATGTTAGCTATTTCATAATTATCTTTTGTGTAAAAGGTTGCATGGTTTACAAAAATATTTCAATGGCAATTGAATATCTGTAGCTTGCAAAACAGTGCAAAAAATAAATGGTACTTAATTATGTAGCACTGATGTATGTTTTTCTCATGTTCAAAAATTCTAAGAAAAATTACATTTAATTTGTAGGTTTCTCTTCAGTGAACATAAGATATTTACAGTACAAAAAAAGAATCACGGGGTATACTCTAGGATTAGGCCAAAGTATTAAGAAGTAACATGACAGTGTATGATATAAATCAAATTATCAAACAGCTACTAGGATATGTCCAAAGACTTAGAGTTATAAAGTCATAAAAAAACCATAGAACAAGAAGCATCTTCAGGAACCATTAGTTCAACATTTCACTTTGGTAGTTGAGAAAATCATGGTACATAGAATCTGATTGTCTTACGCAAGATTGAAGAGACAGGATGCTAACTATGGTGGCCAACTTCCTAATCCAAACCATTTCCCTCTGCACAACAACAGCGCAATCTCTTGAACAATTGTGTTTTTGTTTGTTTGTTTATTTTGTTTTGTTTTGTTTCATAATCATGATTAAAATCTTAGGAAAATCTTGAAGCCTAAACATCCATAGTTGAGTTTATTAGATCAATCACAAAGACCAATATGTTGGAGGAAAGGGTTAGGTGATACAACTTATAGAAAAGTAATGTAAATACATGTTGTATTCCTGTAAGGTTGGTTCAGTGACAGACAACAATTACAAATCCAATTGTAAATCAGTCACTTAAAGGATATACTTTTCATTATGTGACTAGTTGACCTGCATTTTCTTTTTGCATAAGGGATTTTGGAGCCTAATAAACATTACTTAAAAATAAGATATACTTTATGCTGAGAGGAGACATGGCAAATTTTTACTTAGGTAAAAAACTGTAAAGGTGTTAAACACCATGAGAAGTATGTATATTAGTTGGCTAGGACTGCATAACAAAATACCAGACTGGGTGGCTTAAACAACAGTAATTTATTTTCTCATAGTTCTGGATCTTGAGGCAAGAATTTCAAGATCAAGGTACCAGAAGATTGGTTTCTGGTGAGACCTCCCTTCTCGGCTTGCAGACAGCTACTGCACAATCTGTCCTTACATGGCCTTTCCTCTGTGTGTCATGGAGAGAGAAGGATCTCTGGTGTCTCTTCCTCTTTTTAAAAGGATGCCAGTCCTATCAGCTGAGGGCCCCCACACTTATAAACCTTATTTAACCATAGTTATCCATAAATGTCCCCTCTTCAAATATCCTCCCATTTGGAGGTTAGTGCTTCATGTAGGAATTTTGAGGGGACACAATTCAATCAATAACAGTATGGGGGGGGAGCGGCTGAGTGGTTCAGTTGGTTAAGAGCTGGCTTAGAGCACTAGTTCTGAGCAACAGGGCCACCGGTTTGATTCCCACACAGGCCAGTGATGCTGCGCCTGAGCTGAGCTGTTGCTGAGCTTCCAACAGGTGGCAGGATGACTCAGCTGGTGTAGCAACAAGATTGCCTGTTCGATGGTGGACTCTACACTTCCGCAACTAAGACTGAACTCGGCACCTTGAGCTGAGCTGCCTCCTGCAAGGCTCAAAGGATAGAATGTTCACTCTTAACAACAAGGCTGCTGGTTTGACTCCCACATGGGATGGTGGCTACGCCCACATGGGATGGTGGCTACGCCCACCTGCAACTAAGATTGAACACCGCACCTTGAGCTTAGAGGCCATGAGCTGCCAATGGGCAGCCAGATGGCGACTGGCGCCCTTCACAACAAAGACTGAAGAACTACAACTTGGCTGGTCCCCTTCCCCAATTCCCCAAAACTGTTCCCCTCCCCCAATTCCCCAATAAAAATCTTAAAATAAAATAAAATAACAGTATGGGAACATAAAGATGCAGAACTTAGGGATCCGAACAACATATGTTGAATATCAACAATTATATTGTTACCTTTCTGTAAAACAAACAACCACAATAACTTCAGAAACATACAATGAACATTTACTTTTGTCTAACATGTCTGCAGAAGGTCAGTTGGGACAGGTATACTTCACATGTTGTGCTCTGGAGTAGGAACAAGACTAGAGTGAGGCAAGAAAAGTGCTTTGGGCACAGAATTTAAGGAAGAACTCACTTTCCTAGTGGTTCAAGAACAGGTATAACATTTTTATGACCCAGACAGTGAGTATCTCTTAAATTTTGAGCCCTAGGCATCTTATTTGTCTTAGTCTAGTCCTAACCCTGTTCTGGAGCCCAAGCTGAGGGAGGTAATAGCTATCTGTAAAATGTTTACCTCATGACAGAATTCAGAAACTGTTAACAGGGTGAGTAATAATACATGGAGCCCCATTACATCCTAGGCTAGAGCTAGCATTGTCATTTCCAAGCACATTCAGTTGGACAAATCAAGACCATACTAGGTATGGGAATATAAAGATACAAGATACGGGGCCAGATCCAAGTGGGGAGGCATAGTTCTCCCATGGAGATGGTGCTTCAATTATCTAAGGGGTATAACAAACCATGGTGATTTATTTTTGTTTTCAGTGCTATGTTGACTGGGTTCAGTTGGGCAGTTTTGCTGCTCCATGTGATGTAGCTGTAATCATGTATATGATTGCATTCAGCTGGGAGTTCACTAGAGCTAGATCAAGTAAGATGGTTTCTCATCTTACGGGGCCTCTTACCATATGGTTCTCATAATTCAGTAATTTAGCCTGAACTTCTTTATAGTACAATAACTTATTTCCAAGAGGAAGTGTTCCAAGGCTACAAGCACCAAAGTGCAAGTGCTTACAGAGCTTCTGCTTGCATCACACTTGGTAGTGTCCTATTGGCCAGAGTCCTTTATGGCCAAGTTGAGAGAAAAATATACAGGAATATGAAAAAATGGATTTATGGTTTATTAGGGACCACCACACCAGTAAAAGTGTACCACAGATCTCCCTCTGGCCCCTCATCACATCCATTTTATTTGCAAAATACACTTCCTTCTAAGACTTCCAAAGCTTAATCCCATTTGGGCATCAAACCCAATCTTGGAATTCCTAATATCATCATTTTAATCATTTCAATCAGGTACAGGTACAATGAGGTGCCTTGGCTGTAGTTCTTTATGTCTATCTCCTTGGATGCTATTTCTCAGGCATGGCTTCTGGGTAACAAAGGCTTGTAAATTAAAAAGACAAGCTATCTGATTCACACACACCCAATACTCAATGCTGAAACAGGGGCAAGATAAACACAATAGAAGCTCCCATTTAAATGGGAGGAACTAAAGGCATATATGAGTTAATGTTCATAGCAACTGGACAGATGTCCTTAATTCCCCTCTTTCTTGGTTCAGGGACTCCTCTTTGAGGATCCAATTATGCTTCTCTAATCCATTGCTCATGACTATACCCTCTCAGCTCTTGGCTTTGCTCTCTGATTCCTCCTTCTTTTCCCTAAGAAATGGCATATGTTTGCAGCTGACTAAATTTTCTAGCCTGTTTCCTGCCTGCAGAGGTGGGGGTTGGAGGACATCTTTTAATTTTGAGCTGTTCCTGACCTAAGCTGATTCAACTCCTTTAAACAACTTATGGATTTTCTATATATCAAACTATAATTTACTCCATCAGATAAAAAACACATTCAAAAATCTCTTCCAGACCAGTCTCTGTAATTGAGGCTGCCTGCTATGGGACAATGCCCTGAGAATTCTTAGAAGTCATTTTATCTATAAAGCATTTCCTTAAATCTTTTAAGGTCTTAACAAAGGGCATTATACATTCATGTTTGATTTGATCTTGACCCCAAAGTCAAGTTTTATGGTAGCACTCTGGATTTTGTCTTTGCCTTGAGGTCGTCTCTTGGTTGAGAATTTTTAGCTGTCTGGAGATGCTGAAAATAAGAAAGAGTTTCATTTTCCCACCCATCAAGCTTTGGGTTGGAAAAATCCTCTCTAAATTCTGCTTGGAAATTGACCAGTTCTATCTTTAGCTCATATCTCTCTTGTAATACTTTATCATAAGAGCCTAAATGCAGTTAACTGGCATGTTCAACATTCTACAAGGAAATATCCACAAGTTCCTTAAATACATTTGCTATCTCCAAAGTTATCACAGGCAGCAATCTCATTTACCTTTCCACTAATAAAAGGTTTCCCTTTCTCCAGCTCTCAATAGCACATTTCTCCCCACTTTTCAAGCCTCTGCTTTTTGCACCTTTGAAGCCCCTGCTCAATTTCTGTCCCCAAGGTAAATACCATATATTTTAGATGTTTTGGTATGTCGAATCCCATCTCTGGAACTAATTTCTGTATCAGCTATATATTGCTGCAAAACAAAAAAAAACTACCTGAATTTAGTAGCTTATACAACAATGCTTCATTATTTTTCATGATTTTATGAATATTTCTTTTGGTTCACATGGTGTACCTGAGTTGCTTAAGAGGAGAGCTCAGCTGTTGCCAGAAAATCTAAGATGGATTCTCCTCTTCCAGAGTTTCTCATTTAGTAGTTTAGCATGAGTTTCTTTATGGCCTGGTATCTATATGGTGGCTGCCTCTTATGCGGCACAGTTCTAAAAATGTATGCCTCAATGTGCAGATGTTTGTCAGGGCTCTGCTGACATCATAGTTGATAATGTCCTATTGACGAAAACAGGTTGCAGAGCCATTGCATAGGAATATTCTGGAGGAAGATTCATTAGGGGCTACTGATGTAACAGTTTGCTATAGATGTGGAGAGAGAAGGGAATGAATATTTGCCAATCAATAATTTCATTTGCTACAATTTACAAACTGTCTTGGATTTTTATTGAATTTCTCTCTGCTATGTACATTCTGACCGTTTACTGCCTATTATCATTTTCACTGGAGCTGAGATTGGGCTACCTTATAAAAAAGACCAAATTTTATAATGATAGCTCACCAGTCTGTGCTCAGCGGCAAGAAGTCTTAGCCAATCTCTTCCTCTCCTACATAAATAGAGTCAAGGATATCATTGCTTAATTAATTTTGATTGAAACTGAATTGAAAAAACAACAAGGCTTGTAGAAAAAATGATTGTTTGAAACATAATTCTTATTGCAGTGAATATCTTTGGTATCCCTTGTCACATTCCCTCAGCCACCTGTGATTGTAGTCACAGTTATATTGCATGGTTTCTGGTGAGCCCACACTCACTTTGCTCTGAATAGTGGTGTCCCATCTCCAGCACATTATGTGTATCTTTCAGGTTTTACCTCTGGGCTTTCTCTGAGATGTAGCCCGAAATGAACACTGCTGAGAAATGTGGGTTATTTAAGGGCGAATTGTGTAATTGCCCTTGGGGACAACAATGGGAAATTGTTGACAGTCAGCTCCTCTTCTTCAGGTGAACAGGTTGGAAGGCATTCTGTTTGCTTCTCAGAGGTCCCAGCAGAAGTGAACCCCAACAAACATGACTCAATAGGAAGCTCTTACACTTGTAATTTTTACTTCCCTGCCTCTCCCCACTCCCTCACTTCTGCTTACTGGGCTGGTCTAATTAAACCACATGCTCTCATATCCTCGTCTGAAGCTTTGCTTTCAGTAGAACCATATTAAGATATTTTTTACCAATATATAAAAGGACCAAAACTAGATGATTTTTTTAAGGTTTAATTTTAAAAACAATTTTATGCTTAATTCTGTTGCTATCATCTCTACTATTAATAGTAAAATAAATAAAATATGCAAATATATTTTGGTGATATGTGGAGAGTTTCATAAAAGTGTACAAATATGACTTGGGGGTTTAGCAAAACTACTTTTTATTTGGGGGAAATCAAGAAATGAAGGAATGACATTGAGATATGATATTGAATATGGTGTTGGATTTTGACTGACATAGATAAGGGAAAGGGAAAAGAAATATATAGAGAGCATTTTTCCAATTAATTGCTTTATCTCCTGATTATGTATATTCTAGTATTTTCAGAAAATAAAAGAGTAATTCTAAAAGGATATTTAGATACTTAGTATTTAAAGCTCATTAATCATAATACATTCATTTAAAAAGTTGAGTTCCTTGTAAGAGTGTGATGGTAAAATCTATGTTATAGAACTTTTCCCTTTTTTGTTCTAGCTGAATTTTTTCACCTAATTCTCCCCAGGTTAAATTCCCAGATATACATCAAGATTTGGGCCTCTTTATAGCTTTTGCTTCTCCTGGTGTGACATTAAGGCAAAAATAGTTGAAGTTGAAATGCTTTCTCTACAATGGCTTATTGATCATATAGGATCATATATGAATTGATCATATAAGAACATAATATTATAAACAAACAAAACATCATTGTGATCTGTCTTTGGTACCATCATACTTTCAGAATCATCCAATGAAAGGTACTGTAGTATAAATGGTTAATTTTATCTGATGGGCTTCAAAATCAACCTTTGTGCTAAGGTGGAAGAATGTATGAGGTCTGAAGAAAATTTTGTTAATAGATTTAACACTACATTTCTTTTGAACACCCTAAGTGCTTTCTCATGATAAATAGCTACTTGAACAAAGGTGTAGTTTCTAGTCCTCTTAAAGTATGAGTCATCTCAAAATTTAATCAAGTAAGTGAAAGGTAAAAATGTCACCATGCTTCTAAAATTTGCTGTCAATATTTCACACCTGTATGGAAGGCAGATAGATGTGTAAGCAGCAGCTTGATAACATTCCAAACTGCAACCCCTAATTAACTCACCTTTTGAATTATCAGCTAGGCTCCGTTGCGATTCATGCAGCCTGTTGGCCGGGAGCCTGACAACAAAATGCATGTTTAAAGCACCAAGTAGGGGGAGAAATGCTATATTATTTGGCACAAATACTATCATCCACCTGTGCACAGGGAATATGCTTTCCCACTTTGCTTATTATAGATGATCTATTAGTTATATGCACTTGGCTTAATCCCAATAAATTATACAGTAATCCCTTAGCCCAAGGAATAATGGTAATGCTATATTGCAGTGGACTCAATATATTAAATTAATTAAATTAGAAAAAAATATCAGCAATATTTAAATGCTCTCAATGAGCCTGAAATTTGTATGGAAAAGTCTACAGATCATACAGTTTGTATCATGAGGTTTAAACCTATTTGAACACTTTGGAAACTTGGAACAGAGAAAGCACATGCCATAGAAGAATTGAATTGTGCAAGTATTCGAGAATTTAGTCTGTCTCTATAGATGAGTGAGGGGGGCTTTCCTGTAAGTACAGAGTGAGAAAGTGGTGGTCATTAAAGTTTTATGAAGCTGATTATTTTAAACAGCTTGCAATGATAATAATCACTCATTTGAGGCTGCGAACATCATGTGAGTCTTATAGTAACAGTTTTTTTCATCAAAAGTGACTAGAAATTTTTTTTCTACCACTAGTTACTCTTACAGTAATCAATCCATTAAAGGACTTCTAAAAACATCTGCTGTACTGAGCAAATGTTTATTATGACTATTGGAGACTCAGTCATTGTATAGCAAATACTCTAGTAACAAAATGTTGTACTAGTATAAATGAACAAAGTCAGAATGGCAACACTAGAGAAAACAAGCAAGGTGATATTTTAAAACAAATAAGTTTATCTGAGAGGACAAGATGATGGTGTAACTTAATACCTTTTACAAGAAATGACCCAAATTAAAACTATTTTTTGTTCCATTCTCTCACCTCCTTTCATCTTGTTATCTTTATAGCAATGATAATAACTATCACCATTATTAGTTCTGTGTCCTGGCCTCAGGAAATGAAGAGAAAATCCCTTTTTGGTTAGATGCTCTTAAACAAAAAATTACTGAATTCCAAGGAGGGTGGGGTAGGAACATGATCATGAAGACATGATGCTGTGATCCTGTGAGATGTGAGTCAGGAATCTCCCTTTAATGAAAATATGGTGCGTGTGCGTGTGTGTGTGTGTGTGTGTGTGTGTGTATGTGTATTTTTCCTAGCTCAATCATAAGCTCATTTAAATACTTCTGGCCAATATTCTAGGACTTTCTGTTAAGAGGACACTGTCCCATTCAATCAAATCCCCAGATATGTGCTTTGAGTTCACTTCTTTGTACTGGGGCTGCCTGGCTTACCTCCTGAATCTTTTTGACTTTTTCCCATTGCTATATTATGTGCTTTCCAGGGGCCCAACACATTTCATGTAGCTTATATTTGACTATTTCTTTCTCCAGAGCACTAGCAGATAACTGCCATTTCACACTGAGAAGACTCTCACAAATTAAAAAAAATGTCTGATATGGACACAATCAATTGAAAAACATGATTTACTTAATGATGTTTAAGAACATAGCATCAATTTTTGTAGGCAAAATAATATTTTATTGCTGCTAGGTCTGTATATTAATCTATAATTTAAAAGTATTATACTTCATTGAGTTTTCTCCTTTTTCAGAAGAGGATCGACTGACTTTTTCCAAAAAGCCACACTGAGTTCTAAATCTTGTGCCTTTAAATGGCATTATACCCATATTATGGTTTCTGAACTAAAGAATTTTTCTTTTCTGTTAACCTCTTGAGGTCACAGTGGTGGTTTGAAGTCTAAGCAACAATTCTGTTCAAAGAGTAACTCACAGCAGGGTGTGTGCAGTAAGGGTATTCGTGATTCCAGGCTTCACATATTTTCTACTTTGCTTTTTAGAACATTTGGTTCTGAGGCTACTACAAAGGCAATACCCTTAAAACACGTCATTTTCTATATCTTCCTGTACCAAAGCCTTATATAATGACATTGGAGATGTATTACTAGAATTTTCATTGCACAAATGCTATTAAAAAAAAACACACAGTGGAGACCTTCATCTCTCATTTGCTTTTGGCTCTAGAGTGCTTTCCATTCATCCTGGAGAAGGGGTTCAAGGGTCACCCTCTGGAGTGAGCTGGAACATGATGTGTGCCCTTTAAACTAAGGATCATCCCTTCCACTTGGGCCTTTTCCTGAGTGGTGGTGAGAATATGATAAGGCTTGCAATTTGTTGAGTGACATTAAGAGCATGGACTCAGGGTCCTGACTGTCTGTAGTTAAATCTTGACTCTGCCTCTTACCAGCTGTGGGAATTAGGGCGAATTCCTTAAGCTCTTTGTACTTCAGTTTCTTTTGTAATGACATCATAGGTGTGCTGTGAAAATTAAATAAGTTGATGTATATAAATATCAGTGTCTGGCACATCATAAGTGCTATATATGTATAACTATTTTTATTATTATCATCCAAATATGCATCTATCTTTATTAGTATTTCCCAGATACTGGATGACAGATTTATTGCCATATCTGAATGGTTTCTTGGAAAGCTGTGATGGGAATATATGCAATTTAATTGGAAAGGGGAAGAAATAATTATTTTGTTTGCTAAAATTGCATTGACTGCTGATGTACCAGTTCATCAAAAATATTTATATAAACTATAGGTTTAAAAAACTGAAAAAGTTTCACTGAAATTTATTATTTTAAAAACACGTATTGTGTTCACTGTGTACAAGACAACTGCTGTAGTGGAGGTATACCAAGATGATTCAGATAGAAATTGTTGTCAAAGAACTTAGAGAAGAGTAGAAGGATATGATGTATACAAGGAACCATAACATAAGGGGAGAATTATAAATGCTTTCTAGGGCCCGCGGAGTGGCGCATTGGTTAAGAGATGGTTTTGGGATGCCAGTGGGCCCGGTTCGGATCCCACATCTGAGGGCCAGTGACACTGCCCTCTACAGCTAACAACAGCTCCACCTGGAGCTGGGCTGTGCGAACCTCGGTGATGATAGGCTGTAGCCCCTGCTGCAATGGGCTGCCATAGGCTACAGCGAGTGGCCGGCAGCCAGCGTGAGCGGCTGGCAGCCAGCGAGAGCTGCCAATAGCCGGGGTGAATGACCATCGGACTCCGGCAACCGATCTGCCTCATCCGGGAAGAGCGCAATGATGATACCAACATGGGCCAGTGAGGCAACGTCCTCCGCAACTAGACTGAAGAACAAAAAGACAGCAACTTGTCTGTTCCCCTTCCCCAATTCCCCAATAAAATCTTAAAAAAAAAAGGTACAAAATAAATAAATAAATAAATAAATAAATAAATGCTTCCTAGTCTGGATTTGCAAAAAGAGAAAGAGAGACTGAAAGACAGATAGATAGATAGATAGATAGATAGATAGATAGATAGATAGATAGATAAATAGATACAGGGAATGGGAGAGACAATATATTACTTCTGACTGAGGTGTGGTATTTCTTGGAGTCAATGGTATTTAAGATGATCTTTGCAGGCTGAGTAGAGCCTAAACATATAGAGAAGTGAGAAAAAGAAAATAATTTTGACCACTGGGAAGAATACTAGTATAGTGGCTGGAATCTGAACTTTGTACTTGAAACATCAGTTAAGCTTTTTTTTGGAGCCTAGAATCTGTGTTGAGAGAAATAAGGTTGAAGCAGGAAGCTGGAATTAGATCAAGGAAAACCTGAATGGTAAGCTAAAGGGTTTTTGTTACCAACACAAAGGTATTAAATTTTTTAATAATCAAGTGCTGTGTAAGATATTGGTGTGAAACTGATCATCTTTGTTTTCAAGACCCATCCAGTCAAAAGTCATATCAAAGAGAAATACCAAACTATTCTCAGGGTACTGCCCCTCTTAGTATCAATTAGAGAGGAGTGTCCTGGGGCAAAACCAGATGTGTCTATAAGGCTGGAGATATAGAGAGATAGAGAGATAGAGAGAGAGAGAGAGAGAGAGAGAGAGAGAGAAAGAGAGAGAGAGAGAGAATTAGTTGTAATAGCCCTGTCCCTGAGGTTGGTTGTTAATTGCTTGCCCTCCAGTTGGCTGCATCCTCTGAAGCCCCGATGGTTTCCCACCTCTCTCTTTCAAGGTATTGAATCCTTGGCATTATATTGCATCTGGCATTTGTCTTGAGTCTGCCTTGTACTTTTAAATTGATACCTTGACCCACATCCTTTGTGTGTGCTGTGCTGCTATTGGAATGCATCAATATCACTGCTATCTCATGGTTTATATTGACTTTATGGGGTGGCCAGCCCCTCCAAATAGAGACAGCAATTTGGTCCAGTTATTTTGGTAGGAAGTGTTTTCCATGAGCTCTTGGTCAGTCATTTATTTTCTTCTTAAAAATTTTGTGTGACTTCTTCAGGAAAATAATTCCAGAATCAGAGGGAAAATGGATGGAGGAGAAGAGACTAGAATAAAATAAACTTATTAGAAGGTTCTTGAAGAAATGCATCCAGGGGTACTTACCTGGGGCTTGAACCAAAGTGTGAATAGCAGAGGAAGAGGGATGACAGAGAAGAGAGAACAGATGCCAGAGATACTGCAAAAGAAAGTGTGCCAGGATTCACCAACTAGTTATACAGAAAAAGAAAGAAAACAAAGAGTGAATAAAATTTTGAGCTGGGGTAACCTGGATGGTAGGTTACTTACAACAACATAAGGAAAAAGCACATGATGTAGTTTTCAAAAGAAAAAAAAAATTAGTTCACTTTTGGGCATACTGGGGTATCTGATGAATAATCAGATGGAAATCACTATTACATATTTGGAAATGAGGATCTGTAACTTCAGAGGGAGGTCAGGCTGGAAGTACGTTTTTGACAATCATTTAAGGTACTAATTCATTGAAATCGTTAAAGAAGAAAGTTTGCCAAGGAAAGAGCTCCTGAGTGAATACCTTGAATTTAGGAAATAGGAGAATAGCAGGATGAGGGAGGGAAGGAGAGGGGAGGGGAAGAGAGAGAGAGAGAGAGAGAGAGAGAGAGAGAGAGAGAGAGAGAGAGAGAGAGAGAGAGAGAGAGGCGCTTTGGGGGTGGGGGTGGGGGGAGAGATATTGAATAACACCAAAGTTGGGAGGACGATCCAGAAAGGCATGTTTAATTTGGCCATGACAAAAAAGTTAATTTACCCATTATATCAATCAGGATTCTTCAGAGAAACAGAACCAATGGGATATATATATATAGAGAGAGAGATTTATTATAAGAAATTGGCCCACACAATTATGGAGGCTGGCAAGTCTAAAATCTGCAGGGTAGACCAGCAGACTGGAGGTCCACGAGAGCCAGTGTTCCGTGGGATCTGAAGGCTGCCTGGTGTAGAATCAGGAAGGGCCAATGAAGTCAGAACACAGTGTGCTGGAGAATTCTCTCTTGTTAGAGGGAGGCTGGTCTTTTTGTCCTATTCAACTGATAGTTGATAGGCCCACCTACATTATGGAGGACAATCAGCTTTACTCAAAGTCTGACAATTTAAATCCAAAACACCCTCACAGAAACACCCAGAATAATGTTTGACCTAATATCTGAGCATCCTATGGCCCAAACAAATTAACTTAAAATTAACAATCACAAGTATACCTGTTGTTAACTTGGTACCCATACATATCTCCTTAAATTAGTCTTAGTCTCCAAATAAAGATGATAACAAAGGCATAATTATGCCTAACTTTATAAAACTATCTTGTGTACAATCTAAAACACACCAACTTTTCCCTCAGAAGAGGATGTGGAGTCCTTGAGAGATGTTTTACTTTTCTCTGGGATATCCTGTAACTTAAATACTATGATGGAAAGTCAATAAATCTTATGTTACATTATTTATATATACATATACATATAAACATATAAAAAAATAAGGAGGAAATACTCATGACAATTACAGTTCTCATTTCTGTAACTTGTTATGTGGTCATGGCTGGTATTTATAACTACCTTATTCCACTACTCATTCTGTACTCCCTTCACCTTCAGCCAGTATCTCAGCTCGTCACGCTGCTTACCTGGTGAGGTGACGTAAACCTTCATTCCTCAAGGGTTGGAGCCTTTAGTAGCTTTGCCTGAATTGTGTTGTAGTTTTCCATTGATGTTACTCACAGGGCATAATAACAGTAGATCCCTTAGGGATGTCCTGTATTCCAGACCTACTCTTCCTTATTTTCATTATGGAGTAGCAGTTCTCCTTGGTAATTAGTATCAATCACTCTAGCCAGCACAGTAATTCTTTTTTACCTGTTGATTCAGAGTCATAAGAAACTCAAAGTGGCCGAGTGGCCTTCTTAATTTCCAGTTTAAGGGAATCATTGTTGTGTCTTTTGGTGGAAGGATTCTTCCTTTTAGAACTAAGAACTAGTCTAGCAGAGCATAAGGTTGTGGGGACTGGAAGAAAAAAATTTTCTAGTGAATCATTAGGGATAATAGAGAATGATGTTACTCCCATTTCCACCCTTTGATTCCTGGATCTGTGAATCCCGACTATGAGAGAAACAGCAGGGTATATAGGATGCCAATTCAGAGCATATACAGCCTCCTGGAGAAACTCACCTCAGCCTTGCAAGGTACTGACACCAACTTGGTATTGCAGCTGAGTCTCAAAAGGCAGTTCCACTATTCTATCAAGTCAGCAGTTTTAAGATAGTGGGGAACATGATAAAACAAGTGAATTCCATGAGCATGGGCCCACGGCCATGCTTCATTCGCTGTGAAGTGAGTTTCTTGATCAGAAGCAATGCTGTGTGCAATACCATGACTGTGAATAAGGCATTTTATAGGTCCATAGATGGTCATTTTGGCAGAAACAGTGTATGCAGGGAAGGCAAATCTGTATTCAGAGTTAACTTCCATTCCAGTAACAGCAGACTGCTGCCTCTTCCATGATGGAAGCCATCCAATATAATCCATTTGCCACTAGGTAGCATTCCCTGATCACCCCAGGGAATGGTACATTATTGAGGACCCAGTGTTGCTCTTTGCTACTCCTATAATGTTCACTTTTAAACACTTCCAGATGTTTTTGAAATGCTGATGTGATACACTGTTTTAAGATTCACCTTGAAAACAAAGTCTCCAAATTCAGATGGTTCTGAGAGTAACTATCCACTCTTTAATTTTAAGGAAGATACTGAGGGAAGGTTATTATCTTTCAGGCCATTAGATTGCTTAGCTCCCTTCATCAGTAAATCATTAGATATCTTCTACACAAGTTATGTATAATTGCAGCAGAAAAGAAAGTATTCTGGTCAAAAGAACAGAGGTTCTAGTGGCTTATTTCATTAATAAATGAATAAATTAATGAGACTCCTTCATGCTCTATTGACATGAAGAAAAAATTCAGATACTTCTTTCAAACTGAAATTCCATTGGTGAAATTTGAACACTGGACATGTAGGACTTGTGTCTTCAAATTTATGTCAAATGTCCATAAACTATGAAAAGAAGGATGGAGCAGCCTGGGGGCAGTGATAATAGAATATTGCGAGTACTCCTGGCCAGATGATTTTTCATATGTCGTTTTTAGGAACTATGTTCATGTAGGGGTTTGTTGATATACAACACTGGTAACATTGCAGTTAAAATTTGAAAGGACCAAAATTAAAAAAAAAAAAAAAATTGAAAGGACCTGGTGACTTCTTGATCACTGGTGGCTTTCAATTAAAAACATGAATGGAAGGGAGAAATGCAAAAAATAATACATATTAAGTTTTAAAAGCCACTTAAAATACTTTTAAAAAATCTGTACTAAAAACTGCCAACTCTTTCTCTAGTCTTTCAGATAGCAATAAAACTGTTAATAGTGTAGACCATAGTGAAAGGTAGATGAAATTCCCTGCTGCTTTGTTTATTATTATTTGTAAAAGAAAAAGATCAGAGAAATGAAGGGGCATGAGAATTCTTCTAAAGACATAAATGTATACTGCATACCTCCTGTCACTATCACCATTTCTCTCCTGAAGTCCAATAATCTGGAAAATGTTTTGAAGCAAAGAATTCTTTTCACTAGTCCATTTCCCACACTATGTTCTGTTTCAATTTTGAAACTCATTTGAGTCAGAGCTGGAAACGACTGTAATTAATTTGCATATCCTATAAAAGAGAATTCAAGAAAATTAAAAATGGCCCCACACAAAAGAATATTTAAATCACATCTTCCTGGGGACATTTAGTGAATTTTGGAGCATGATTTGATTTGGGAGAATTCTTACTTAGTATCAGTCACCAGGATATATGTGATCCTCTCAATTTTCTCCTAGCCACTCTTCATTATGTGTTTTAGAGTGTCTTCCTAGAGTGACATCTTTAAACAAACTCCTACTAAAATAGTGACAGTTTCAACGAATGTCAGTGCTAGATTTCAAGAAACTCTCGTCTTTTTTTCATCATTTGTATGCAGAGAAGTTTTTGAAATTGAAAAAAACGACTTAAAATAGGGTAATTTTGAAAATGGTGTATTGCTATGGACCTATCAGGTTATGTAATAATCTATCAGATACTTATGTATATTGCTTAATATAGCTTTTGAGAAAATGGTTTGACGATCATGATGATGGCAATGTCACTATTTATATACTGACTACTATATGCCAAGCTGTGTTTCAAATACTTTATATGTACTGGCCCATTCAATCATCCCAAGATTTGTATTATGACTTATTTACAGATGAAGAAACTGAAGATTATGTAACTTTTCTAGGGTTACCGGTGAAACTGAGATTGTGCATTTGTCTACTGTATTTTGCCACTAGATTTTATAGGTATGAACCTTGTAGACCACCTTTGGCCTCAGTGACTATGGTTTGCTTATACAGATTCTTTAAGAGTAGAAAAAGAAGAAATCTGACAAATACAAAAAAATTGGTCAAAGCCTAGAATAATGCTCTGCATTGTAAAGAAAATGTTGAAAAGTCTTATACAAAGGTTGACATTGCTCGTCTCAAAGCAGGCATATTTTGGTGAATCATTCAATCCACAAATGTTCAGCTCTGGAACAGATATAACACCCCCACCAAGTCAAGATACAAAGAACATCCAGCATAGCAGCTGTTACTCTCAACCCAACCAAATGTTTGTTGAAAGCTTTTCTTTCTGATTTCTCTTATCAAAAAGAGATATAGAAAGACATTGGAAGATGCTGCCGACATGTCTTTTCTGGATAAAGCAACATTTTAACCCATTTCCTTCTGTACCATGCACAAACCTTATATTGCAGTCACTTCTTGTAAAAGTTTTTCAGGACATTGTTTTCCTAACCAAATATGTGTCTCTGAGAGGTAAAATGAAAGCTGGCAGGGGAGCTATAAGTAGTGACTAAATCTTAATGGCTTAAGGAGTTACAGCAAGAAGTAAATGAAAACATTTTCAGCTAGTCTTTGTCATAACTTCTACTTTCTGAAGACATACTTATTGCCTTGAATGCCAGGTTGAAAATTACTCCTAATTTTGAGAAAATTTAAGGAACCCATACCTGCGAGAGAGTTCTCCAATTGAGAACCTCTAATCAAAGGTAGGACTTAAACTCTCATCCCGACCCTTTGTAGATCTGAATCAAGTTCTGATACGTGGATTTTTAGAGAAATGGACTAACTTAAGGGTCATATATTTCAAATTCTATGATATGAATTTGGCCATATATTTCAAATTCTATGAAATGAAAAAGTGCGAGTCCAATTCAATCTTAAATTATTTACACATTAAGTAATTAAGTATGCATTCTATAATGTGAAGTAGAAAGGTAGTTCATTCACATTGCTCCTTTGAAAAATTCAGTTTCTGAATATATTATACTTTCCTCTCCTGTGCTTAGGAAGAAGCAGTGCAACAAATGTGTGGGATGAAATCACAAGTTTCTTAAACAAATGTATTCATTTTGGCTGCTATCATTTTACATTTTGATATACATTTATTTATTCTGGTCTATCTAACTTAAAAGTATTGTCTCATAAGACTCTCCAGTCTTCATTCCTAAGAACTCAATGTCTTGCTGTGTTCCTTCCACATAACTATAAGCACCGTGTTAAAAATATGTACCGAATATTAAAAGATAGGCTGCCTTGGAACTATGTCATATCACACCAGATTGCAAACAAATAAGCCCTTGTACCAAGGTACATTGGTAGTTTCTGGATATGAATGACAGTAAAAGTATTTACCCATTGAATTCTTTATGTTGGGTATGCAGCTCGCTTCAGTGTTAATGGCACTTGTGTGTTCACAGTGTTAGAGAAACAGACTTCTGTTCATTTGTTGTTTTCAGTATGAAATACCTTATACCAATAAATTTAAATATGTTTTTTGACATAATTCTTTAAATGGACACTCTTTTATGGAGAGCATATAGTTATTTTCTGACAAAAGTGAGTACAATCTACATGTAAAAACTCTATGTTGATAAGTTTAACACTAAAAGAACTACTAAAATAGAAGAGATTTTGCTTTTTGATTCCATTGATTTTGTGTTTGTCTTCCAAAAACCAAAGCAATGGAGACAAACAGCAACGTTAAATGTTTGGAGACTGCCAAAGCATTCATATATTTTCATTTTTTATAGTCTAGAAAACTGCATGTGCACAGAAAGTGATTCTGTTTTTAAATGATATTTTGCCCCTGTTTTGGCATATCTAAATAATATAACTGTATCCCCTACTAATGCTCAAAGGAAAGAAGTGCTTAGTAAATATATATGCAGTACATAAGCCTTATAATAGCTTAGAATAGTCATGTTATATATTTAATGGAAGATGGAATGGATGAAATGAGAGGTATTATTAGATAGAGCCTTCTCAATGGGAACAATTTTTACTAGTTTATTACTTGCCTTGAACTTACATTTGTAAGATTCTGACTTTATTGATTCATAAATACTGTCTTATTCCAAAAATATTACATTTGTTTTTATGGTCAGTCCCTGTGTTAGCAGTATTTTCTCAATAAAAATATTGGATTTCTGTGAAAGGAAAAACAACACTTAATGTAATATGAACGAGTATTTTGAAATCAATTAATTCTTGAGCATCATCAAATGTGTGTATTATTATTACCAATGTCTCGCGAAGAGGAGTTTTGTTTATTTCTTATATATTTTAAATATAATTTTGAAAATAATATTTAGGTGTTATATGATAATAGATATTTCTAAATTTCATATTTAAAAATTTCAGTATATTAAAAAAAACCATCAATACTAATGCAACATAGTGAAGTTAGAATTATAAATATTTCTAATTTGTATCATAATTTTATTGGTCTAGCAATATTTAAATTTCTTTGTCTTACTAGACAGCTTTTATAACTTTTCCACAATTGCACCACAGTTAGATTTTAATTCAACCTAGAAGACTGGATGGCATGAGTTTCTTTAGTTTGCAAGGAGTTTAAATTGGTTCTTCCTACAATTGTTAACAAACATTGTTAGGGATAAAGAGAGTTATTTTTCTATATCAAAATATCTTTAAGCTTTATAAAATATGGAATATTGGGCATAAAAAAGATTTTTGTTTGTTTTTTTTCAAAGGATTGATCAATTAGACAGTATGCTAATGGATTTTACTGAAATAGTGATCCTTAAACACTATTTTCTGGGGATTTGGAGTTATACTCCCCATTGACAATGATATGATTCAATGGATGAGTAAAACATATTTTGTATTGAAATCAATGTTTAAAGGACTATCTATGTAAGAAAATTAGTTACTATATGTCCTACATAATTGAGCCTTATATGAGGTCATGATATTTTTTAACTTTTCTGAAGATGTAATCTATAGACATAAGTTGTGGCATAATAAAATTTCAGGGTAACATTCATCAATAATTTTGGTAAAAGTTACAAATCCAGTAGCTTGATGCAAAAATTACTGATAAGTCCTATAAAGCAATTGTTAATATAAAGAGTTAGAGGGACTTTCGATACATTAGCAAGTGAATTTTTTTTGTAATAGAAGTTATTCTACTTGGTTTTCATCTTTCCAAATACTTATAATTAATTTGTAGAAATGTATAGAAAAGATTTGCTATGCAATGCAATAAATTATTATTCAGAGAGTGGTGTCTAATTTGTGAAATATTCAGCCACTACATTCTTGGCTAACACATCAACATTTAACCATTTTTTATTACTTACCAAAATGAATGTAAAAAAACAACAACACACGAACTGCTGAGTTTTGTTGATATTTAGTGGTTTTAACAAAATGTTTGATTTGGAAAGATAGAAATTGTGATTTGGAGGATTATCTTTGGATTTTAATTATCTCAGATTTTGGTTGATATTATGGGTATACTGTAAGAAATTTTGTGTGTGCGTATGTGTATGTGTAACCCCAAACACTGCCACACAAATAAGGCTTCTATATGAAAAATTATAGAGCATAAACCGATTCTTCTCAAAATTAACTCATTGAATGTGATCAGCAACTGTAATGATGGCAAAAGAGAATCACTGTTCTTGATGATTAATAAGGAAATGGAAACATGGGGATGGGGTTGACTGTCAGGTTTAAAATATCTTTTAAGAAAGCAGCATCTTTTGAGTTTGGTTGCTATCAGGTTAGCCTTGAGTGATAGTGTTGGCCTTAGGCGCTCAACTGTGACAGCCCCATCTTTGAACTGGAATAGATTGTGAGAACATGTGAGACATTTAGGAGAGCGTCTGCAAAGTCACATGTGTTCTCTACAGTGAATCACTAAGGTTTCCCTATTTCAACTCTTTGTTATCACTTTTTGAACTTTCTCATCAGGAATGATTTATTCTCCCAAGTGAACTATTTGTTTCCTTTAAAAAAAATCTGTATATTTTCTTTTTATATAGATTCTCCAAAATAGCTATAAAAGAAGAATCATCAAATGCTTTAATTTTCCTGAATTGTTTGCACTGAGTTATGTGACGTAGTCACATAAGAGTGTCTGTTAGGATTTTAGAAGGATTCATGGCTTGTCTTTTTTACCTTCTAATAAAACTTTCAGTGTGACATTTTGGCTCTGAGCATTACACTAACAACTTTAAATTGATCAGTATGTCCATAGCTACCTCTAACTCATTTTGGGCAAAAGGAAAGTGTATAATCTTTGGCTTCAAATTACGGCATATGAAATGTTTAGACGTGATATAAAAGAGGCAAATGTTTTGAAACCCAAACTTTTCTACTGATTGTACCAAAATATATTATTCTTTTTTATTGATTTTTCTATAGAGTGGGTGCAAAGAATAAGACATTGTAGTTAAATTATTCATTAATTGTTTTTTTGCTTCCCTAAAAATTTCTCTTATGTATGATAAGAATTAACTATCAAAAAACAAAATTTGAGGTAAAATGAAAGAAGAAAAAAATTAATTTGCATTAAATACATCTGGGCACAGCTCTGTGTTACTGTTGTAGGGACACAGCTCTTGTGAGATATATTCGTCTTGGCCTATTATTCAGTATTTTATTATATTATTTGTATTTATTTACATAAACAGAAAAATAATCTCTCTCCTAAAAAACTATTTTTCATAACAAAATATTAGATAGCATTATTTAACTTTTGTAAACCAGAATTATGCTTGCTATACAGCTGTTTGTTTCAGTTATATGTTTGATTTATAAATCTCTCTGAAATATTTATGTTGCTTAATGAATAGATCACAGAAAGGTTTACTGAAACATCTTTCATTGATTTTTAACCTAAGTTATTTCATATTTTGTTTTGGATGACCTCCAATTACAAATTCATTTGTAAATTTTGTTTTATAAAACAATTTAATCATAACATTTAACTTAATTCAGTGTTCAACTAAGCTCATTTTATAATATATAAAGGAAAAAGCACATGACATAACAATTATAACTTTTGCAAAAGATTTTTAAGATTTATTCTTAAAAGAAATCATAAAGTTTTATAGGTGTAGATAAACCTGAGCTAGTAAGAAATTCCCCTGAATCTAAAAAAATACAAAAAAACCCCTACTATACTTATGACTGTTATGTAGAACTTCAACAATTGAGTGTAGCATCTAAAAGAGAGAAAATATATCAGCAAATCATCTCATAGTAAAGAAAGCAGAATTACAAACACATAAAGATGTACAACAACCAGAAAAAATGGGAAAAGTTTCTTTCTCTCTTATGCATTCACAGATCTACTCAGTTTTAAATGACTCAAAAGAAAAAGTAAAAAGAAAGAAAAGCCTCATGGTAATTTTAGTTTGCTGATCATAGTTTTAACTGCAGGGTGGTGGAAGGGTGTGGGGCCTGGGGGTGGAGAGCATCTTGTGGTTGCTTTTACCACAGTCAGCTTCGGGGGCAGGGATAGGGGAGGCAGGATGGTACATAGACCCTGGAAGCTAGCCAGTCATGGCCATTAATTAACTTGAATGACTACGTTACAGAATTTGTGAGGTACAAAGTACTTTAAGCTTCAAAGAAAATAAAGACCTCAAGCTAAAATCTTCTGTAGTTTTCCAATCAGCTCTTCAAGTATTCACATTTACAGGAATGTCAACCCTATCTAGGAAAGGGGGACATTTTCTAAAATTGAACACGTCTTGGTGTTAATGCAAGTAAAGACCTCAGAATGCATACTATCTGCAATACATAGTAAAGACCACAGAATGCATAGTCTAAAGTGACTGAAAAGAGAAATGAAAGAATTCAACAACCTCTGACCCTAACCAGAATGAGTGGATATTATCTTGTAAGAAATGAAATGAATTTGCAGACGACTTTGAAACACTCTGGATTGCAGAGTATCTGACGTAGGTAAATGAGGTAAAGCGAGTTATCCTGGTGACTGATATTCATATTTATCATTAAAGGAAGGTCTTCCTGAGTTGGAACAAAATCATCTGACAGTACAGAGTGATGGCCTTGCTTTAAGACAACAGAATTCAATGTGGTGTTAATGTTAAAAAATGTAGAACAGACTTAATACTTCAAATGGAACAAATTCCATGATATTAATTATTTTTGTATGTATTAGAGCCTATGAATGCAAATGATCTCTATAGACAGGCTGATTGGAATATAAAACAACAATTCAAGAAGCCTAAAATGATTAGTCTATCAGTTGATTGATTTGACTCACAAAACTTGAAATAAGTTAAACTGTCGAAGTCAAAGCCACTTTAGCTGCCTCTCCAACTATAAAAGTCATCAAAAAATCATTTCAAGACCTGATTACTACATGGGTCTATTGTAATGGTTATTGTTTTGTTTAATTAGTATATTGTAATTAAAAGCTTGCCAAATGGCTCTTTTAAAAAGTGTCTTAACTTGTTTTTACACTTGCATAATTCTATAATGGGGGTTCTTGTAAGTAGGTGCCTATCTATATATGACCAGCCTATAGATCAATACCAATGGGGAGAATGATGGAAATTTTAAATACCAATGCAAAATGGCAAAATACTTGGTTCATGTGTAGTTTGTATCTTTATAGAAAAAGGAATCTCAGGGCCAAATAAAGAAAACTAGGGAAATATTTCACAACCTTGAATGTAATATCCAGCTAGCAGTGGTGGGTGTTAAAGCTTAGTGGTGGTAGAAAATACTTCCAGGGCCATGTTATGGGAAGGTGGAGAGAGAGTTGGTGTGAGAGAGGCAAAGAGGGTGAGAATTTCAAAGATTAGTTTTCTTATATACAAAAGGATTATAGTTTTTAAACATAGATTTCTTTCTACTTATCCCATGGTTTTTAATTGAACACTTACTATGCATCAAGAGATTCATAAGCAATATAATCCAAAGATGATTTACACAGATGTTGTGACTTTAAAAAACTTTTCCTCTTGACAGGGAATAAGCAATTATATGTAGTCTGATAAATGTAATAGTAGGGGTGTGAACAAAGTAATACTTCATCAGATAAAGCAGTTTGAGAGAGTTGAGTGCATTTTGGAAAATAGATAAAGTGGAAGAGTGTACTGTACATCTCCAGAAGGAGAAGGGTGAGGTGACAACTGATGGGAAAGGAGCCTGGCTACATGGGAGTCTGAAAAGATATAACTAAGCTTGACAATCCTCATTTATGAAGAGAGTCAATGGACCCTATAAACAATTGGAAACCATCAGAGAATTTTAACTTTGAGTGACATGATCAGAATTTTGTTTCAGGAAAAGCACTCCTGTAGCACTCCTGGAGACTGGAAACACGGAATTCTGTTAGGAGGTTATAAAGGATGATGAAAGATCTTCATCAGGCCAGATTGAGAAAAGTTGGAAAGAAATGAAGTTAAGAGTGAAATTATGGTGATAGATACAAAGATTTAACTATCAATTATATGGTAGGGTTGAGAGTAGAGATTGAAAGGGGGTCCCAAAGTTTTTAGCAAGGGAATTGGATGGGTAATGATGACTGACTTCTTGTGTATATAAAAAGCAAACTCTCTTCAGATATGTATACCCTCTTCTGTTTTGTCCAGCCAGGACTATATCTCAAAGATATTTTGGAGCACTATATGTTCTTGGGGAAATTTACAATATATATTTGGAAGACAGTTGTCAAAAAATAAAACACAAAAAATCACAGGCAAATTATTGCAACTACACTGTAACTGATCAACTTTCTCCAATCCACAAATCAACTCTCTCTCTCTGTTTTGCTCTCCCCTCTCTTATTTTCTCTCACTCTCTGGGAAACCTAACTACCAATGCAAAGTGACACCATGCCTTTTGTGTTGGGGAAAATACATTTTCCTTATTAAGGATTTTAGGTGCCTTATGCATCCTTAAGATGCTTTTGGGAGAATAGAGCTGTGTAAACCTTATATTATTCCATTACAAATTATGAGTCAACAGGGCAGAATGTATTCTACAATTTATGGCTTCCTGTGAACATTAGAACAAATCTCCCAGGTCAGGGTTTGGTGGTGGAGTGTGGGAATTTTCTGTGCCGTTTAGCATTGAAGTCGGTGACTTCTGGTCCAAGTTATCAGTTTAAAATGAATGGGGGCAATTTGCTATTCATTTTGTAAAGTGTGGACAGTCCTTTGATAAATGAACTAAGCTTTGGATAATTTGAGCAAAATTCTTTTCCAGGTAATACCTTGTGCATTACAGAGACTAAAGAGAATGACATATTAGATAAAGGAAAAAGGTGCACGTGAGGCCCATTGATGGAAAATTCAGTTATGTTCTGGATCCAAATCTCTATTAGTGATCAGTTTAGGGAGGGGAGGAAGGAATCTGTAAATCATGGAGGTCTAGGAAAGGGGAGAGAAAATGAAAGAAAAGAAAGCAAGGGAGAATGTTATAGGCAGCATAACAATTAGGTTACATAGATTTTCACAGGAAAGCAAGATATTACAACCAATATTATAAATAAAACGTCAACTTTATGGAAAAGAAATAGAAAGAATACACACACACACACACACACACACACACACACACACACACACACCCCACATTGACCCAACAGTCACTAAATATTATATTAAAAGGGAAAATATAAGAGAAAGCTGGAAAAGCTGGACTATGACCTACTGTTCTTTGTACAGGAAATGTTTTATTTTACTAAAAGAAAATATGTCCAAAGAATCATTATTCCAGGAAACACCTATAGAATATATGTATTCAAAGATCCTCATTAGAGTTTCATTTGCATAGATGTTTTGGGGAACTCTGGACTCTGTGTCCCTAGGATTTTTTTATTTGCAAAAATGAAGTGAAATATGAATAGGATTTTCTCAGGTCTTTTAAATTCTGAATTTCAGGCTGTATCTGGAAGCATAATAAGCTTTACTCAGACATACTCTGGGAGAATATCAACATGGAGTGTGAGATTTTTAACCATAGTCAGGGGAAGGACAGGACTTGAGCACTGGCTTGGGGACTGGGGGAAGAGTGCTTACTTACACAATGTGGCAACAAAGGGTCTGGCCAAGTTCAGCTTGTTGGCAGAGCCATGCTACCCTGTAAAGGACTAGATGGGCTCAATGGAGCCATGGCTCCAAGCAACTCTTTAAGTCAGAATATCCCAAATTTACTTGACTGCTGAAACATGTTTAAGTCATAACATATTAATAGAACACTAACCGGAAGTAGTCATAAGATATATTGTATGCCTTGAACAAAAAGAAGACCTCAAAAATGGTCTCATATCTTATTTAAAAGCTGCAAAAATGACCAAAACTTGTTTATATGTGTAGTTTAACTTTGTAATACCACGAAACAAATCAGATAACTTATTTTAATTCATTATTAACAGGAAACAACCATTTGAAGCCTAAGTAAAATACAAAAACATTTTATATATCAGTACATTAAAATATCTTTGTCACATATTCACTAAGTATTGCTATATAACTTAAAATATTTTATTAATGTTCCATGAATCACTAATTATATGTCTGTCCAAAGAAAGGAAAAAATCGAGATTCATGATTTTCAGTTTGAAATATTCTAATTTTTTTACTTGCTTACTTGTTTTATTTAGTCACAATTTGAAAATCACGTAACTCATTTAAAGAATGCTCTCCCTTTTAATTATTGCTCGTGGCAAATGAGATCATGAAGCATAAATTTTTAATATATGGCAAATATATTATAATTTATATAATATTTCAATTATAAAATGCTAATGTAAGTCAATGATCATTAAATAGACAGTACACATCAACCTGAGGGTTAAGTGGTCAATACTATATCAATGTGTAGATTAAAAGTCATAAGGTGATCCTTCTTGTAACTTCTGGGTGTCCTGGTATGCATTTCTTAAAAACAGAGAATTGCATGATGATTATAGCTCTTTACATATTTACTCTATATTTTATATATTAAATTCATATATAAATTAAATGCAGAAGCAGTGATACTGCTGGCTGTGTGTGTGTGTGTGTGTGTGTGTGTGTGTGTGTGTGTGTGTGCAAATCCTGAGGAACAGAATTTGGGAATCGTTGCTTGTAGTGGTTGTAGACAGCAATATAAAATTGTCCATTATCCAGTCATTTAAAGGACGATTCAAGGGTGCTTAAACAAGAGTCAGATAGACCCTTTGGGGACAGACACTAGAAGATGCCATTGTTTCCTGAAGGCCCACCTGTTGGTGCTGTCTTTATCAAGGGGTTGTTGCTGAAAGCCATCCTAGAGATAAAAGCAGCAGTCTGAAAATGGGGGTGGTTCTTGGAGATTTTACACTAAGGATAGTCTTTGGAGGTAATTGATAAAATTGTGGCAGGGGGAAGTTCTGCTCCTCTTTTTTAAAACAGTTTCTTTGACCCCTCATCCCTGGGGTAGATATCTATGCACTTTTTTGCTACAATTTTTGTACTTTTAGTTAAGGGCCTCCTCACCCGAATTCAGCACAGTTCTCAGTCTTGTTGGTTTTTCCAAATGAGTTCAGGGAAATAATTATTCCCCTCGGGAGCTGGTTTGAGTAACTATTTTCTGTTCCCCCAAGTGTTGTGTGTGGCTAATGCCATTCTAGGTGCCAGAGAGATAAGATAATTTATTACATTCAATGGGTGTCTTAGGACAGTAGGACTTAATTCCTTCCCAGAACCCCGTTGAGAAGGCTTGTAGAATGTCTTCTATTTAGTCTATATTCACTCTGCATACTGTCCCACGATCACAGCATTTTTATAACTGTCAGAAAAATATTTTAAAATACCCCTGGCTTTTGTTTCCCTCCTTTTATATCTGTTCCCTTTCATTTCACTCAATCAGGAAAAGCCCCTGTACTCATAGCCTTGGGAGAATCTCATGACAGATGTAAAAAGAGATCTGAGTCCCAGAACTGGAGAGGATTCCAAGGTATAGATAACGTGTCTTGAGAGCAGAGTGAGGGATGTGGACCAGGGATAATAAAGCTTTCCCTGCCCCTTTCCCAGAGAAGGAAGTAACTCTGCTGGATCAGAGCTAAAGGGAGGGCGGCTATTGAATAGTAGACTCGCCTATTTGCAAAACAGCCTGACACTCTAAATGTGATCTGGAAACAGAAGAGAGCCTCTGGCTCTGAGGAAGCCATGAATACCAGTAGATTGGATGTTCCATCAACCATGGTTGTGGATCCTCAAACAATGACTCCCTCACTTGCTCCTAACAAATCCTGTCTTAACACCATTTAAGATGCTAAAACTGAAGCATAACTTTGGGGGACAAGGATGTGAAACTTCAGGAAGAGTCAAGGTTAAATTTCCTGTCGAGGGAACAGAATGAATGAGGGCTGAAAATAGAACATAAGGCCTGAATTTTGTACCAAGATCAAACACACGTTCATCTTCAAAGCAACCCCAGAATGTGAAAAGGTCTGCTCCTCTTTCTTGAACCATGATAACCCCTTAGGAGATGTCCACTTAACATTTGGATGGTATGGTGACATCAGGAAGGCGAGAAGTGGAGATGATGATGATGATGATGGTAAGACCATGATGAGGAGAAGGAGGAGGACTTTATTGCTCTTCTTTGAGGTGAAAGAGTAAAAGATAGGCATTAGGAGTTCTAGTATTGGTAAAAGCCCAGATAACTAGAATCTAATTTTTTTTCTAGGAACGACAACTTTGCCCTGAGATTCCTGCTAGGGTGGTACAGCCTGGGGAAAATAAAAAAGAAATATTTACATGAACCAATAATAAATTTAATAGCAGGATACAGGTTGACTCAATGGATCTTCCAAGACAAGAATCTGTAAGTAGAACTAGTAATTTAGCTTCAAGCTATGACCCACCATTGGTTTAGAAGTGAAATAAGCCTTCAGGTTTTAGTCATTCTATTCCTGGCTCTTTATGCATGGGAAGACCATCTAGGTACAAGTCCTGCTGGTTCATAAGAAGAGCTACCAACTGAAACAAGATTCTAGGCATTCACACTTTCCTCACCTCATTCCATGGCTCTCAAATCCAGCACTAACTTTCTCACCAAACTGACCTCTGAGTGCATTGCTTCTGATTTCTGATGTAATTGTTTAACAAACCTTCTGAACTCTTCTGGCTTTCCTTTGGGCTCTTTTTTTCTTTTATTTATTTATTTTTTTTTACCTTACCTTTCCCCTATGGTTTTTGGCTCTCTCCCCTCTCTTGCTTTGGTGTGAGGCACAGCTTCTCAGAAGCTCACCTTGGTCCCTGGCCACCTAGTGAGCATCCAGATGGTTCCTCTTCAGCTCACTGGTAGCTGGAAAATCATACAATATTTTATTGAGCATGATCTAAAGGCATCTCAATAGTGGGAACTAAACACATGAAAACTTGACCATTTGTAAGAATCCCTGTAAAAGGGCTAAACAATGTATGTGGTCAGTTTGAAAATCTGGGAGATGATCATAGAGACTGCTTATTGTATCACACAACTGCTGTATACTGAAACAAGCTATACACAAACTTTGTTTGATTGTTAAGCAGTACTGTTGCATTGCACCATATTGTTTTAACCTTAGGAGCCTGATAAGGTTAAGAAAAAATATTAGAAAGAATGAAATTAATAGCTTCAGCTAAATGGCTGAGGAAGACAATGTCCTCTGGTAGGCACAGGAGAAAGTCTTCTCATTGTGGCTGTTTAAACTCCAAGGTTAGATGACGGATAACAGGGCAGAGTGTGAAAACTTTTGCAGTTCAGGTTCATGCTTTCAAACTCTCTAAATTACAATAGATAGCTGATAAGAAACCTTAATAGACCTTTCATATCTGTACGGTAACTAGGACATACACCATGTATGGTTGTGAGACTGTTACCATAAGACTTCATTCTGATAACTTAACCTCTTGTCAAGTGATGTATTGCAGAGACTGCTTCCAGCTTCTCATCTCATTTACTACAAGATTTCCCATGCAACATGTCATATTTAAAAAATTTACAAATTTACAACCTTCTAGATCATTCTAATGGAGGTTATATATCATTATATTGATTACTTTTATAGATTTTATATAATACACATATATCTGTAGTCATCTTATAGATTTTATACATAGACACATTATTTATATATATATATATATATATATATATATATATATAGATATATATATATATATATATATATATATATATATAATTAGATTTATCCAGCATGGGGCTTTTTAGAAAAGTAAGTTATGGTAGAGACTGCAAGGGCTCACATATGAACTAAGCATTAGCTTTAGAATGAATAACCAAAATATCTTGAATGTGGTTTGTACTGCTGCTTTTCAAATGTGTACATGTGTTTGTAGTTACAAAACATACATTTTATTAAAACTATTACTGGATTAATTATAGTTTTCTTATCATTGTCCTTTTTTTCTAATGTATTATAAAGGTCTATTTGCCTGTAGGAGAGATATTTGAATTTTTTTGATATTAGAATGGGTTCCTAGTAGTTGAAACACTTGAGAAAAATTGCTGTACTGTTCAGAAATCCATAAAAATACCAGTTCTTAGTGTTGGAAAAATTTATGAACTATTTACATATGATAGATTGAAAAATGTGCTACTTTTGTTATGAAATGTCTATAAAGAAATCATTTACTTTCATAGTGGTATATATGTCCCATGACCTGTCAAGTCAAGTTGAAATAATTCTTTCCCCCCACAAAAAAAATCCTACAGTAAATATACAAATAAAGGGGGAAATGCAATTAAAATTGTAACCTCTACTGAGTTACTTTAGAAATAAATGTTGGCTAAGAAACTGGTGTATTATAAGAAAATGCTGATCTGCACATCCAAAGCAAAAATTATTATATTAAAAATCACAGTTTCTAAAACATTTGTTTCTCATCTGACATCAAATACAGTTTAATTGCAAGTTGTTTCATGTCATTTTCTCTTGGGGATGTGTTTGCAAAAAGATACACAGGAGGCTCATATGTATACACATCTCATTATTTCTCAGTAGGATTCATGTTTGTGCCACCTATTCATGATTGGAAGCACATACTCTAATGTCTCTGATTTACTTGTACTGGGCTTTTTAACAACTTAATTCTTAGTTTGCTTCATGGTTCTGTAGGATGTTTCAAAATGAAATTCCAAATTGCCAAAAAAACAAGCCACCCAACCAAAACCCCTAAATGACTCTCAACAGTTTCTTTGACACGTTAAAGCAAAATATTCTGTTCCCTTCAACAAAAAGGCACAAAATTTTGGGTTTGGGTTCGAATTACATTTGGTCAGCAGCTGTTTATAAAATTGAGCAGCAAACAGTGCAGTAAAAACAGATTATATGTGGATTCTATTTCTTTCCTGGACAGCCTGTCTTGTAAATATTTGCTTTTACCATCAGCATATGAGAGGAAAGCATTAGCCTCTCTCCACAATTTAGAAATGGCTTCAGTGAAATTATAAAATAATCACACAGGACCCTGTCCCCACTCCCATCCCCTCCCCAATTGCCCCTCTTGGTTTCTTTAGTTATTGTCATGAAAAAATATTAAAAAATTTACTGCATTTAGTATTTAAAAGAATTTGTTTAGACCCTTTCTTAATGTGCTAAACAGAAGACAAAACGAGCTCAGCTTCAGGTCCACGAGGCTGTAGGTCTCTATTGAATTTATTTGAGACCTTAACTTGACTAAGAGCAAAGAGTATCTGGAAAAATGTATAATGCCATGATTCCTGAAAAAAAAAAAAAGTTATTATTATTTATTTATTTATTTATTTATTTAAATGTAGACAAGAGCAGCAGCACTGAATCATATATCCTGGTATTTTCTGTTTACAGTTAAAACATGTCAGTGACTTCCTGTTGCTCTTAGGGTTTTGTCCTCACAGAGCTTATAAGGCTGAGTGGATCTGGCTCCTTCTCCGCTCTCCTCACTCGTCTCTCTGGGTACCCTGCTTGCTCTTTATTCTCCACCTGGGTGGGCTTTTGTCTGGTTCTTCTTCCAGCCAGAGCTGCCTTTCAACATAGGACTAGTGCACAGGCTGCATCCTCTACTGGGAAGGCCTCTGTGTTTCCTCCACTTCTACTCAGCTTCCTCCTTCCTCTTTGAGGCCTTCTCTTCCCTTCCTATCTTAGTCAGAGCCCCATCCTATTCTCCTCTTATCACCCTGCAGCTTTCTTTTGTGGCATTACCACAGTTGTAGTACTGGGTTACTGTAGGCTTTTCCAATTTACTGTGAGTTCACGAGGCTAAGAACTCTGTTCACGATGGTAATATACAAGCAGCATGCCTGGTACATAGCAGGCACCCAAATATGTACTGAATAACTAAAAGAAGGACTCCTACTCTATCGTTTCTATTCCAGAGCTCAGTAAATTTAACAAAACAAACCTTACTTTCTGGTCAACGTTCCTCTTCTTTGCAACAGAGACTATATTGAGTTATTGCTGGATGTGGAGTAGCCATTATATTTGTCTACCCAGGTCATACAAGAAGAATATATTACTGATTTATAAGGTCCTGTGACATGCATTGTCTAAGAAAGATGCCATACAAAAATCAAATCTTCTTTACTCTACTTCAACATTCCATTTTGTGTAAAATAATCATAAACAACCCCCTCTGAAGGCCACTTTCCCTCAAGATAATTTGGCAAACAATGATTCTATAGCAACAGGAAAGCACTACCTTGTTTTATGAGCCTTGCTTTTGTTTCTCTAGGCAGCTATACTGTGCTAAATCCTCAGTGCCTCAAGGGTCTCTCTGCCAGCTAGAAACCAGTGATTATACCCTGATGATGTGAAAAAGCTATCAGAGAAGTCCTGTCAATCCACTTCTCCTAAGAACTTACCTTGGTTAGTTGGCAAAGGTCATCTAGTTAAAATAAATAAAAAAAAGTAAAATGAAGCACTAATGCAATGATCTAATCTAGTGAAGAGAGATTACCCAAATAATCATTATTTAGGAAAGGGCTTTTTCTGTTCTGGCTTAGAATGGACTTGCATTTCCACATGTCACTTTGTCAATCTTCCTTATTATTGTCATTGCAGTTATCAGAATGGTCCATGCATTTCTATCTTATCTCTTACTTCCCTCTCCTGGTTCTTATCTATTTGGAACCACCGCCTAGGTGCTCTGGCCCTAGAGTGGACTGAATGGCTGCTTTCCTGAAACCAGCTGGATATGATCAAGAGAACAGGAGTCCTTCACCTTTCTCACTTTGGAGAAGGCTCTTGGACACTTCTCAACTCCAAATTCCCAAGTTATTGTAAATTTTTTGTGTTGTCAAAGGGGCCAATCATAGACACAGGCACAAAATTGTCTGTCAAAGTATTTTCAAAAATAAACATGGGCTGGTCGATTTTATTGTTAAGTAAACCTTAACATCTTTAATTGCATATTCTAAACAACAGTACGCTTCCCACTTATAGGTGTAAGTGAAGTCAAATGGACTGTCAGTAAATCACACTGAACTTTAAAAGTAAATAATTCTTTTGTTATCTGATTTAGTTTTCATATTTTCACGCTTCTGTGCTTGCAGAAAATGGAAACAAAGATATTTGTATGTTTAGAAAATTTCAAGATGGCCACTGTCATCTAAATTGGAATTTTGGCCTGTTTCCACTTTGTGTAGAGGCCTGGCCCTTTCTTTAATAACAATAATAACAAATGCAAACCTAAAACAGTTTTGGTCTTGAGTTTGCATTCCATCCATCTTCTTTGAAATGTTAAAACATCTGGTTTCAAGGGGAAAAAAAGCCAACTTGAACATGTTTGGAGAGAAAAAGGCAGCCCACAAAATAAATCAGGGTCAAGTGTTGTTATTTCACGGGTAATTATAAAGCAGTCCAATTTATTAGTAAATTTTGTATCATGCTTACTTATAGCCACAATCCTTGCAATTGTTCTTACACTCCATTGGAACATGGTTAAATTATAGGGTGTAGGAAAATATGGGGCAAACTACCGTGGCAAAGAATGCCATGTGGTCTTGTCATACCTTGCTTCCCTAAGTTTTCCATGTTGCAAGTAAAATTGTGTCTTTGTTTAGTTCATTTTCCCAATTAATTTATGAAATTTTACCAACAGTTACTTGGAAACAAAAAGACTCCCACAATAAATTATTGAAAAGAAAATGCTTGCTAGTTTAATTGAAGAGCAGATGGTTGGCTCAAAGGGTCTCCTTGCTGTGTTTCAATAGCGCAGCGAGGAAGACGGGGACAGGTTGCAATGGCCCCGTTTAGCTAACACAAACAACTTGGAGGAGGGTGAGGTTCAGCATTTTGAGAAAGCCAACTACTTTGAGACTTTAATTGTAACTCAAGAAACTCTTCAGCCTCTTTTTCAAGCAAAAGAGCTGACGATCTTTAAACAAGTCTTCAAGAGAACGTAGACCCTGTATGAAGAAAACATGAAGTCCAAAGTCTTTAGACCAGGCAATACGAAGACTTAAAGCAAAGTCAGCTTTACTTTTCTCTAATGTTACTACAAGCTCATAGTAGTTTTACACCATCAGGAAATACTCACTTATTAACCAGTTGCTGAATGTTTTCCTCAATAAAGAATCTAAAATCTCAGTTTTTATGGCCAATGACACAGGTCCATCTCCTAGTGCCTAAGTTACTTTTTTCTTTTCCTGTTTTTACCAGGTCATCCAGATGAAACTATATCTAGACTGAAGACTGATACTCAAGTAGAATAAAATTGGCTTAATTGTGAAATTCAGCAAGTAGATTAGGAAATCATATTTAGTGGTTTTCTCTTTGGGAAATTAGTGTATATAAAGAAATTGTTTCACCTTTTTTTTTTTTATCTCTGTCAAATAAATTAAATTCAGTGTCAAATACAATTTATTCCTGCTATAATTTAAAAAGTGGAATTTAGACAGTATTCATGTGATGCCAGATTTCTGGATGGGAAAAAACAATATCTGGTAAGATGCAAAAATGAAACCAAACCTAGGTGCATTGTCCAATTCTCAACTTCTGCTTATATTAGAATAAGTTACTTAACAATTATCTGAATAATTGCCAAAAAATCTACAAGTGAGTAAAATCTGGGTAGATACTACAAAATCTTTAAATTAAAAATGCTTATCGTTTTACTCATGGGTCTCTCTCTGATCATCATCCAGAGCCTACATATTCTTATGTCACTTAGAATTCTAGCAAACTTGGTTATCTCACTTCCTACATTGCAGTATTTTATACATTGTTATTAGAAGAGAAAAACTGCTTGAGACAAGAACATCAGTAGCAAAAGGAAGTGATAGTGGGCAACAAGGAAAATGGCAGAAAAGCTCTTAAAAACTCAAAAGACGTTCTAACCTGGATCTATTTAATATGGGATCAAAGGCTACTCACCCAAAGACTATTGTTTCTCAAACATCCCTGGTAATAAGGATCACTTGTTAAATACTCAGCTTTTCCAGTTCTGTAGGAGACTGATTCAGTGTACCTGGGACGGGACCCAGGGATCTGTACTTTATTTTAGCAATGTTTGGGAAACTGTCTCAAGATTATAAGAACTTATACAAATGATGGCACTGACACATTAAGAAGAGGCTTTGGGCCGGCCCAGTGGCGCGGCGGTTAAGCGCTGGCTTGGGAAACCAGCGGCCCCGGTTCGGGTCCCACTTATGAGGGCCAGGGACACTGTCCTCAAAAAAAAATAACAAGAAGAGGCTTTATCGGGCCGGCCGAGTGGCGCGGTGGTTGGGAACTGGCTTGGGACGCTGGCGGCCCCGGTTCGGATCCCACATGAGGGCCAGTGACACTGCCCTCTTAAAAAAAAAAAAAAAGGCTTTATCAAATATACTTCATTCTATTTAAATGGTTAAAGGATCGCTTAACCGTGTTATTTAATATTTCTGTCAATAACAGGGTATCCAAGGGGTAAGGTTCAATTAAGTGCAAGATGAATTTCTCTGTTACTGATCATTCCCTGACAAATTGCTTATTGAGACAAAATATTAATAGTACATAGAGAACCATTCTCAATTAAGACAACTGGTGGGGATTTGAATGGTGTGATTTGAATTAAGCTTGAATACCTCACAGACAGCATTCTTCATCATTATCATCATCGAGTAGAGAGCAAGTACCTGTTAACAGCATATTGTCTTATTATTTTATTTTTGTTATACTACAAGATTCCCAAAGGTATTCAGTGTTTAGATATGACTAGTTAGATATGACTCATTAATTCATTATCTAAAGGGATTTGAAGTTGCATTTTAATTCAGAGTAAAAAGTTGCTAATAACATCAATATATGTGTAAAATAAATGTAACTGAGTTAAAGTATTTTTTCAGAGTGATAGGTGATTGAACCATTTCTATGATAGCATTATGAGGAATGTAGCATTTTAGTTGAAATGACCTTTATTGGTAGGATTATGGCATTTAAAAAAACATCTTTTAGTGTTTTGCCCCATTTTTCCATGAAGATTTTAGCACTGACTTCTCTCAGTCAATTTTCCTAGGGGGCTTCAGTATCCACTTGGATGACCTGCCTGTCCAACAGCCAACAGCCGAGGCTTTTTATTCCTTGTCTTCAAATGTCAGTGTGACCTCTATCTATAAGCCACTTCAGCTATCCTATTTCATTGCTGTATATCATATCTTGTTATAACCCCAAGCTTCTTCCAAGTTATCAAATTCAACCACCCTACTTCATCATGTTCAGGTTATATGCCTCCAGTTTTTCCATTTACTTTTTTCTACCACATGGTTTCTGGGAAATGTGGGAATGTCTTCCACTTGTCCCTCTCAACAAGTCCACTTTTGTTTTCATGTCTTTCCCAACCCAACATATTTGTGCTGTCAATATCTTAATGCTGTATAAATCTAATTGGGCCAATCCTAGATCAGTGCAATTCCACAGCTTGTGAAAATTAAATGAACTTAGAGATATACGCCAGTAAATTTTCATGATCTCCAAAATCAACGTCCCTCAACAGCGCCCAGCAACACTTCTAGATATCATTAGTTGGCTCCCTCTATTGCATACCGTGGTGGTGCTTTCAACACACTTCTACATGTTCCTTGAACCTCTGATCTCCCCTTCTCCTTCCTCTCTCTCAAAGATAATATTGTCTCTCACTTCAAAGAGAAAATGTAAGCCATCATAAAGAAACTCTGTTAACTATATACCGTTGTTCAGCTGTGACAATACTTCCTTCTATAATTATGCTGCTATAATTATGTACTGAGGATAGAAAGGTGGAGCATTCTTATTCTCTCCTCAGGTATCCCATCTCTCTTTTCACTTCAGTCTCTCCTTAGGATCAGTTTTTACAGTTCAAATATCTTTCAGTATTAAAAAAAAAAAAAACCCTACCTACAAACATCCTCTCTCTCCTCCTTAACATGTATCTCTTCTCTGCTAACTGGCTAAATTTATTAATGAGCTGTACACTCAACTGCCCTTATATCTCATCTTTACTTACATTTCAACCTAAAGAACTTGGTTTCTGCTTCTACAACTCTGCTGAATTTGTTTTTTCCAACTTCACAGATCTATGTCTTTATTAAATCCAAAGAACATTTCTTAATCTATACTTGACTTGATTTTTCAGGATCATTGAACACTATAGCCCACAACCTCCTTTGAAACATTTTCTTTTCTTGGCTTTAGAAACCTCATATTCTTCTTGCTGTTCTGCTACTTCTCTTTATCTCTTTTGCAAGGTATTTTTTTAACTACCAGTTTAACTTGGGTTTCCTCTGATACCTTGCACTTGTCTCGCTTGACATACTCGTTTATGTTGTAGTTTCTATAGTATCTGTGTTCTGATGACTCTCAACTCACATCTTCAGTCCTTATCCCTCTGTTAAGCCCAATCTGCTATAACTAATTTCCTTCTATACATTGGTTATAATTACTCACTGCCACAGTTCTCATCTAAACCATATACTCCAATCAACATGTGTATTTAAAGACAAAGCTGATCCCCAACTCCTGCTGGAACTTTCCAAAGGCTTCCTATTGCAGTGAAGGTAATGGACAGACAACGGCTCACAAGATACTCTACAATCTCAGCTAATTAATCCAGGCTCATTACAAGTTTTTTCATGAGTTTCATGCTTTAATTGTATTAAATATATTTCGTTTTTTTTTTCTTTTTTTTTTTTTTGATTGAACTAGGCTGCTTATCTCTTCTACACTATTTTGTAATATATTTTCTTGGCTTGGGAATTTTGCTGTCCCCCCACCCTTCTACCCTCATACTCTTTAGATCTTAGCCTAATGGTCTCTTTCTCTAGGAACTCTTCTGACCACTTAAATTGAGCTAGATGATTATGTTGTGTATGCTCTTGTATCAACCTACAGTTTCCTTCCTTTAGTATTTATTACCTTCATTTATATTTCCCATTAAACCAAAGGCTCCTTGAGAAGAGGGATTATGTATCTTGGACACCACTGTGGCATAGTCTTTGGGACAAAATATGTGCTCAATTAAGAATTAGTGGATAAGCATATGTCCAGATGTTGGAATCTTTATACAAGACTGGAGGAAAGGCATGAGCAGTAAAAGCTTTTTAAGATGAGGTAGTTATAGATATAGTCCTTGTCAAAAGAAAAAGTATTGCTTCTTTCCTGGGTTTTTCGCCCTGTCAGATTTTTCATAGGGCTTTACAGTTGGAATAAAGGAAACATGATAATACTTTGCAGCAATTTTATTGCAGTGTTCACAATCTTCTGTTGAGCTAGGATCATTAACAAGATACAACATTCTTCGACATATAAATATAAGAACCCAGGATATTGCTAAATGCCATCCCTTTTCCATTGCACACTCACTTTGGCCATCAGACTACTAACTCAAATCTTATTTTTTGTAGAAGACAGATGCAGGTGAAGTAAATCTGCTAAAATATCACAGCAACAAGTTTTGAGGTGACATTTAAATTGTCCTCCATAATGTTTTATCTTTTTTCATATCATGTTTTTCTTGATAACAAAATATGTGAGCATAACTGCACTTTACTAATATCAAGTGATAAAATAATATTGAAAGATTCAAGTAAGTTAAGCAGATATTTTTTAGTCTCTAATGACACTTTCTTCTAGTTCTTTTTTTTGTAACTACACTAAATTACAACATTTCTCCAACTTCAAACACCTTGATCATACCTTTCTCCATACCTTCAATTTCTTCTTCCCAAGGGGGAGGGTGAACATGTGTTCGAAAGAGTTTTGTTCCTAACACAATCCATGTGACCTCCATGTCTTCTAAAATGATTTCTGGTGGGAATACTAGTGATTTTGAGGATCACTTGTAATTTCCTGCTGAGCTGTTTAGCATGTGCAAATTACCATTTGACCTCCATAGTGACATATTTGTCATAGCAATTTTCACTTCTAGTGAAACAAGTTAAATTGCCTCTGTAAAAGTGATTTTAAGCAGTAATTCTTCATACAAACCTTTCACATGGATCTGCCACTATGTGTTTTACAGATTGATACCTGGGCTTCAGATATTTCTTTTTCATGTTGTTTTTAATAAGAAGCACAATATTTCCATAACTCATATTTGGAATGGTTCCTGGTTTTGGAAGCAGATTATTAAAACTGAGCATATGGAGGTCTTAAAGTAGAACCTTATGGGGGGAAAAAAAAACAGTTGATCAACTCTAGTTTGCAGCATTGAAAAATTATATGCTTGCAAAATCTTGGTAAAGCAAGATGTATTTTTGGTTAACTTTAAAAAATCCCAAATTAGTAACTATCTGTGTTGGGTGAGTTAATAACCACAACGAAAACTCTTCCTTCATGATTATTTTTAAACAATCAGATTGTTCCTTTGCCCACATTTTTTACCCTTAGATTGTATTGCTTAGAAGCAGTCAATGGGTTTTCAAAAGACAATCTCAAAATGGAAGTTGAATTTCCAGTGATTGATTTTACAGATAACATATTAGAGAATAAGGAAGGTTAATCTTAACTAAATAGGGTAATACAATGAGAATCTGATTGAAAGGGCTTGTTTCTTGCATCCCAAAAATCCAGTACCATCCAACATTTGCACTTGATTCACATTCAGTAACACACATGCATTTATCTCTCTCCTTCATGAACTTGTCATTTTCTCAAAGGAATATAATCAGAACATCTTTTACTACCCAAATGTGCATAGTGATTGCCTTTATTTCTTCACTAAAATTCCCTAAGTACGAAATGTCCAAAGACAAATAAGATACTGTGCCTTAAACAACTTTAGCATAAAAGAAAAATTATTAAAGAAGTGTATGAGGCATGTACTCCTGGAAGTGTATTTAAGGTGCAATGAGAATACTGAAATAATTAGGCTTTCATTAGACAGATACAGGCAGGAAGAAATAAGCACATCTGCAAAAACAGAGAGCCATTAGACTGCACTTGTTAAAAGAATTGTGTTTGGCTGACAGAGTGGTGCATTGGTTAACAGTTGGCTTGGGATGCCAGCTCTGAGCAGCAGGGCCCCGGTTTAGATCACACACAGGCCAGTGACGCTGTGCCCTCTACAGCTAGGATAGTGAACAGTGGCTCAAGCTGGAGCTGAGCTGCCGTGAGTTGCCTGTGACAGCATAGGCTGCAGTGGGGCTGGCCAGCAGCTGGTGTGATCTGCCATGAGCCACTGTGAGCAGCCATCCAACGGCCAGCGAACAACTTCCTCACCTGGGAAGAGAGCAATGATAATACCAACATGGGCCAGTGAAGCGATGTCCTCCACAACTAGGCTGAAGAACAAAAGGACAGCAACTTGTCTGTTCCCCTTCCCTGATTCCCAACGCCATTCCCCTCTCCCGATTCCCCAATAAAATCTTAAAAAAGAAAAAAAAAAAAGAATTGTGCTTAGTTTGGTATGGTTAGACTTCAGGATGCATGTGAAAGAGTGGCAAATAATGACTCTGAAATGAGACGCAGAACATACTCTTATGGCCAGTAGGAAACTGGTCACAGTTTAAAGCAGAGAAGTAACACAATCAGATTTGCTCTTGGAAAGATGCCTCTGGCATGGAATGTGGATTGAAGGATAGTCAAATCCTATTAAGAGGCCAGTTGGGAGCCTGTTACACCTAAAGATGCTGAGGGCTTTGAACTCCAACCATGTACTGAGGATAGAAAGGTGGAGCATATTTGACAGATTTTTTTTTTTTTTTTTTGAGGGCAGTGTCACTGGCCCTCATATGTGGGACCTGAACTGGGGCCGCTGGCTTCCCAAGCCAGCGCTTAACCACCGTGCCACTGGGCCGGCCCATGACAGATTTTTAAGGAAAGCATCAATGACTGGATTCAATGAACTGTTGAATGTAGGAAAAGAGAAATAAAGATAAATCAGAGGTGGTTCTTGGGTTTTTGATTAGGATGGTTGAGCTTATCTTGATGCTGTTAACCAAGAGAGGTTTACAAGTGGGACTATCAGCTTGGGAAGAGAAGAAAATGAATTCAGTTTGGATTTGTTGATTTAAAGGAATGAATAGGACATTTATGTAGACATGCCGAGGAAACTATTAAAAATATAAGCCTGTCAAATATATATATATATATATATATATATATATATATATATATATATATCATACATATATCTGAAATTCTTTTTAGATGGCTGCCGTTTCTTCATTGAAGTCTGAGTTATTAAACTTATTAGTTGAAGCGAAGAGGGTAATGGTGGGTAGAAGTTAAATGATATGGCTAAATGTTTACAAGAACTGCTCTAAGAAGTATAAAATGGTTAGGGAAAAGTAAAAGTATAAGGAGCAACGCTGAGGGACAGTGCAATATTTTATTTATAAGGAGCCAATCTGAGATCTGAGGGAATGAAAGAAGAAGGGAAGGAAGGAAGAAATGAAAGAAGAAAGAAAGGGAGAGAGGGAGGTGGGGGAAGGGTACCTATTGTAGATAAATTTACAGATGTGTGCTTGAGGTACGAGGGGGTTATGAAGAGAAAGGAGATATTAAAGAGAGGGACGTTAGCCTTAATCACCTCTAATTTCTGGGGGTAGCAGGAGACAGGCCAAATGAAGGGAGGAGTGAGGAGCTACTTATAAGGTGAGACTGATGATGGTTTTGAATAGCTACATGGGGGGTTGGAAAGAGGTTTTCTTAGCAACATGTAAAATGATTGTAGGAAACTAAATCACCCTAGATTTGAAAGCGTGAACGTGTAATGCCACCAATCTGCCCTGCCTGGTGTGTGTGTGTGCACGTGCACGTGCATGTGTGTTTTAAGGATGATAAGCAGATCTTTGTAGAAGTGGAGAATGGTTGCAATTTTTAAGAAGGTTGTGAGAAGGACCAAAAGGGTAAGAATTGTGGACTCTGATGAGGAAGCAAAGAAGTAAAGGTGAGTTTATTAAAAATATACAGATGAAAGTGGCTAATTAAATATTCTTCATAAATCTTAACTTTTGATTAAGACTATTCAATTTACTGAAATTTGTAGAAACTTTATTTCTTCTATAAATGACTGATTTGTCATTGAGTCATCTTTAAGGCAAAAGTCATGTGTTTTGATATCTATAGTGTCTAGAGGAGTCATATGAAAATAGCAGATGCTTACTAATTGTTTTCTGAACAAATTTTATTCAAAAATGATTCCTGTTGTCTATATTCTAAGAAGCAGCAATGAAAATATTGTTGTGCATTGTGATTATTAAACCATTCAATTTAGTAATTTTCCTCACAAGCATAGTTGATGTGGATGGGTTTATAGAAAATCAATGACATTGCTGGACAGTTTTAGAGAAAGAGTTCATCTAAGGTTTATGGGATTGTCTATAAAGGCAAAGAAGGGAGAAAGAGAGCCAAGGCTCAAGCATGGCTGGAATTGAAGGCTTTGGATGAAAAAGACACTGTATAAGAAGGCAGGCTGAATGAATTCTTCTACAGAAGAGGAATCATTTTTATTTTAAATGAAAACAATGGGTTGGAAGTTTGCAGATGAGGAGAAAAGGAATGAGACATATTAAATCAGATGTTAAAAAATCATCTAGTATTGTGAAGTACTTTAAAAATGATAAAATGAGACTAAACTCTTCTGAATGAGCCTGAACCAGACACTCTTCAGGTCTTCAGATCGAGACAAGCTTTGCAATTCCACACAGCCTTAGATATTTCCTAGAATCGTGTAATTGCATGACCATATACTATTGGCTCATTGGACCAAAATAAGAAATAGAAGATCACAAGTCAGGAATATTTTAGTCCTTATTTCCCTTATTGGATTATATAATAAGGTCCCTTATATTCACCATAATAAAGGAACATTTGTATCTAACAAATATTTGGTACTATGAACAAAACGTAAGATCTTTTATGTTGTTTTCTTAAAAGAATAGTAAATGCACAGTGTTGATTTTAGTAAATGCCTTATTGCAGCCACTTAGATTTTCTGGACTCTCTAGGGCCTTCTCTCCACTAACTTGATCTCCAAACTACACAAGGGTGCAGGGCAAACTTTGCTGTAGTGCTTGACAGGATAAGGGAAGTGGCAGTGAAGAAACCAAACAATGCATTTAGTCTAATTAAGGCTGCTTTTAAACATGTGCTACAAAAAGGAAGACATATGGTATGTTTTAAGAGATTATGTCTCTGATTTAAGAGTAATCTTTATTTAAAAAAAGAAATTTAAATAAAAGTAGAATTTGATGTGCAGAATTTTTCATCATTAAGCTATATACCTATAACCATGTATTTTCTATAATAGAATCCTTGTAGCGTGTTTTGGAATTACATGGTCAATTAAGCCGTTAAGTATCTAAAGCTTGGTCAAATTTTAATTGTAAATTTACAACTCAGAGAATCAACCAGATGTATACTTATTATTTTGCCTTTGCTAGACTCTGTGAAATTTAAACACTGCTGTTGAATGTTGAATGTTTTCAGCATTAATCGATAACATAGTAATCAAACACAGACACAGTGTATTGCAAGCATCATAATTGCCTTTTGGTTTTAAAAAGAAGTCACTTACAATCTAATGAGTTTGAAGAACATGTGAGAGCAGATTTTTCTATGCATCTGACTTTGTTTTCAATTGAACTTTGAAATTATTATTTATAAATGTTTTGAGGATAGTTAATTGGTTATGTTTAAAGGTTTTATAACCCAGGGTCATGCAGGTAGCATTCTGCATATTGATGGTGAAGATACATATCAAGATTCATCTCTTTTCATTCATTCAAAAGATCCATTCAGTACATATTTATTGAGCAACTACTATGTGCTAAGCACTGGGATGAAAGATTCAGATTCATTATGAAGAAATGATACATCAAGAAGAATTTTGGGAAGCTTTGAAAAAAAGACAAAAAAAGCAAGATCAGTAATGGCAAAATAAGACCAGAAACAAAATATTTGACTAGAGCAAAGTATCCAGAGCAAATTTTCACATTATTCGGCCCTTAATGAGTATGTGTTAAATTAGGAGTGAATTAATGAATAAATTTTCTTTCAGTTTGACTGTTCTAAAGACATAACACTGAAAGCTTGACAGACAAAATCTCTCTGCCTCCTATTGACCGATTGACTAGAGAAACATTGAAGAAGATGGAATTGGAAAGAGAAGGGTTATAATGGGGAAAATCACATCAAGTGAACAAAAAACATATTTTCTGGAGGAAAGAAAGAGTAAAAAATTACTATATTTTTCAGATAGTTTCCTTGAGCCAGTTTATCATTTCTATTCACTATAATGCTTTATTTTGAGCACATATCTCAACAGAGGTAAATGTTTGACAAACTGTATTTTTACTTATATAAAATACACTTTATTATTATTTCCATCTTTTATTTTTGTCACTTTGACTAATATCCTTATGTGTAATATCCTGTTGTTTAAAAAATAGTTACTAATGTGTTAGTCATTACTAATCTCCAGCGATTTCTCCTAAATTGAATAACCTAACAAGATTAAAAAATGCCTATTGCTAACTCTCTCACACATTTAAATGATTTATCTTTGCCTGGCTTAGGCACTTCTTAACTCTGTAATCCATCAAAATAGCTGGTTTATATTACAGTTTTTAATCTCCATTTGTTAGATTTCGCAACCTGATTCTTGTCTTTGGAATTATTCACAATGTGTACACATCAAACAATTAAAGTATTTAATGAAAAACTGGACATGTTACATGAAAATTATCTTCAAAAAAATTTTGTGGTAAAATACACATAACACAATTCACCATTTAAACCATTTATAGAGGTGTAAAGTTCTGTGGCACGAAGTACATTCATATTGTTGTGCAACCATCACCAGCATCCCTCTCCAGAACTTCATCTCCACTGGAACTCTATCCCCATTGAACAGAAACTCCCATTCCTTTCTCCCTCTAGTCCCTGACAACCCTACTTCCTGTCTTTATATATTTGACTACTCTAAATACCTCATATAAGTGGAATCAGTTTTTGTTATTCCCATCCTAATGAGTGTGCAGGGGTGTCCTATTGCAGTTTTGATTGACATTTCCTAAATGGTTACTGATATTGAGCCTCTTTTCAGGTACTTATTGGCATTTCTACATCTTTGGAGAAATGTCTGTTGAAGTCCTTGCCCATGTTTACACTGGGTTATTTGTTTTTATTATGAGTTGTAAGAGTTCTTTATAAATTCTGGCTATCAATCCCTTATTAGACATCATATGATTCACAAATATTTTCTCTCAATTTGTGGTTTGTCTTTTCACTCTGTTGATAGTATCCTTTAATACAAAAAAAAATTTAATATTAATAAAATTTAACTAATCTATCTTTTTTCTTTTGGTTGCCTGCGCCTTTTTTTTTTAATAACTTGTTTATTTTTTTAATTGGGGGAATTGGGGGAGGGGAACAGTGTTGGGGATTTGGGAAGCAGACCAGCCAAATCGTTGTTCTTCAGTCTTAGTTGTGGAGGGCGCCAGTTGCCATCTGGCTGCCTGTTAGCAGCTCGTGGCCTCTAAGCTCAAGGTGCTGTGTTCAATCTTAGTTGCGGGTGGGCATGGTCACCATCTCATGCAGGAGGTGAACCTGACAGCTTTGTTGTTAAGAGCACACGCCCTATCCACTGAGCCATCAGGGCGGCAGCTCAGCTCAAGGTTCCGAGTTCAGTCTTAGTTGTTGGTGGGCATAGCCCACCATTGAACAGGCAGTCTTGTTAGGAGCATGTGCTCTCACCAGCTGAGCCATCCTGCCATCTGTTAGTAGCTCAGGTCAGGCTCAGCGTCTCTGGCCTATGTGGGAATCGAACCAGTGGCCATGTTGCTCAGAGCTTGCGCTCTTAAGCTAACTTTTAACCAACTGAGCCACTCGGCCAGCCTGATGGTTGCCTGTGCTTTTGATGTCATATCCAAGAAATCATTGCCAAATCCAATGTCATGAAGCCTTTTCCCTATGTTTTCTTCTAAGTAGTTTATAGGTTTAGCTCTTATGTTTGTTTGTTTATTTGATCCATTTTGAATTAATTCTTGTATATAATATAAGGTCAGGGTACAAATTCATTCTTTTGCATGTATATATCCAGTTTTCCCAACATCACTTGTTGAAATTATGTTTTCTCCCCATTGAATGGTCTTAGTGTCCATTTTGAAAATCACTGACTATATATGAAAGGGTTTATTTCTGGCTCTCTATTTATGACAATTACTTTTTTTTTCCTCCAAGTGAATGATACTTTTTGAAAAAAGAAAAAATTAGGACTTTGTTTATTTAGAACAGAGTAAGATCCACAGCAAAATAGAGGGGAAGATACAGAGGTTTCTCATGTATCTTCTGCCCCCACTCAGACAACTACTTTCTAACGAACTTCATATTTGGGAATAATTCTAGATTTACAGAAAAGTTGGAAAGATAGTACAGAAAATTCCTGTATATGCTTCACCTACTTTTCCCTACTGTTAACACTATATTATCATGATACATTTCTCAAAATGTAAACAAACCTATTAGCTAAACTCCATACTACTCAGATTTCACCAATTTTTCGTTAATGCTCCAGGATCCAATGCACAATAACATACAGCATCTAGTTACCTTGTTTCCTTAGTTTCCTCAAATCTGTAATAGTTTCTCAAATCTTACCTTGTTTTTTCATGACCTCGAGAGTCTTGATGTGTACTGGCTAGGTGTTGTATTGAATGTCTCCCAATCTGGGTTTGTCTGATGTTTTTATCATGATTAGCCTGTAATTATGAATTCTCTCAATAATACTACAGAGGTGAGGTACCCTTCTCATCACATCATATCACAGGATATATTATACCTACATGACATCATTGATGACGTTAATATTCATTGCTTATTAAAGTAGTATTTGTTGGGTTTCTCCATCATAAGATTACTTTTTTTTTTCCTGTCCCATACTTTTTTTATTAGGAGTGATCACTAATTTTAGTCCATACTCAAGAGAAAGAGAATTAAGCTCTATTTTCTGGAGGGGAGAATCTACATATATTATTTAGAATTCTTCCTTAAAGATTTGTCTCTTCTTCGCATAAATAACTATTCAATCATTTTTGCATATTTATATCAGCATGACACACAGGTATTTATTTTACACTTTGGGCAATAATTCAATACTTGATTATTTTATTTATCAAATTGTCCCAGCTTTGGCCTTTGAGGGTTCTTTCAGGTTGGCTTTTGTGTTCTTTGGACACATACCCCAATCCTTTATTTTTTGTTTGGTACAAGATGCTCCAGGCCTAACTTGTATTTTTCTTAACCCCAGCTCTAGAATAAGCCATTTTCCCAAGAACACTGGGTTTCTTCCTCCTTCCTTCCTTCCTTCCTTCCTTCCTTCCTTCCTTCCTTCCTTCCATTTCTCTCTCTCTCTCTCTCTCTCTCTCTCTCTCTCTCTCTCTCTCTCTTAAAATTGTATTTAAAAACCAAGATCTGACACAAATTAATTTTTCAATGCTATATATCGATTTTTATTTTAAAATAACTTGTGTGGACTTTCTATTTTGGTATGGTTGATATTTCAATTAAAATTTAGAAGTGTATTTGATATAAAGAGAGATATTTATATCATTTTTCCATATACTAAGTTGATATAAAACATGGAATTAATATGGAGTATGCACTGTATTACTTTTCCAGTAGTGGTGATGAATTATTAGTAATTCATCCATACCCTTTGGATGGAGAAATAGAAATGGAAACCTTGAACTCATCAAGCCAGGTTTTTCTCAACAAAACCAAAGCCATTTAAACAGAGTGATAAACATACATGTCTGGTGCCTTTATTAAACAGGGAGTTTACTTTTATGATTTATCCACATTGTAGAAACTGTCTTAAAGTCATGTATAATTCTTGGAAAATTCAGCATTGAAGGAATTCCAAATTTTTCAGAAAAACTTGCCATGAGGACAGATCCACAGAGAATAAATGCCCATTGGAGAATTTTTAATAATTTTGGTTAGAAAACATTGAATCAAGTATTCTTAACTTTGCAAAAAGATGGAGGCTTAAGGGTAATTAAAAAAACAAAAACCAAAGAAACATTTTTTTCCAGTGGTACTTTTTAAAGTCTTAAATATAGAAAACAGTGTTTGTTCATATTATTTAGCTTTAGGAAAATTAACCAATGCTTCTTATCCAATTTTAATTCTATGTCTTCAAAAGAAATGCAATTCTTTTTCTTTTTCACGAAAGTAAAAATAATGAACTCTTTAGCAGATTTAGCAGTCTTCATTAATACAAAATTGAAAGAAAGAAAACAAAAGGATTGTATGATACATATGAATCTGTTCATCCAAAATATATTACCCATGGCTGTTAATACATGTAATCCAGCCTGTGGATCTGTGAAATTCAGTTTTCATCAATTTTTAGATTTTTAAAAGAAGCAAAAAAGAAATGTACTTATTTTGGGGATCACTGAAAATAATATTGAACATAGTAGATAAGAAATTATGCTTCTTCCTAGATGCTCTAGATGGTCCAAATCCCCTGCTTTCTCCATATGAAGAATGAATGAAGAATTAGTCTGTTTATTTTTTCCCAATTTTCAGTGATTTAAGTGTACTGTATTATATATTCTTATAACCTTGAATATAAGTAAGATTTTTTATGGTTGGAGTCTTTAATCTATAAAGAAAAATTCTAGGGCCGGCCGAGTGGCGCGGTGGTTAAGAGCTGGCTTGGGAAGCCAGCAGCCCCGGTTCAGGTCCCACATATGAGGGCCAGTGACACTGCCCTCAAAAAAAACCAATTCTAGTCAAATGATCTTGATTAATTGAGATTGTCTAAAAATAAAAATCTGCCATGATTACCATGGGTTTATCATTCTTCGTATGGACCACTTTCAGCCCTCATTCTGTGCACAGAATTCTCATTATTTTGTATTAGACTTTTTAATATAAATAGTTGGTTTCAATTGAGAAATCAAACAAGGTATATAGTAGAGGTGATTATACAACATGTATATGTTCATTGTGATTGTTGCAGGTTTATTTGTGTCTTTTTACACAAAGGTAGCCTTGAGGATTGGATGCCATATGTGCCAAAGTAAAACCAGCAAATCTTCATACACTCCCTATGTGTTTATCTATTCATTACATAAATAAGTTTCTGCCCTACAGGTACTGAAAATTGCATTAAGGATATCTTATGTATATTTTCTATTACTCAGTTCTAAGCTCTATGCAGCACACTACCAAACTTTGCCTTCAATAAACAAAAGGAAACAAAACTACTCTGCTATCACTTAACGGAGTGATTAACATGGGTATGGCTTATGTTACCAGGCCCGTTCTATTTCTAAGTTCCTGATATCAGAATGAGCAGATGACCTAACTGACACTATTGTAAATCTTTTTTAGTAGAAACAAGCATATTTGTAAACAAAATTGTACTCCCAGACTGGTTTCTTATCCTGTAAGATAACTATCTGAACTATCTCATCTGATGCACAGTCAAGGGTAACTTGAAGAAATGAACCGAGATTACATTTGCGCTAAACTCCTTTGTGAGCTGTTCATTTTATTACTCTATATAGTTGTCAGCTATGATGTTCTGAACTGTAGGTGTGATCAAAAAGTTCAGCCAACAAAGCTATGAAAATCTTGACCAAACCACTCAGGTACTTTTCCAATTAAGAAGGATATGATCCCCAAATCCCATTTTAATTGAGAAATTGCGAGGGTAGGTAAAATCTTCCCCCTTGTCCCATCAAAAACCCACTGTAAATGGGAAAATATTAATGAGGTGTTAGCAAGAGTGGTGGTATAAAAACAACAAAACTGGATGAAACAGATAAATATAGAACCAATATTATGTTGTACTAATTCTAAACCAGTAATGGAGTGATTCAGTAGTAATGCCAAAGGCAATTAATTCCATAGAGTGGAAGATCGATCCACACTGGTCAGTTTGACAGATAAGGCAGCTGTAGGTATCTTAATTTTCATTGTGCATGGATTAATCTATGTAGACTATATTACTATGAAATGGAACTTTTCCTATTATTTTTGTACAAACAGGAAACAACAACAGTTTTAGTGCAACAGTTTTAACATGATTGTATTGTAATCAGCAGGGTTTTGAAAATTGTCTCAAAGGTTAATGTTGGTGATCATCACATTATACTCACTCTTATTCTAATCGGTTATATTTAGTGGCAGATTGCGAGCTTTCCTTATTATCTTGTTAAATCAAGAGGTGAAAGCCTTTCAAGGCTTCTCTTTTTAAACATCTTTTATTAATGCTAATATGCCAGATGGGAGAAATTAAAATGGTTCTGTTCTTCATGCTGCCGCTACCCACAATTTTACCACATCATTTGCTGGTTAAGGAAGCATATGAAAATGATAGGTAGAACACACAGTTTTAAAAGTTCAGAAATGATGGAATTCCTTGTCTAGGAAAAAACCTTTCTTTATTTGACTGCAAAAAAAAATGCCATCACTTTCTGAACATACCCAAGGAATATTGACAAACATGGAATTGATATAACTTGGAGCTCTTATACAGTGTAATATTTCCCAGTTACTCATGTTTACTTTACTCTTAAATTCTGGCCAAAGCTGGCAAGATGATTATACAAGAATAATCCCTCTTGGTCCATTGGGTTAATTGTCCGGAGCAACTAAATTCATTTAAATGTTGCTTCTTTTCCATTTCCTCATTCTTTGGGAAATCAGTGCCTCTAGTGAATTTCTACTTATTCTTTTTACTGGTTTTGGGAAATGCATACACAGTTTCAGCAAGTTAGATCTATCTGTCTAGGAGAGTATTTTTAAACCTTTAACCTTCCCATAGACACACCAGATAAGCTCTGGATTCTAAACAATTCACAAGGTCTCAATGGTTATCCCACTCAACCTTTAAGTCTTCAGAAGCAATATTGAGATGCACATGAAGGGTGGTTTTATTATAAGGATAAAATTGAATTGACTCTAACTTTTAGTTAAGTTAAATCATTTGCAAACTTAAATTTGTAATATTTAATCATAATTGAACATAATTTGAAGCATCACTTCTATCCCTCCCATCCCTGTCAACTAATCATGGTTTTCTGGTTGAGAACTCTGGGTCCAGTAAAGGTTCAAACATTTTCTGTTCTTTAAGGAGGAAAATCAGGATTGCTAATGCTATCATTGCTTTTAGAGGAATCCCCAGTATAAATCGAAGGTGAATACAGTATTTTTCTTTGATTCTGCTCTGAAACCAGAAAGTACTCCTTATTTTCTTCTCTCCTAACTCTGATTTGACTGCACAACTCTCAATGAATGTCTTCCCCAATATGTCTCCCATTGTCCAGATTTGTCCAGAGAGCAAATGCTATGAATTAATGGCCATATATGGTTGATGAACTTGAAAATTGCATTTGGCTTTACTTACTCAGGATATCTTAGATCTATGGCAGAAGAGAGGAGTAGGTGGAAGTCTATGTCAATTGTTGGAAAGAGAATAATAGGAAAGTCAAAATCATGGTGAAATTAAGAGCCAAAATACCTGTTGTCAAGGCCAGGATCTTAAAATGTATAGTGTGACATCTCTAGTGAGTCAGTTTCTCTGAGGTTCTGTTTTACCAGGAGTCATTCAGTCATCTAGCTTTTCATCCATTCACAAAACAAAAGACAAAAAAAGAATTTTTTTGAGTATAGATGATATGTCTGCAACTTTATTTTCTTTGTAGGATTGTTTATGTCGATTTAGGAACCACATAAAATATAAAGTATGTGTCATATAAATGATATTTGTGTTGTTTCTATGGCTTATTCTGCAAAGAAACACATAAAGATTTTTAATATCTCTTGAGAGTATAGTTTGCCTTTTGTATTGACTTACTACATTTAATTTGATTTCCAGATTATTTAAAACATTGATGATATGTTTACATAATAACCACCCAGACAGATAACCAAAAAGTTATTTCAATCTGAGAGTGTGTTTGGAATTTAGCTTTACATTTCATTCTGCAGCACATTCATGTCTAATGAAAAAACAAATACAAAAATTACCTTACCATCATCACCAACATGGACAGCGACAACAATAACACCACAAAAAAATTGTCTATTTCTTGCCAGCAGCTAGGAAGATTTATTTCCATTTTTCCATATGTACAGGTCTCTCAGACTACATATGGATCTAATGAATATGGAAATCACTTGCCATTAATATAATTGAATGTTAAAGTAATAATGAACCATGCATAACTGCCAAAATTTAAGATTACAATGTTAAGACTTCTGTATTTAAGATATATCTGCATTTTACAAATTGTTCTCAGCAATTTGTATTTTCATAAAAACAACATACAGTGTTGTTCAACTTCTGCCCCTATAATTTTCAGGCGCTTTTCCCATTGCCACAGTCTGCTAAACCTCTGTTCCTTTTTAACAATTTCAGAGTAAGAAATACACACAACTGCTAGGACCATAATAAGACAGAGCTATGTAAGGCAGAGACTAATGGTAGTAGAGACACTATGAAAGCAGGCTAGTTGACTTCATTTTTAAGTAGGAAAAAGGCAACTCTCAGACACCAGACCAAATAAGAAGCACATGGTCAATAAGGGCAGAACAGGAGACCCTGAAACAAACAGGAAGGTAGGAAAATCCCAGATGTCAGAGAGCTTTATCTTTCGGTCTTTTTGTCTTTTCTAAACCCATTAGAGTTAGAAAAATTGCCTAAAAAGGAATTATATTTCAGTTTCTGCAATTCATTTTCAAAAACAATAAAAGAATATATTTGCTCCATAAAAACTATTAGTTGGCATGCACTAGTGCCAATTCTGGTCTGCTAGCTATCCCAATCATCTTCCATGGCTCCTCAAGTTTTTATTTTAGGAGAATTTCAAAATCTGCTCAGAGAAAATATGTTCAATGATTTATTTCACAAACAAATTTTTTTTTCATGTTGTGATAAAGAAGGAGAATAAGGATGCATAAAAGCCTACTACATGTTTGAACTGGTTAGCAAAGCTATTAAACAGATGTCTAGTAGTACCAATATATACAGAAATGTTGACTTTTAAGAGGAAAATATTGCCCATAATAGCTGATTGTATTGTAAAGTCTGGATTGGTATGAGGCTTCAGGGATATTAATACAAAACCATTCTTATTTATTAGGAAGTAGTCAGGGAATTTGGATTGAAAACTAGCTTGGGGTGGGACGGTGGGAATTACTGATAGATTGTCTTCCCACAAAAGCCTTGACCAAAAAGACTTTCATCTTTTCCATAGAGAAGTTTCATTTGACCATTGTAATGAGGGCCTGCCAGGCACCATCAAAAGGGAGGTGCTTCTATTATGTTATTATTTTGCCCAAGTGCATTCATCTTCTGTACACTTTGGCAAGTGGTGATTTGTCAGTGTCAAGGGAAATACTCAGTATGAGGAGTCCGTGCAACATGACTTTGTTTAGATCTGGGAGCATTCAACTTCATGCAGATAACCTAACAGCCGATCAGAAAGCTTGTCAAAATTACATACCTTGTTTGAGTCTGGAAAGTTTAAAACATTTCCTAATAAAGAATGAATTTAAATGATTATGGAAATATAATAATGAACATTGCTACTTAGATAATATTTTCACTGCAATTGTTAAGTTTTACCAGTATGTGCATTCTTATCCCTGTGTGCTGACAAAGAATCCAAGGGTTTCAATCCTCAGAGAGAGGAAATGAGTCCCCCAAGATTTCACAGGTAGTAAAGGATGGACACAGGATGCAAAGCTGGGAGTTCTGATTCAAAATTCTGTGTGATTTCCCATACTGCTGCTTTTCTTCCTGAATGCAGTAAAGCAAAGAAACTGAGTGCATAAACATGTGTTCTCAAGAGTAACTTACTTTATCAAGAAGCGGAAAGTATATGTAGGTTTTAGAAGACTGGCAATGTTTTTGTAAATATGAATTGAATCTAAATATTAGTTGGATATGAAAATTGAATGGCCTAGACACACTTCACAGTATCTGGATATATTCTGAGACCCCACTGGAAATTATATTTTGATTATGAAGGCAAGTAACACCTTATTTTTTGTTTCAATTATTCTTAAATGACTTGTGATAAATTTTGTGCCACAAACACATTGAATTGGCAGACAAATGATTAATGTTTACATTACCCGAAATTAAAAGTTTCACTTAAAAATAAATATGCTACTGTCCAAAATAAATAGATTGTGTTTATATATTAATATCAATTATTCATTGTTTTCACTTAAAAGATCTGTTCTATACTTGAAACAGCTGATATTAATGAAGTCACTGATTTGTTGAGTAGGAAGCCTTTTGTAGATCTGGGTTAAAAACTGCAGTTGCCCATTCTTGTGTTGTGTAAGAAGCCATTTTTTGCTGTGTAGTACAGTTCTTTCAAAACAAATGGTGAAACTGAAGGTCAGTACAGTCTGCCTATTAAAGAAGAACAAGGCGCACTAGTCCTTGTGCTCAATTTTGGTTTTCTGAGTGACCTTGTCCCAATGCAAAATAACAAACTAAAATACACACAAGATAGAATTGAAAGTTCTCTCATACTATTTCCTGTGTATGTTTCAACCATTTTACAGAGGGTGCCAAAAATATATATATACACATTTTAAGACAGAAAAAAACTATTAAAATTGTAACACTCCATATATACCGATAGCAAAAGATGAATACAAGTCATGTTTGACTTCTGCAATTATAAGAGGTGCTCAAAGTGGTTACATCAGTATCCAGACAGTTCTGATTACGGCAAACTACTGCTTGAGCAACGTTGACCAAAGTGTCCACTTGTATGCATTTTTTGGCACCCCCAGTATATATGAATAATTTCAAATAAGACACCATATACATTTATATTTTCAAATTCTCTCACCACAGAATGGCTTTTATGGTAAGGCCCACCTCATCAAACAAATGAAGTTTAGAGTTTGGCATTCTGACTATGACAATACATATGATTTAGCTTGCCATAGTTAAAAAAAGACAAGTCCTAATTAAGATAAAAATAGTAAATTGCCTAAATATTGAACACATGTATAAGAATATACTAAATCAATGAGTAATACATGGTTTTGAAATCTGGATAAATGTTTAAAATGTTTCTCCAGTTTAAGCCTACAAAAGATATAACCTATAAATACAACTATTGGAACTGGCTGTATTTTTTGTTACTATGAATATGATGTATTTTTTGTTACTGTGAATATGATGTATTTGATGTGTGGCTAATAGTTTATTCTGCCAACTCTATTCACTTGAAGAACCACATCCAGATTTTCAAATGCTGGGCAGCAGAGAAGATGCTGCTCACCCCACTGCTGGGTGGGGCCGGGTGATGCTGAGTAGGAGACTGTCTTGCATCCCCTCCTTTCCTCCCTTTCTCCTACCTTCCTCCTGTCTTCTCTCTTTCTTTACTTTCTTCTTTCTTTCTAAAACCGTTTATTGAGCCCTTCAAGTAATTTCATTACTTTGCCAAACCTGGGGATAAAATGACGATTAAGATATCCACAGTACTGCCTTTCTGGAGTTTACAGACAACGGAGAAATCAAACTGGTGAACTGGCAATTACAATTTAATAGAATAGATTCTCTAATTAGGAAGTAAAGGGTAGTATGAGGTCCCTTGACCAATTCTTTCAAGGAAGGAGAAAGCCTCTCTGGAGGAAATTACATCTAAACAGAGGGCAAAGTCATCATATATTCCTCTTTTTAAAGAGTTTTTTTTTTTTCTGCAAAGTTAAGGTATCACTCAAATTGTCTCAACCTTCAGTTTTATTTTCATTGTATCCCTACACATGCCTTGGACTCTAGCCCATCTTCACAATCAGTCTCCTTCTCTGATCTTAATTCCCATGCTCTAGTTGTATTTACTTCACTCGATTTTGTATTATAGTTTATTGTTTCCATGTGTTTCTGTAGGTAGAAGGCAAAGATTGATTCTTAATTTCCTTCTTAGTCCTTCACTTACAAACTTTGTTTCTCAAAATAATCCAGAGTGTATCATTGTGTCTACTACAGAAGTCTCTGATGGAATTAAAATGATTTATGGATCTTTTTTATTCATTCACTCAAAGACTTGATTAATTATCTACCATGTGCAGGAAAAAGAGAACAAAGTTGAATATCCATAATGAGTATGAGTAACACATTTGATGAAGGAGATCAGCCATATTCCCAATTAGATTCAGTTAAAAGAGTTAGCCTATAACATTCACTCTTCTTCTTTTTTAAAAACTATTTTATTTATTTTGATATTAATAATTATTTTATATTAATTTCAGGTGTACAGCATAGTGGTTAGACATTTATATAATTTAAGAAGTGATCCCCCCGACTAGTCTAGTACCCACATGGCACTATACATAGTTATTACCATATTATTGACTACATTCTCTATGCTTTACTTTACATCCCCATGGCTATTTTGTAATTACCAATTTGTGCTTCTTAATCCCTTCACCTTTTTCACCCTGCTTCCCAATGCCTTTCCCATCTAACCCCCACCTCCCAATAAATCTAATTTCTATCTGATGCCATACATAGTTTTTACAATATTATTGACTATATTCCTTATGCTATACCCTACATCCCCATGACCACTGTGTAACCAACAATTTGTACTTTTAATCCCTTCCCTTTTTTCACTCACCCCCACCCTCTCCCATCTGGCAACCATCAAAATTTTCTCTGTGTGCATGAGTTTGTTTCTGTTTTATTTGTTTGTTTATTTTGTTCTTTAGATTCCATATATAAGTAAAATCACATTGCATCTGTCATTCTCTGTCTGACATACTCCACTCTGCAAAATAACCTCCGGGTCCATCCATGCCACCACAGATGGCAAGAATCCATTCTCTTCCATGGCTGAGCAATATTCCATTGTATATACGTGCCACTTACTCTTTATTCATTCATTCATCTATGAGCACCTAGGCTGCCTCCATATCTTGGCAATTGTAAACAATGCTGCAATGAACACATGGATGCAGATGTCCCTTTAAAGAAGCATTTTGTTTTTTTTTCAGATAAATATCCAAAGTGGGATTAGTGGGTCCTTTTTTGTCTCTTGTTATAACCTTTGTTTTAAAGTCTATTTTGTCGGTATAAGTATTGTTACCTCAGCTTTTTGTTTTGTTTTGTTTTGTTTTCATTTTCATGAAATATCTTTTTCCCATCCCGTTACTTGTAGTCTGTGTGTGCCTTTAATCTGGAGTGAGTCTCTTATAGGTAACATATGTAAGGGTCTTTTTTTCTTTTCCATTCAGCCACTCTGTCAATTTATTGGAGCATTTAATCCATTTACACTTAAAAGTAATTGTTGCTAGATACATAGTTGTCATTTTATTATTCATATTTTTGGTCTTTGTTTTCTTCCTCATCTTCTTAAAGAAATCCCTTTAACATTTCTTGTAATACTGGGTTGGTGTTAATGAACTTGAACTTTTTCTTGTCTGGAAAGCTCTTTATCTGTCCTTGGATTCTAAAGGATAGCTTTGCTGGGTAGTACAGTCTTGATTATAGGTCCTTACTTTTCATCACTTTGAATATTTCATGATAATTTTTTCTGACCTATAAAGTTTCTGTTGAGAAATCAACTGATAGTCTTACCAGAGCTCCCTTGTAGGCAACTAATTGCTTTTCTCTTGCTGCTTTTAAAACGCTTTCTTTGTCTTAAAAATTTGGAATTTTAATTATGATGTGTCTTGGTGTGGGCCTCTTTGGGCTCATATTGTTTGGGATCCTCTGTGATTCCTGAGCTTTATATCTATTTTCTTTGCAAGGCTAGGGATGTTTTATATTATTATTTCTTCAAATAGGTTTTCAATTCCTTGTTCTTTATCCTCTTTTTCTGCTACCCCTATGATACAAATATTAGTACACTTGATGTCCCAGAGGTCCCTTAAACTATCCTCATTTTTTTTTTTTGATTTTTTTTCTTTTTGCTGTTCTGATTGGGTGTTTTCTACTACTTTACCTTCTTAACTACTGATTCAGTCTTCTGCTTCATCTAATCGGCTTGATTCCTTTTAATGTATTCTTCATTTCCTTTACCATATTCTTTATTTCTGACTGGTTCTTTTTTATGTTTTCTACCTCCATTTTTATGTTTTCTTTCTCTTTGTTGAAGTTTTCCCTGAGATTATTGAGCATCCTTATAACCAGTGTTTGGAACTCTGTGTCTGGTAGATTGCTTGTCTCTATTTTGTTTAGTTCTTTTCCTGGAGCTTTGTTTTGTTCTTTTATTTGGGACATGTTTGTTTGTTTCCCCATTTGGTCGCCACACTGTGTTTGTTTCTCTGTATTAGGTAGGGCTGCTATGCCTCCCAGTATTAGTGGAGTGGCCGTATGTAATAGGTGTCCTGTGGGACCCAGTGGTACAGTCTTCTTGGTAACAAGAGCTGGGTGTTCCAGGTGTGTCCCTTGCATGGGTTGTGTGTGCCCTTTTGTTGTAGTTGAGCCTTGGTTGGTGTTTGCACATCAGTGAGAGGGATTGACCCTTGGGCTCATTGGTTGTGATGACTGGCCATGACTACAGTGAAGGAGCTATGGTTCAGGGACTGACCCTAAAGAGCAGGGTTCACTTTAGCAAGGCTCTGGCCTGTCCAGTATGCCCTTTGGGTGTATCATCCTTGGAGGTAGGTAGGTGATGCTCCAGTTTGGTATGAAGTTGGCCACCAAGGGTGCCATCCCTGGGGCCTTCTGCACACCAAGTTTAGCTTCAGCCTATGCTCTGCCTGGGGCTACCTGGTATGAGCCACAAAGCAATCTGCAGATGGTCGCTGCTCTCACTGAGCTTGGAGGTGCCTCGAGAAGCCAATCTGTGAATGAAAGCTGGCTGTTGCTAGTGCTGGACTTAGGGCTGCTGAGCCAGAGGTATGGAACATGCTGAAGCCAGATGCTGCTTGTTTGGGTTTTGTGAACCTTTGCGAGTTTTTATGAAAGTCTTCAGCATGAGCTAAGACATGTTGTTTGTATGGAAAAAGCCACTGAAATTGGCTTAGGTGTACCTCAAAGTTGGATGGGGTGGGATCTCAAGGAATCACTAGAGAGGGACAGACAAAAGGTGATAGCCAGTTTGATAGAGACTCAGATTTGGTGTCTGCCTTTATCTGCACGATGGGTGAGGCGAGGACTCAACATAGAATCAAAGGTTTCCACCAGCTCCTCAATCTGGAAGAACACTCCCTCCTGCCCTTGCCCTGCAGCCAGACAATTCACTTTCTCCCTGTGTGTCCTCGGAAACTTTTGAGACTTTGCCCCATTGCTGGAGCTCAGAGTGAGTGAGTCTGTCAGAAAGTAAGTTTGTATGTGGTCCCCTTAAGAGGAGTTCCTATGACTCTAGCAGCATTTTATCTCATTTAGCCACAATTTCCAGTGCTTTTCACAACCAGAATTTATGGAGATTTTCTCCTCGGCACTGGAACACTGGAACTCTGAGGGTTTCCTCCCCAGCTGAGATATCCCTCCCAATTTTTAATGGTCACACACGAGTGTGGGACCCATCCATTCTCTGTCTCTGCCCCTCCTACCAGCCTCAGGGTGACCTCTTCTGTATGTCCATAGTAGTGGGTCTTTGGCTCAGCTAGACTTCAGGTGATTTTCAACGATTGTTCTATAGTTTAGTTGTTATTGATGATTGTTAGGTGATTGACTGAAAATAGGCATTTATTCTTTTTTTCAATAGCTATTTATTGAATGCCTACTATGTGCCAATCCTCATTGTTATAAAGTTTACAATCTAATTGGGGGATTAATGAATATGATGAACTCAGATATTAATAAAATTGGTAATAAAAATAAGATAATGTAATACATTAAATGTGTGAAAGGATTGTGACAGGTTAAGGCATCAGAGAAGACCTCTATGAATAGGTGTCATTTGAAGTGAATCTGACTGGTAAGGAGAATTTGGCTATGGGAAGATCAGAGAGAAGAGAATTCCAGGTGGAGGTGACAGTAAGTGCAAGGAATGCATGGAAAGGAAAGGAATAGTTTTTAAGTGAATTTGGAGAAGAAGGAATGGATCTTGTAGGTCATAGAAAGGAGTCTGGGTTTTATTTTAAATACAACAAAAAAATCACTGAGGAACTTTAAATAGGTGGACAACATGATCTGATTGACACATTAGGAAAAAAAACCAAACAACTTCTAAATTCTGTGTGGAGAGTGAATTTTAGGGAGAGAGAGAGATGAAGGAAGGGAACCTTGGTTAGCAGCGGTTATGGTGGTCCATAAAAAAGGTGACAGTGCCTTGAATAGGAAGGGTGAGAGAGGCAACATAGAGAAATAGAAAAAAAATGGAGTTATTCTATGGAGATATATTCAGCCTTACTTCCTGAGAGTTGAGTGCCAAAAAGAGGATAATAGAATAATTCATCAATGATTCTTCATGTCATGAGTATTCAAAATAGAATGAAGTTATGGACATTAGGGTGTGGAGGAAAAACTGGATTCACTAACATAATAGTTCATAATATGAATTCTTAATGATCCTAATGTGAGCATTTTCATTGCTCCAATACACCTACGAACAAGTATATATTTAGCTTTGATAAGGCTATGGAGGATAATTAATATCTTTGCTTTTGGCTGGAATTATATCAACTCTGTACATAAGAGTTAACTGATATTTATTAAAAGATTACTAAGTGTAATTTGTGTCATACAGATCTTTCAAAACATAAGTTCCCTGGTGGATAATATTTAAAGGTGGAAATCATTGGTGGCAAAAGTTTAAAACAATCCTACTTAGATTTTGGATATTTTCGTGAATTAGCTCAACTACCTCTTTTTTTCCCTACTTATATGATTTGCTTATCAATTATTATTCTCCATTCTATTGGCCTTTGTTTAAAGTATCAGGAATGCTAGTGACTATAAATCAATCATTTTTAGGTTTGGGGAAGTTTGAAACAAATAGTTTTTATAAATGAATATTTTATCAGTCTATGTTCCAATTTCCCATAGTTTCAACATTAAATCTAAAAGTTTCTTTTAAAAAATGGAGAAGCAATATGATTCCATGAAGTCTAATTGACATATATTTTCTCCCATCAAAGTTAATGTACCAATTTTAAGTTATATATATATATATATTCTCTCTTCCAATGGGATGAGAATTAATAAGGCAGTGAAAAGAGAAACACAGTGGCCTGAGATGGTAATGAAGATTCTGACACTGAATTCTAGTACATTGGCAAGTCTGAATGAACTTAGGATTTGAACCTACTCAAGTCACTTGAATTCTCTTTCTTCAATTTCACACTTGCAAAATAGTACAGCAAAGAAGTCCTAATGAAATATGACAAATATTAAATCACACAAAAAAGATGAAAAAGAAAATTAATAATTTGAAATGCTAAATTAAGACTTTATATTGAAGATTAAGAAGTGGAATTGGGACAAAGCCTTGTATTTTCTAACATATTTCTCATTACTATATTGAGTTTTAATCATTTGTTTTCCTTTTTTGGCCAGGCACTGATGGTATGAAAATTATTTTACTAAATTCTCTTTTTTATCTAAAAAATGTTCAGTTTGCTGAAGAAATTTGTTTTAAATTACTGAATTAAAAAATAGAATAATTTTATCCACATCTATTGACTTTTAATTTTTTTTGTTGTTTTCTGCTATTATGACATTCTCTTATATACTATTTGAGTGATTACAGAAATTGGTAGGTTCTGATCAATAGCTTTTGAAAGTTCTACTTAGCTAAAAATGATACTTTTTATCATTCTAAAAAAAAAAAAAGCAAAGAAATTATTAATGTATATGCAATGCTATAATGCAGGCCATGTTGTCCTTGAAGTAGATTTCTTTTTGGATATGAAAGAAAAAAAGACAATTTTTCTAACATATTTCACAGTTCTTGCTATGAGCCATGTCCTCTTTTCCTTTCTTTTCCTTTCCTTTCCTTTCCTTTCCTTTCCTTTCCTTTCCTTTCCTTTCCTTTCCTTTCCTTTCCTTTCCTTTCCTTTCCTTACCTTTCCTTTTCTTTCTTGTTTGAGAATAAAGAACCCATGTTTGTGCAAACTGTCCTTAAAGGGCAGAGATATTGTAGATGTACTGGGGACCTTATTTAGAAAGTCTTCAGCTTAATATTAATTTTTATTTGGTTTATTTGCATTCCTTTTAACACACACTTTCACCTCACATTTCACTCAATGTGAGGTGGGCAATAAAAACTAAGAAGGCTAAGTTGTTTCATAAGGAACTTTTTCATGAGAAAGCCAGGGCTTTGTAAATGATGGCCTTGGTCATAGCACCGAATTCAGAGAGAAATGTGGATCCCTTCAGTTCAGAACACTGTGCCCGTCAGGTGAAATGACTGTCATAGAGGGACTTTCATCTCTAGACTGAATCCTGTTGTCAATACTGATGCAAAATCATACCCAACACCTTGCATTTATGTGGTGCTTTGCTCTTTCTAATCCGTATTTCACTTACAACCATATATTATGATCCTATAGTAATTGGGATATAAAGAAAAAAATGCACAGTTCCTGCATTAGAAGAATATATAATATAGTGGGGAAGACAGACATACAAATACGTTAATACAATAACACATTATAAACTTTAGTAAATAATTCTGAATAAGAAAGATGAAGAGGAAAGAAAGGGATCTTATTTGAGCCCTCTTGTAGTTCCTTGAAATAAGTAAGAAAAGCACTGCTATCTGCATCTGATCCAAGAGGAAACGGCCTCTCTTGAGTGAAGGGCTTTGCCTGAGGTCACAATTTTGTTGGCATAGATGGGATCCTCTGATTCCTTAGCTGGTGCTCCTTGCATTCTGCACCAGGGACCCAACTCACAACCTAATATTCTGGCAGAGAATCACTCTGCTTCTTTAAATGATACGTAGTTGCAGGCTGGCCGAGTGGCGCATTGGTTAAGCTCTGGTTTGGGGAGGCCAGCGGCCCTGGTTCAGATCCCACCTATGAAGGCCAGTGTACAGCTAACAACAGCTCCACCTGGAGCTGGGCTGTGTGAGCCCTGGTGACGGAGTAGGCTGCAGCCCCTGCTGCAGTGGGCTGCCAAGGCTACAGTGAGTGGCCAGCAGCCAGCAGCCAGCGTGAGCTGCCAATAGCTGCGATGAGCGACCATCCAGAGGCCAGCGACCCATCTGCCTCATCCAGGAAGAGCGCAATGACGATACCAACATAGGCCAGTGAAGCAATGTCCTCCGCAACTAGACTGAAGAACAAAAAGACAGCAACTTGTCTGTTCCCCTTCCCCGATTCCCCAGCGCTGTTCCCCTCCCCCAATTCTCCAATAAAGAAATCATAAAAAAAAAAAAAAAAGAGGTACGTAGTTGGTGCAAAGAAGATGTTACTCAACAAAAGTTGGCCTGTTATGAACTTTCTGTGATGAGAATTCAAATCACATTTTGGAGGAGACATTTCAGGTGGTCTCAAAATAAGTCAGCCTTGGGTTTTTGCATTTTCATGGGACTATCATTTTCTGCACAGAAATTTAATGAGGTTTTATTCATTTTTAAATATTTGAATGTTTAAATTTGCTTTTATGGTAAAAATCAAATATGAGGCATACAAGCATTTTAACTAAAAACAGAACAAAAAGTCCTAGTTCAATAAAACTATAGTTGGACTCAGTAAAGAAATAAGATAGCTAGTAAGTCTAGTTTCTGTTACAATAGAGATATTTTTACCGTTGTCTTATGATTGTAGTAGTTCTTGTTGCTTCAAAAAATTGGAAATGTTTTTTCCCATGTAGTATTCTTTATTTATTTATTTATTGAGGGCAGTTTCACTGGCCCTCATATGTGGGACCCGAACTGAGGCCGCTGGCTTTCCAAGACCAGCGCTTAACCACTGCACCACCGAGCCGGCCCTTCGTTTAGTATTCTTAACAGAGCACTTTGGATTAGGTTCTCAGCCCCCGAAATATCAGAATGAGTATGAATGAACTTAAATTACACATGATAACTATTGTATGGACCATGTTGGAAACCTTCCAGGCAGTGGCAGCTCATACAATTCAATCTGTGGAGAATAAAGATTTATTCCTAAACTATTCTCTGAAAAACTTGCGAGTGTGAAAAGGAAGCTAATTGTTTTAGTCTTTTCTATATTGATTATGTTGGAGGCCTAATGGAATCAGATAGACATAATATATACATAAGGTGCTAAACCACTGGGATAATGCAGTTGAACTTGATGTAAACACAGATATAATTAAAGATTTGTTAATGCTTGTATAATAAGCCTTTTTAACCGATAACTTTTAACTAAGTATTAAAAACTCACTCTTCAGCTTTAAGTTGCCATTCAGGGACTCAGCTAGCAAACAATTTTCTTTTAACAAATTTTCTAAAAAAAAGAAATATTACTCCTTATTAAGCTTTGTAAATGATTTCTCTTTAATAAAAAATAATTCAGGCATGGGTGTCCCTTCTGAATGGAAAAATCCAGATATAAGAGAAGTAAAAGAGCAAACAGTTCATTTCTATATCTAATATCCTTTTTCATAAGGTAGAAGACTCCTTTTTAAAAGTATATTTGCATTATTTGTACATTAAAAACCTGCTCCTTTCTTTCTTAATTGTACCTACCTGATAATCTACTTTTCTTGTATATTTGCCAATATATTTCCATGCATTTATACAAAAACATACATCTTTTTTTTTCCCCACAACATTTTAAAAAGTCAAATTTATACTTATGTCTTCTAAATCCCATTCTAATAGTGGAGCCAGAATTTTTTTCTGCCAAGAACAATGGATGGGCCAAGCAGCACTCAAACCTTTCCTTTGATAAATTACTTACATGTACATTGTGAATTTAGAGTTGTTAAGTAATAAAAATAATGACCTGATATCTTGAATTATTTACCCTCAAGTACCTTCCATCAAACCTATTCACATTCACACCAGGTATTCCATGCTCTGGCAGGGAAGATGCTGAGGGCTGTGTGCGGATGTGTTGGAAGCACAGTAACCCTACTTACCAGCAAAGAACTGATTCAGAATGCTCCAATCTCCTGCAGAGAAAGATCGCTGAGACTTACCACCCTCTATGTTCTAACTTCAGTGGTTCCTACTGGACTCCATGTCCTGAAAGTAACTATCATCGAATGTTTCTATCACAAGAGGGAAGTTTTTCTGCATTCTCCTTCCTACTCTTGGGGGGAAGAAAGAAGTGTCACAGTAACCAATTGAGCACAGGTAAAGAAAAGCCTATTGTGGAAGACACATGTTTGATGAGCCCCTCCTTGCAAATTTTTGTATTTAATTTAAAGATGCTGGAATAAATGGCAAAAGGAATAGTAATACCTCAATAAATGATTAGTAATTGCTTTGATGATCTTTATGATCATTTCTTTGATGGTTAATTTATTAGTTTTCTGTTGCAGCATGACAAATATTCTCTTCTTATTACTACACATGAACATTGAAATACATGGAAATAGTTTCACACATTCATAATTCTCACAATGAAAGATGTGCAATAATGCATCAAAATTCTCAAGCTTAAGGAAAACAAATTTGAAATTAGGATGTTGGGGGCCATATTAAACCCCAACGGATCACTTCCTTTCGTACATTTTGGTAGTCATTATTTCACTTCTAGTTAACTTAGACTATACAGAAAAACCTAGAAGAGGAAATTTTGTAGGGGCAGTGTGGCTGAAACAGCCACCCAATAATCATCAGTTCTTATGAAAATAGCTTCTTTAGCTAGGGGAACCCAGCTATCAGTCTCACCACCTTTGTGCCATGTTTGACTTTCCCGACATTCAATATGTAGTGAGTAGGTGAAAACCTTTATTTTCACCCTACTTGGATCATTTAGAAATTTTCATTTTTACAAATAAGCTGGGCCTAAACAGTTTGACTGTGTTTAGACATATTTAGAGTAAGCACTAATAATTTACATCAGTAGATGACTAGGAAATACCTGTTTTTGTGACCTATATAGAACTTTGATGGCCTAAAAGAGTACAAGCTTTTCCCTACATGCTCAAAGTGCAACTGTGATGAATATTAAACAGAGCCTTTCAAAAATGCAGTGATTTGGGGAATTACCTAGGATGGGTCTTTCTTTATCTTTATAGTGTTAATGAACATGTATTTTCTAGAAGTGTCTTACCTATGTGCTACATATCAACTAAAATCTCTGCAATCTTTCATTAAATACTCTACCTAAAGGCTTAATTTAAATAAATCTGAATATTTATAATATTGTTGCTTGAGTTACAGAAACTTAAGAGCCTGAGCCATTCATTGGTTTAAATGATACTTCCTTGTGATCAAATGTTAATTTAATGTAGACACAAATGATAAACAAGATGTGGTAATGGGCACTGGAGCAAATAATTCTACTTGAGATCACTGTATTCTCTCTTTGAGATGTATATGGTTCTATGGAGACACTTCCCAAATCCTTCGACATGTCTAAGAGTGGGTATGGATTAATCTTATATTGACAAGATTTAACAATAAATTAAAAATAATCAAATTGCATACATCTTTTCTTATTTTGTAGATAAGGACATACTGAAAGAGTGTTATCAAGACATTGCTTTCACATACACACTCATTAGTAATTCAAAGATTTAGTAGCTGATGGTGATGTTAGTGTAATTAGCAGGAAAAAAAATGGAAGAAATGCATGTTGCTATAGCAATATGTTCATCATGAATGATCTACAGCATAAACACCCAGATTAATTTACAAGATGCCAGGTAGAAAGCTGCATGGCTGACTAGGCTACTTTCAGATGCCACAGTATTTGTTTTTATGAAGTATAAACATTACAGTGGAGCTTTCAAGGTATGTGTGCTTGTCACTGTCAATCACACAGGGGTTGCATTCCCGAAGAGTTTTCAATTCACTTTAAATTTCTAACAGATGTAAGGAAACATTTTTCAGAGAATTAAAAAAACAAAACAAAAAACATTTAACCAACACAATGACATTTTGACACTGAAACAAGGTCCACACTCTCCTTGTTTATGGGCAGAGTGTGTTTCTGTTTTATCTGCACACTTGCTTGTTAATGCCAGAGGTATAGGGGTTTTAATGTGCAAGCAGATTTTAAAATACCTAAATTGGAGGCCATGGTGTCAGGAAACCTCTTAAGAAAGCACTTGTGGATATGAGCATAAGCCCTATGACATTTTAGCCCCACCATAGTTTAGGTTATTACTAGAAACTCAAGGCAAAAAAAGCATCCTTACCTCATTGGGCAGGGAAATGTGATATGTGGGTATATATATAGGTGTGTGTTTATGAGCAAGTCTGAAAGATACAGTTGCCAACTGGATGCTTGTTGCTGATGGTATTTTGGGGCCTGGAGCCAGACACATGGGATGGTACTAGGGACTCACATTCCTTAGCATGGCCAGAGGGGTGGGTCAACAGCCTTGGCAAAACCATAGAACATGTTCGTGACCTAACTGTCTCATTTCCCATTGCCTGAATAGGCCAACTTCAGAGTGGGCAAAAGTTAGAAGAGGCTAGAATGGGGTGGATAGATTAACAGAGAGGCTCAGGAATTTTAAAGATCGTGAAGCTTAGATAACCTCATCTGCGTTCCCTTCCCAATTACACTTATAACTCACAGGGTAATTTGAAGGCTGTTCATGACCTGTGTGGGTGGTGTGTACAATTATTGGGATTTTTAACAATTTATCAAGCATGTAAGAATAGCAAGAAAAACCATGATGTGGGTGGCCACTGTATTTTACTAAAATGTTATATGTGAAGGCTCAAAAAGTGGAGATGATATATTCTAGTGGAACACTGATTGTGTAGTATCCACTTTGGACAAAAGTCAAGCCACCATATGCTTCTAGAGCACCTGATCTGAGTAAGACCAAAATCATTGTCCTTGTGCAGCATATAGCTTGTAAGCATCCCTAGTACAGAATTCTTGATTGAGTGCCAACATGTTGAGGGCAGGACCTTCAAGGACATTAGGAAGAGCAGGAGATTTGTGGTTGTGTTTTTCCTCCAGTCTAGAGAAAGATCGGGTCTCTGGGCCTAACTCCCAACATCTGGGTAAACCATGTATGTTACGTTATTTGGCCAAGGGAATTCTTAAACTTTAAGCCAGGCCTGGCACTCACCCGTACTGTCCCTGTGGGATTTAGCTTGGAGGCTAGAGGTTGCCAAGCCAAGGTTTGGACCCTGTATTACTTAGGCTGGATAGGCAGACACTGTGTAGAGGAAATGAACAATAAACATTGTGTCCTTCGGGGTTCCACAGAGGAAAACAATAAACTCGCATCAATCATGGTTCCAATAAAGGATGGGTTGCTTCAGGCTACTGCCCAAATAAAGGCTGTTGCAGGCAGTCAGCTCCTCAAGAGAACAAGTAACTTTCTTTTCTTGCCACACCCAGTTAGGGAGGCAATTGCTGGCCACCAGTGAAGTTGGTGCTAATCTAATCAGGATGTTTTGCTTTAACTTCTGGTGTGGCTTTTTGTCTGGATTGAGGAGGAAGGAAGGATTTTTAAAAAATGCTACAATTCCAAGTTGTTTGTATGGGTTTAAGTCCTTTTTTTCCCCTAGTACAAATTTTGCCTCATTAAAACTTGTTTAGATTTTTAGACTTTTTACAACATTACTTAAGGTATATAGTGTAGTGATTCTCAACCTGAGGTAATTTTTGCCCCGAGGAGATATTTGGCAATGTCTGGAGACATTATTAATTGACATGACTGGGTGGCAGGGTGTGTGTGCTACTGGAATTTACTGGGAAAGGCCAAGTACGCTGCGAAATATCCAATAATACACAAGGCATTCCCCCCAGAACAAAAATTTGTATGGTCCAAAGTGTCTTAGTACCACCGTTGAGAAACCCAATTCTACTATAATCATATGATAGAATCTTAGAAAACACTTCCAAAGGGTCACCTAAAGTCATAAATTGTGATTTCATTATATCAAATGATCTACATGTATTGCTTGCAAAGTATGTCATGTCAAATCCCGAAAAAAAAAAAAAAAGAAGTATTATAAAGTTTACTTGGAATAAATAGCACCTATAATTTATTAAATATTTATGTTTTAAGTTATGATATATATACACAAATGTGTCTCTTATTTTGTCTGATAATTAATACAAAGCAAAAATAGAGTACATAAAATTATATAACATTATTGTATGTTTGAAATATTTATGAATTATAATATTCAGAGGCTTTCTGGTTTCATTCTAGTATACTTGTATGGTAGTATAAATATAAGAATTTCTAAATATTAATGAGAGAACTGCATACTTTTGTGTGCAAATAAGAATATATTATTTTTCCTCAGATGTTATCAACTAAAAAGAATTATATAACGGTCATTCATGATTTGTGTCAGTTTGAGAATTATAAAATGAAAGTGTTACTAAAGATAAATGACATCTAAGTTTAAACCATAAGACAGTTCATAATTAGAAATCACAAGATTTTTTTAAAATTTAAAGATCTTAAATATTTCGTTTTATTTGGTACACAGGGATTTGGGCTCTACATAAATAGAATCAGAAAATTACCAATTCAGCAATGAAATTTTATATTTTAATTAAAAGAAACATAATTTTTTAAAATTCTTTATGATCAGAGTATATGTGTTACTAAAATTGTGTTTGTGCCATGCAGTATCCTTATATACAAGTACTGTAAATCCTCAGTAAAGATGTAATCTGAAAAAAAAATCAAATCTTCTTCAGATATTGAAATAGGCAGCTTACATATCTGTTATTCCTCAAGGTGTAGAAAAAAAAATACATTTAAACTTACTCACTTGCTTAGTAAAAAAGTGGGGTATGTATGAAACCCAAGTAGGTCTACATCTAAAATTCCAAGCTTTTTATCCTAATATGTTGCTTTTCACTTACCTAAGGATTTTATAATGGAGTAAAAATGCTGTAGATATCACAGGGATCCTATGTAACAGAATATGTGGAATAATGGAAAAATGCATGATTAGGTTTCATCATAGATATCCCTAACATGTCATCACAATGTTGTGAAGTACAGTCTTCAAGTATGGTCTCTTTATACCACTCAGATGGACAAATAAATTTAAAGATTCTGATACAATAAGGATCTTGGGTGAAATTGATTACCTATTTGGCGGAACCATATTACAAGCTAACCTAGAGTGCAGTCTATGCTGAATCTGACTTCCCATTGTTTCCATTGTATCTACACTCTCTTGCCTGAAACAGATCTTAAAATGTAATTGTTAGTAGATAGTTATTAATGAAGAGGAAAGCCTGTTGTACAGGACCCTGTGGAAGAACCATATTTAAGTTCTACAATGAGGAAAGGGAGGTAAGGTAATTAAAGAGTCAGAACAAAAACATCCAGGGAATTGGTAAGAAAATCATAAAAGCACACAAAAAGGTGTCACAGAAATTAAGAAAAGGGGTGCATCAAGAAGAAAGGTGTGGTCAAGAATACCACAGAAACCCTTGGGTCAAACACTTTTTCTGGAGCTGCACCATCTGTTGTTTCACCTTTCCAGGCTGATATTTAGACAATAGTATCAACTGGGCACATTCTGAAAATACACCAGGGATCAAAACCTCTGTACTTCTGTGTATGTCAAAATGCTCTGCAGAGAAGTTTAACAAGGTAGATGTAGACTGGTATGATGAAGAACACTAGAAAACTAACACTTCTGTACTCGGTAACTAATCTCTGATGTCTTTACCTAAATTTATATAGTTTCTGGTGTAGTATAGACAAACAATATTCTGGAAAAGTGGATCTGAAGCCATGACTCAGTCACACACACACACACACACACACACACACACACACACACACGGATGTGTTTATGTGTATAAATATGTATATACTCCCTTAATTTGATGGGAACCAACATTTAAAAATAAAATTATTTAAAAAATATTTTGAAAGACCTTTAAATAGAGACCAGTTAGTGGGTTTTATTGTGGAAAGATGACAATTAAACATCAATCTGCACCTATTTTTAGATACTATTATAATTGGGCTGATTTTGCCTCAATACATTCATTAAATGTTCATAGCATTTTTGCTAATTTTTATAATCATTACACATTCAATACAAATAATACACAATATATGGCAAAAATAAGTCTTGATTTTCCTAGTTACATTCAACTTTAGGAAAATGTAATGATTATTTGAGAAGGTACTTGAAAGGATTCCAATGAAAACAAAGCAGGTGCTGTTAAATTCCAAAGTAAAATAAATCACATTTTAAAACTACATTCCATCCTTTACACAATCCAAAACGTGTAGTCTCCCTCAGATAGCAAAGGAAATATTAAAATTTACTTAAGCAAGACTTTTACTACTTCCTTTGGTTGAAAACTTAATATTCTGAAAAGTTTACATATGTTTCCAATTTCCAAGGCAATGTATTTAATTTCAAACCAATTCATAGTTTCTTTATAATAAGCAACAAGAAGATTAACCTAATTCCGTAAATGAAACTAGAACTTTCTTACAACTTTATTCATAAGAATACTGAAGAAGGGAGTGTACCTGTTATTTCTGCTTATTAGATGTGAAAAGGAGAGAAAGTCTGACCAATGACACTACAGTAGACATTAATATAGAGTCCTCAAGGAGCTTTCGGTGACCATGCCATCTAAAAAAAACCACTGTGAACTCCACTCCTTGTCAGGTAACTATGCCCTCACCCTATCTTCTTATTCTTCATTATACTGAACGCTCTCTGAAGATACATAATTGTATATTTGCTTAGTTATGTATTAGTTATACCAAGATTATTAGTTATATCAAATAAACTCCATGAGGGCAGGGACTTTTTCTTGCTCATTACTATGTCCCTTGCTCATTACTATTACATTACTATGTCAAGTTCAGTACCTAACACATATTAGGTGCTCAATAAATCTTTCTGAATAAACAAGTCAGTGATTGTGTCCTTTCTCCATAATTAGGCATCTTAAGTAGAGTAATAATTTACCCAGCTTTAAAATAATTCCAGTTCCCTTAATAAGCCATAGAAGATGTTTTTAGAAACATTATTTTTGTTATAAAACATGTAAAGGTGTTTACTAAATTTTTTCTTTGTATATTGTGTTTCAAGTATGCTTCAGTTTGTTGTATAGTTGTCAACCAGTAAATGAGGATCTCAAGCACTTTATAGGCCAGACCCATTACGTTTATTATAATCTCTAATCTTTGTTCTTGTCTCATGAGCTGTATATTATTGACTCCATTTCATAGATGGTGATACTGATATCCAAAGATATAAGTAACATACACTTAAGGTCATATGGTCAGTAAATGACATAATTGGGATTTGATGCAAATGGCTGACCCCATATATATTTTCCCTATTGAATCCTCTAAACACTGGTTTACAAAGTGCCAAATGAACAAATAGGTTTGAGTCTTGTTTGCCAATGAATTTTATTAACAATACCTTATTGATAAATTGGCATGAGGCTATACTAAATAATAGAAAATTCACACATATTTTTTTTCCTATTTTTTAAATTGAGGTATAATTGACATCTAACATTAGTTTCAAGTGTACAACATAAGGACTCAATGCTTTTATACATTGCAAAGTGATCACCACAAGCCTAGTCAACATCCGTTTCCATACACATTTTTTTTCTTGTGATCAATTTTAAACATATTGTGTGTTTTGTAAGGGCAAATTTCTTAGTATATAACCTGGGTAAGTAAACTTCCAATAGAAGTCTGCAAGTTAATTATAAATCTACAAAACTATAAACATAAAATAATAGAAAACTTATCTTCTTGGTCACTGTATTAGGAACATATATTAGGACATTCTTAAAAATGAGGATCATGAATTGATTTATTCCTAAATAGTTAGACACAGTAGGAGGAAATATGAACTTTATCCAAATTACAGAATTCTACAGGTGATAATCCAAGATATTGTCTTTTAAAGAAAGATATTATAAATCTAAATAGTCTTTGCCTATCTCAGGTAGGAGCCTGCCAGTTACTGAATAGGGTTATTCTGCAGGAACGGAGGAAATAAAGCAGTTTATTCTTCCACCTGGAAATTGCTTGTAGAAATCAGTCTTGACCACTTGCTTACATAGCAATATGTGTAAAGAATAATTTTGTTCAGCATGTTGGTGGGCATTGCAATGTCTCTCAAACATAATGTCTATTCTTCATTCAATGTGTAGCAGACATGTATTTTCAATGAAATTGATCTGATTCCTAGCCCTATACGTGGGACCAGAAAAGTCTAAATGAGGATCGATCATTCTGTCTTCCTTGACATAGTAATTGCTTCTGGAAACCTTGGCCTAAGCCAATTAGCAAATGACATTCTCACTGCCACAAATATTGATTCAGGGTGAGCAAAAGGCCTAAGCTAGTCCAATGATAACAAAGCTCAACTTGTAGGAGATGCCATCTCTCTTTTCTATACGTTAACCAGATGGCATGTGGCCCAGGTAGGGTTGGCAATCCTCTCCTTGACATCAGGAAGGCCAGTCTAGTAAAAAGCCCAACAGGTGGAAGGGGGCAGTTCCAGGAAGTTGCAAAGAAGCAGATACTCCCTGATGAAAACTCTCTCTGTGGCTCTTCCAACAGTTTCCTTGGATAAGACTCATTATTTTGGCTATTTTGAGCTGAGTAATCTACCATTCAGCTAAAAGCCTCCTATGAGATTAATGAAATTAACTCTGAATCCATTCTCTTCCTCAGCCTTCTCAATTCATCAGGTGCCCAACCCTTCTGATCCTCACTCTTTATATATAATAGTTTCTGTTTTTGTCCCCTTCTCTGTCTTCCTACTGGCTTAATTTGGGGTTCTTCTGTTTTCCCCCCTATGCTGCTGCCCTAGCTTGTTAATAGGTCTCATTAATTTGAATTTACTTATTAACTTAAAGTTTTTCAAAATCTCCCCACTACTTCCTGGATAATGCTCAAATTCTTCAGAAGTTAGGAGGAAACTTTGGCCCTCTTCTACTTTTAAAATCCATCCTGAAATCTATACTAAGGTCCTCTAGTTGTCAGAATGTAATATATGATTATTCTCTTTGGGTCTTTGCCTGTTTATCTTCTGGAATACACCGACCCATTTTGATCCAACAACCCAGATAAAATCCCAACTCTGAAGTGTTTCTTCATTGCACTTCTTTTACTTCCTACATGGGCAGTTAGTTGCTCATTCGTCAGTGTTCTCATGGCACTTTATACATACACTGGTCAACACTTTCCACATTGTGTTGTCATGATTTGTTTATAATTTGATCTCCTTTCTAGACTGTGACTCATTGAGGGCCAGGTCTGGACAAAAACATTGTTTTCCTCCCAACTCAGCCTAAGGCTCTGCACACAGTACACATTTAATAAATGTTTGCTGATTACATGAATAAAGGACTGAATTAGTCTCCATGGTTATTATTTCAAAACATGCTGTCAAATACACACCCACCTACACTGTCCTAAAAATAAAAAATTAAAAAAGACATGGTACCTAATGTCTTATGTTTTACTCGTTGTTCTTTCTGGACTTTAAAGCAATTGTATGCAGGGATATTGCTCGTTAGGTCTTCTAAATTTAGTCTCATTTTAAGAATTATAATTTTCATTTTTTTTCCCTCAGAAAGACTTCTCTTAGTTCAAACTGAAGCAGAGCCAAAAGACAAGAGGAGGTCTAAGGTCTACTTGTCTGTATTTACTTTGTCTAAAATAGCACTGGACTTTTGTTATATGAGGTTTTCATATGATTTGAAAAAAAAAAGTTTTAACCTGCTGCTTTGTTTAAACAGTGATGGCAAAAACTAAAAATAACATAAGATTCCAAATGCGTGTATGGAAATTAAAACACAATTTTGGGCAATTGCTGTAAAAACTTCCACTCTCTTTATACACCTTTAGACTTAGCTGGAGCCAGATCTACCCACAAAGGAGACGTTTAACTGATAGGTCCTCTTTATGAAAGGCCTTTTCCAGGGGCCACATCTTGGGGGGTTTGGGGAAGGGAAGTATGTGGTTCTGTCTAAATTTCATCCAGGACTTCTCTCCCCATCTGACCCTGGAAATTGCTGCAATTTTAGCTTCCTGTGGTAGGCAGTAAAAAACTAAATCAGAAATGGTAGAAATACACTTAAGTCAAGGGAGTTTCTAAGCTTCCTATGCTAGAGCCGAATACATATTCATAAACAACATAACATAATTCTAATTCTTGCATCAGTCATCAACCATAGTAATTCAAACTTATCTCTGGGTGAGCCTTGAAAATGGCTTACCATCAAGAGCTACTCTCAGTGAGATATATTTTTGTAGTTCATTTTTTAAAATAAGAGAAGTTTCAGAAAACATCTTTCTTAAGGAGCTATCTGAAATAAGGGTTGTAGAACAGTGTGAAGGGGAGGTACAGGGCAAGAGAAGCAGTTTGAATAGATTGCCATAAAAAGAAAGGTCACAGTGATTCAGCCAACTGAGCAGACCCAAACTAAGAATACCACAGAACTGCCTGTCAGACCAAGATGGCTTTGATGGAAAATGACAAATGAGATTGACAGGGACATCTGAACGCTTGCAGCTGTTTCATTTCAGGCATTCTTCTCCAGGATGGCTACTGTGTGGATTTAAGAAGCTGCAGACAGTAGTCATTTAAGGAAATGGACACCATGGCAAATCATCTTAAAATGCAGTCGAGAGTAGAGGGTCAGTTTGGCCCGAAAATGCAGATCCAAGCCATTCATCAGCTTAGTCCCTCACCTTTCCATGGTTTTCCTTAACACCCTTTATTGTTCTGGTTTACCTCTTACCTGCATCTAATAGTACTGTCCTAAATCAAAGTTGTTTAAATGTCTGACCTGATAAAAATCCTGCACTGATGTAAAACAGTGTAGTATGATATCAAAACCATAGGTGTTGTAGTCAAAATGTGTTTAATCATGCCTCTGACCTTGTATAGCTCTGTGGATGTGGGCAAGTTCTTTGAAGCTCACATTCTTCATCTGTACAATGGGAATAAAAATAATAATGCATAACTCACAGACTTATTATAAGACAGACAATATATGTAAATGGCTAGGCACACTTTGAATTCTCTGTTTTCAAACTCTTAATTATTGTAGCTAATGTTATGTTGGCTTTCAAACTCTACTTAACAGCTAGACCTTTTTATTCAAAGCCAATCTTATATTGTGGTCTCTCTCTCTCTCTCTCTCTCTCTCTCTCTCTCTCTCTCTCTATATATATATATATATATATATATATATATATATATATATATATATATATATATATATAAAATCATCTATCTACCATCTATCCATTCCCCATCCCCCTCACAAATGCATAACATACGCACACACGTTTATATATACCAGTTAAAAGCAGTATAGTATTATAATAACTATAATTCATAATTTCAAATTAAATTATTTTGAAAGTAAACAATGAGAAAAGTAAGCTTTCTATGATGAAAATAAAAATTGAATAGAAATAGCAATCATAACAAGCAGTTATTGAAGATGTGCTATACACCAGGGGTGAATTATCTCTTTAGATTTACATGCTATCTTAAGAGGCAGTTATTGTTACCACATCATTTCCATTTTACAGAAAAGGCAATGGGGCCTAGACAAGCAAATTCATTTCTCTACATCCCGTGGTGCAATAGGGAGTCAGGATTCCAACCCAGGCAATGTGCCGCTAGAGCCTGTGTCTTCAGGATCCCATCACCTCTGCAGCCAAACTATTTTATATTTTGTTTTATATTGAGAGTATTGAAAATTTTGACACAGGGGTATATGGTTGCAAATTGTCAAAAAAATTAAATAGTTTTCATGAAATTTCTTAAGACTGTTTAACTATTATATATTAATGCATAAAATTTAAAGGAGATTATTAGAGTATGTCCTTTTCAAAGTTAAACCGCTAAAATTCCTAATGACTTTTCATCTCCCTTAAACGGTAAATGTTAAACTTGCATGAATTGGTGTATGGGTTTCCTAACCATTCATTAGCTCATTAGTTCATCCAAAATGTTTTTGAACACATATTAAATAGCAAGTCAACTTAAATCTTTATTGCTTGATGAAAAATTATTTTCAAATATACTTTGGAATATACTGATATTTTGAATGGAATTATTGAATTATTTGCTAAATATGTCCAACGGTAAAGCTATAATTTTATTACCAACATTCTAGATGAATCTTAAGCATAGTAATATGGCAACTCTTCATTACTTGAGCTTATTATAAGCTCAATTGAGAGATTTTTAACTATTGGATTTTTAGGTCAGGAAAATTTAAGGAGTGATTTCTTATTTCATGTAATATTTTCACAGAATCACCTAACCATGGGGCACCCAGTAAACCTCTGTATAGAAAATTAGAGTTTACATTTCAGTGTCCAAATCATTACACATAACACAAGGAAGTGTGTCTTAATAAAACTAACTGTTTTGATGACAAGATCCCACAATGTCTGCAAGATACTGGTGATTGTGTAATGAAAATGAAGATAAAATACGTACTTTATAAGTAAGTCACTGGAAGAGGGAATGCATTGCAGTTTATGAAAATGTGTTTTTTCCTTGGATATCTAGTGGCCTTGATGTATCAAGAATATCTATCTATCTATCTATCTATCTATCTATCTATCTATCCATCTCTATATCTTCTATCTCTTATCTGAACTTAAGTTCTGCATCTGTTAGCCCTGATATCTACCTTCACCGCTGCTTTGAATAACTTTTATATACTCTTTTTCTTGTTTTATTATTCATATCCACAAAATTAGCTTTTGTTTCCCTTCATTTCATCATTCTCAATGACCCTTGAATGCCTGTTACAAATGATTTGCAAAATGGAATACCCATAAGAATCAGGTGGAGAACTTTAAAATATGTAGATTTCCAGATCCCATTTGCAGAGGCTCTGACTCTGCAGGGTTGGACTAGAGCCTGAGAATATGTATTTTCAAGATGTGCCCTATTGATTCTGATGTAGGTGGTCTTCTAGAGCACACCTTTGAAAATTCCTGCTAGAGGTGAATGTGTGAAAATGTCATGAAAATGTAGGTTGATATACTGCAGGCATGAATACATTGAATTTCCAACACTAGAAAATATTGAAAGACTGTGGCTTCAACTTCTTACAAAGATGAAACAGAATGGTTTCTTATATGGGGGCAAATTGCTTCTAATTTATACACCTTATAAAAGGAGGAGGAAGCAGAAAAAAGCTGAATATGATCATTCAGGATAGTTGCTGTAAATTAGTTGTAATATAAATATTGTACCTTTTTATCTAAAGGAACTTAAATCAAAAGTATTAGATAGGGGCCTAGTTCTGTTTCTGTATGTGGGGGTATAGTTTTTCTCTCATGTTTATAGTTATTATTCCCTACCTGCTGAATATTATAAATAGTGAATAGAAGGCTATGACCCCATAAAGGAAAAAAAAATATATGTAGATGAGGAACACCTAGTTATAATTCAATGGAGATGTCTGGATTCTACATTGGATAAAGCATTGATTCTATTAGGCTTTCAAAATTGGTATAAATTTAGACATATAATTTTCTTGGGATCAATTAAATATATTTAAATATATATTTTTTATTTTTCTAGGATTTGTAATCCCCCATATTTGTTTCCACAGACAGATCTTTATTGTAGTTTTAAACATTTCCAAATCTGATGAAAGATATATATATATATATATATATATACACTCAGGTTAGGTTAAACAAAGGTCACTGGAAAAATTTCTCAAATACCTGTATTTCCAAGGTACATTGGCATAAAGTTTCATTTAAAACAAAAATACAGCCAAGGGCTCTGGAACTGTAAAAATCAAAATGTGTTTTTCTAAATATAAAAAAATCATATATTATGCTTCTTAGCCACTTTTCTCACAGATTACCTGGATATAAGTGAGTGAAATTATGAAAAAAAATTTGGAATTTATGAATTAGATGAGATTCTAGGTAATACACATCTAACAATTGACTCTCTTCTAATGATTTTTAAAATTGGACTGTACATCCTGCCCTCTCAAATAACAGAGAAAAATCTTCGATAATATTGAAATCAAGCTGACTAGGTCGAGTTCATGTACTCAATGAGGAATTTTTTTTGCCATAATTTAGTTTAAATTATTTTTACAGAGTTGGGATTTTCTTCACAACTGCAATACCTCTTTTTTTAAAAAATATTGCCTTTTAGCTTTTTTTCTGAGGCAGACCCTTTTTAATTTAAACATGATCTGTTGTATTTACTTTTAATGCCAACATATTGTGTATTACCCACCAAATGACTCTTTCTTTCTGCTATTCAGAATTAAATAAACCAAGACGCAACACATGTCTTAAAACCACAATAGTTTATTTATAAGAAGAAAGACAGCCCATCAAACTTTCCACAGGAATTTAAAAAATCCATTGGGGACTCAAAGCCTTTACTTTCTTTCCATTCATATAATTTTGGTTTTGGCTTAACACTTAGCACAATATTCACTTCAAAAGAATATCCCTTGCATTTAAAGTAAACAATCATTGTTCTACACAGACTTTTAATTTTTCCCCTCCTGCCCTTTGCCACTTTTCTTCTCTTGTTCCAATTCTTTGCTAGCATTACATCCAGAGTATGTCAGATATAAAATCCCTTTTTAGTTTATATTTTGATATGAAGACTTACTCAGGAAAGATCAAATTGTTACATTTCGTATCATTTCCAATTACTCTTGACATCTATAGTTTCTTAACATTTTAAAATGATACTTTGATTATAGGGGATGAGATAGGACAAAATAACAGCAATTAGAATGAAATAGACTCTGGCTTTGGAAAGGAAAATTCAGTTTGAACATGGTGCAAGGCAATGGGCTTTCATTTTAAGTTCAAATTCTTTGGGTCTGGGTAAGCCAAAACATGATCTAGGGTGGCCTTAGTTTCATCCAAAGTAGATCTCAAAGAAATAACTTCAAACCTCATTGCAAAAGACACAGTTACTAATGACCAAGTGAGGGCCAGTAGCAAATAATTATAAATTGCAAAGCCCCATCTCTTGTTCTCCTGTCTCAAGAATGAGTTGACAAACCATACAGCATATGCTTTGATCATAAGGCTGTCTGGAATATATAAAGCCCATTGGAGTCATAAAGATTGAAAATTTACTTCAATTTCACAGTTACACTGGAAATCCTGAAATCTTGCACTTCATGTCAAGAAGTCATACTCAGCCAACACCATTTTTGTGATATAGTATATATATGACATCTTTTACCAAAACGTAGTATGTGCCAAATGAACAGAGGTTGCTTTTATGATGAACATATAAAAAGTCATGAATTTGTTTTAAAAAAAAAAGCAAGCAAGAAAGAAAAAGCCCTTATGGACTATTGTGGAAGGTACTGTGCTAGAAGATATCCAGTCTTGGCCCTTAGGCAGTTCATTGCTTTGTGGTTCTTATTCTTCTCTGCAGATAATAACCTAAGTCATTGGAACATATGCAGGGGCTCCCTATCTTACTTAACATTCTGTCCACGAAGGCCTTTTGCAAACAGAATTTTATCTGCATTGTAATATGCAATTTATAAATCTATTCTTTATATAATATAAATATATAAATACATGCCTCGACACTTAAAATGTTATAAATTTTAGTGTCACATATATCCATGCAGGCTTTTGCCATGTGGCAGTCCGGTATGCATGGTACTTATTAATATTCCCTCAATGTGTTCTAAATTAACACATACTTATGGACTGGTCTTGACCTCTTGCTCTCAACAGATCTCTCTCAAGTCGTGATTATAATGCAATAAAAGAGAGGTATGAATAACCTAAATACCATTGCAATAACAAGAGCTTGTACAGAAAGAATTCACAGGGCACAAGAAAAAGGCTTCTTTGTGGCAGCTACTCTATTTCCTGTGACTGCTTCCTGCTATTTACGCCTGCGACCAACACCTTTATGTTTCTTGAAAAATCCAATATGTTACATTCAGTTTTCTATCGTATACAGTGGAGCTCAATGTTTAAGGTCATGGAACTCAGACTATAGAACTTAGTGACCTTAGGCAAGAAAATTTACTTATTTGTGCTCTGGTTTTTCTCATCTGAAAAATGGGGTTAATACCATCATTAACTGAACCTAAGAAGTACAGAGTTTCATAATTAACTCCTCAGAAATCAGGTTGAGTCTTGCAACTGATGGAATGTCATAATTTAATTGGTAACACTTTTTTTCTTGGTCGTACATAGCATAATGGCATGTCTAACAATCAATATTGTGATGAAGTGCAGTAATTGTAGCACCCTTATAGAGTTCTGTTAAAAATTAAATGAGTTAATGCAAATAAAGCGTTAACACAGTGCCTGGCAATAAGTTTCAATTATCATGTAATGAGCCTGATGGAAATGTTGTTTAAGATTGAGTCTGTGAGAGGGGAATGTTGTGTGTCTCCTTCGGAGAAACAGCTAGACATCGTTTTCTATTATTATAAAACTCAGTTGAGGGTAGTTATTTGTCTAGCTTCTTCAGTAGATTCTAAGCTTCCTAAAAGTAGAAACTGAGTCTTTTATTTTTAACAACTATTAGACTTTCATGAATGTGGCTTATATTCATTCAGTAAATGTTGTAAAGCATATACCCCCTTCCTTTGTTTACTTAATCTGTTTCTATATTGGCAAAACAAGTATTAAAGAGTCTTATAATTAGTAGTTAAAAAATAATTATTGGCTTAAATGTGTGGCCCCCAATAAATAAGCACTATTTCTACTTAGTCATGCTTTCCTAATCCTGTTATAAATGTGCTCCCTTTCACAGACATTTAAATTTTCCTTCCATTAGTTTGATATCTGTAAAACTATAATCTACAGGGGGAATTGAATGCCAACTAGATTTACTTATAAATTTACTGAAGTTTTCATTAGATCTCAAGTATAAAATCAGATCCATCTTAATGATTCATGGGTGTCTTAACTTTTGTTATAAATCTTCAGTATATGTGTGTACTGAATACTAGGGAATCTCACATTTCTTATTTTACTGTGCATTTCTTATTTTACAATGGTAAACCATTGCATCCATTGCTTCCACATAATTCTTTCAAGAAATTGTTCCAGTACAAATTTCCCCTTCAGGAGGAGGCAGCAATTCCATCCATCCATCCAAGACACAATAAAAAGTGGGTCTTCTCCAGACTCCTCATTGGGCCTAATAGGGGACATATTTCAGCAAGCCAGGCCCTACAAGAAGAAAGCAGAGAGTACCTGAAGGCAATCCCAAGTTTGGAATAATGAAGAAAAATAGATTGGAGTGGAAGGGAATACTCTGGTAGGTTTGGCAATGAGAACGAGAGAGTTTTGAATTCTATATAAGGGGAAAACTAACTTTTTAAATAAAAGACCAGGTAGTAACTAGTTTTGTTGGTCCTTTGGTCTTTGTAGCAACAACTCAAGTTTACCAATTGAGCTCAAATGCAGTCATAGACTATGTTAACAAATGTGTACGACTGTTCCAATAAAACTTTATAAAACTCGTGGGTGACAGAGAGACTTGGCTTTTAGGTCATAGATTACTGAGTTCTGTTATATAGAAAGGCATTGTCTCCATATTTTAATGTATTTATTGTAATATATTGGTCATCTATTATTTGTTCAGTACTGTAATTTTTTTTTTTTTAAATCAGAAACTACCTTTTCTTCCCCCATAAGGAACACTCCAGCGTTAGTTTATTTTTCCATGTGGCTCACAGTTGTATGTCTTGTTCTGTCTCCATGGTTATCTATTTTTCCCCATGACAAGCATTTTCTGACAAGAGCTAGTCCATGTTATCGCAGTATAGATTTGAGCCTTAGATGGGGCTTGAGAGAGTAATCTTCATATCTGATGAGCTTTTTGGAAGTTAGACTTAACATAGTGAAGTGAGAGAAACAGATGGTACCACTGTGAGAAAGCATGATTTTCATAGATGAGTTGGATTTCCTTCCTCTTGATCTACACAGTTCCTGCCAAAAGACCAAGTCGTTGTGTCCAAGATATTTGGAGCTAAAAGTAAATTTTAAATTGGGATACCTGGGACCCTGTATTAGCCATTGTTAGTATTTTTTTTTCCTTTCTCTTTGGTCCTTATACCTATAATGAAATAAGGATTGAGTTTCCAAATCTTTCTGAGATCCTTTAATTTGTCTTAGAATCCATACAGTCCCACATGTGTCCCAGAATTGATGGTCAACAAATGTTTGTTGAAATAATTAACACGGTTGTATTATACAAGGCTTCTGAAGTTTGCCCTTGCCTTGTACGAGTAACTAACATAATACCAGGATGTTAGATATAAATTCTACTTTTTTTTTTCTTTTAATGACATCTTCAGCATGTTTACTACACTGTTTTGTCCATCCAATTTGAGGGGTAGAAGCAAATTGCAAGGGGCATGTTTTATCACATCCCTAGAGAATGTATAAGTACTTATTTATGACTTTAATTTTTCCACAGAATTATAAATCACTATTTCCCTCTTTGAATTAGCTATTGAAAACTTCTTTGACAATGCAAAAAATTACTTAAAAGTCAAAAATATCTCTTTTTATTTGTGTACTACACGTTAAGCTTTATGTATATTTTCATTCTTTTTCTGCTTACTAGTGTTTATGCATTAGATACTAGTATTGTTTCTATGATTAGATGCTTCTCAGGCATTTGTCTTAAATTAAATTTCCATATGTTTAAGGCAGTGACTTTCTAACGCAGAATTTTGGCATTTGCATGTATTTTATTCCATTGCAAAATTCTATAGCATCTGTAATTATTTAATGATCAAAACAGTTACTTGATCTTGTCAATATTGCTATTTCTAACTAACATATGAAAAAGGAGATGTCCTTTTTTTCTCTTTCACATATTAATTAACACAATAAATTGAAAAACAGAATTAAAAAATTTTCATTCTCAAATAATTATTGCTTGTCCTCCTAACCTGAGAAGCATTGAGCAAAGTGGAGGTTTTATTTTCCAAAGATATACACTCAATTTACACTTAGCATTTGAAATTCTTCTAAGTTAATAATAGTTACAATTTCTATGTTTCTTGCAAGAGAGGAGAACAATCATAAGAGCTCTGGGTCTACCTGGCCTGGGAAACACTGGATTTTGAAGCAACTTATGAAAGATGTCTGTTAAGGATCCTAGAATGTTTTCTGAAGGCTCAATAATAACAGTAACACTAAAGGCTGGCTTTCTCTGTTTTGCCGTTTTGCAGAAATTTGTCCTTTACCTGTCATCTAACCTATTTAAAGTAGCTTAGCACCCAATAGCTATAGAAAAGGAAGAAGGGAGTCACCCTATACTAATGTGAGAATTGGGGTATACAACTGTCTGTCAATTGGAAGGGTTTCCAGAGACTGAGGAGCTGTTAGATCATGGAACGGGCAGGCAATCAAAAAGTTACGGAGTCACACATTCAGTGTAGTGTGGACTTTCACAAAACGCGCAGGAATGTGTGTAGTTGGTTCTAACTTTGGAACAATCCAGTCTTCCTTTGGGTGCTATAAAACGTGCAAAGACCTCTTTGGTCCAGGTAGGCCCGCAGTTCACTCCATGACTTGGCACGCACACACTGTCTCTTCACCATGCCTTCTAACAGTTGGAGCAGCATCTGCTAGTCAATAATATGGAAAATAGTGCTGTATATTTTGAGAAAGCAGAGGTCACTGGGAAGTTAGGTAGGCAGGACATAGCCAGGAAAAAAAATGAATAGGTCAGGTCCACTGTATTTTATAGAGACTTGAAAATTGTTTGGAAGTTAGTTTGTAACAGATGGTGTAGAGCTGTAACAAAGACTGCGTAGCAATTCAATAAAACCTATTTCATTTTGCTCCTGGGCACATTTTCCAAACTCTTTTGCAGCTGTCTTGGCCATATGACTGATTCTGGCCAATGGAATGTGGATGGGAGGCCCGACTCATAAAAACCTCCTATGTGACCCTTCACTTTTTCTCTTCCCTATTTGCTGATTTGACACTGTGTCCAAGTTGAAAATCACAGTACCTCTATCTGTCTGAGTTCCTAAATTACTGCGTGGAGCAGTGGCGCTTCCCCATTTCCAAGTGGAATTTACATGAGTGAGAAATAATTCCTTATTGGGAAAAGCCACTGAAAAGGTTGTTATAGGAGCTCACTAATACAAGAACCTAATGCTCCAGGCTAAGGTGTTTGACCTTTATCTCATAAAAGTAACAAGGCTTTTGAGTAGCAAGCCAGCAGGATAAAATGATGTTTTAATAAGACCAATGTAGCAGAAGGAACAGGATAGCTAGAAACAGAGAGAGACTGTCTGTAGCCTGAGTTACTGGAGAGAAGGTAATTTCGAAGCCAAGACAAAAAAGAACCAAAGGGGGTCAAGCCACACAAGGATAAAGGGAGAGAGAGTTCCATGTAGTGGATCTCAAAGTTACCCAAAATCTCAGCAATGCTAACGGTCAAATCTGAAGAAATGGCCAATGAATTTGATGGTGTTGAGACTGGAGGTGATCTTTGAAATGCTAGTGGCAAAGGAATAATAAAGGCAGAAAATAGATGGCATTGGGTTAAGGAGAAAATGTATAATATCGGTCAGAAAAAAATGAAACGGTCAGTTTTGTAGTAAACTTAATTTTGAAATAAAAAGTCTGTTTTGTAAAATCTCAAATGGATTCATACCCATACAGACACTATGGTTTCAGCAAGGCTCCATCCAGGACAGCACTGGACACTATAACACATTCCCCTCTGTACTCATTCTGCCTTATCCATGATAGCAAACTCTCATGGATCATGGGTCTCCTTTTCCCACCCAGATGTCCTTGGCAGTCTCAACAACATGCTTTGAGTAACAATTCCCAATTCATTAGGTTTGGCAATTGAACTAATACTTTTCATTGCTATCTGTGTATTTTACCTAGTATCAGAAATTATGGTTTTTTCTATGGGTTGTGGAAGGGAGACTGAGGAGTAATACTCAGCTGTACGTGATGGGGTTGTGTGAGAAGTTTCTCAGACCCACAGCAATGAAAATTTATTATATAATTCTGCACTCATTTCTAGTCTATCAGGCCATTTTCTTACATCAAATTTCTCCTCAATTGGTATCATTATTATTCCATTGTCTTTCAATATTATGCTTTAGGGTCACTCAGTTCTTTACGATCGTCATTACTATTATTTAATGATAATAACGTTTACGTAGACTCTTTTCCTCGAAGAATCCTTAAGCATGCTATATTTCATGTAGCTCAGTAAATTAAAGGAAAACGAGTCGAACTCCTCTCAGATTTTTTTTTGCCTCTCAAGGGTTTGTCTATCTGGGATGTAGTTTGAGCTATGGGCTGTGTGCCAGCTGGAAGCTGGGCTGATTTCTGAGTGGAGCCACAGCCCTTCTAAGTTAGTGTAGCATTACAGTGGTTTTCTGTTTCCCATTAGGCATTTAAGAAGAAGCACTCAAATGTGATCTGCGTTTTGTAACATAAGTTCTGTATAACACTGGTAGCCCCAGCACCAGTCATAGCAAGATGGGAAGCACAATTCAATGATATTTTTCTCAGAGTCATAGATGTGTGTGAAATTTTGACAAAGTGACTACTTTGATCCCTATTTAAAAGCTTATTATACACCATGTGACAAAGACATAGGATGCCACTATTATCATCTGTTAAAAACTACAATAAACTATTTTTCACAAATTAACAGTTGGTCACTGGTGGGGAAAAAGTTTAAAGGATAAGACAGAAAACCTGAAAGATTACCCAGCAAGAAGTACTATGACAGGAACATTATTAGGGCTCAAATATATACATATACATAGTGCGTGAATTTTGATTGGGCGAAGACATAGAAAATTCTTGACTGGGGTTGGATGACATGAGCAGAAAGACTGGATAGGAGACAAAACATACTTTATTTTGCCATGTGTAATGTGCACTTTTTTGCCCAAATTTGCGAGGGAAAAATAAGGATGTCTACTATACATGGGTAGTACTAATATAAATGTTTTTAGTTCTTTTATTTATGCTTACGAATTAAAAGTGTAACTCTAGAAATCAGTAATGCTATCCATATGCAAAATAATACTGTGGAATATGATAGTCGGTTTTGTTGAACTTATGACGAATTTGCAACAATGAAGAGTTCCTGGCCTTTTGTGATATGAAAATATCGTAAATATGTTACCAGCACATAAAATTTCTTGTACCTTGTATCTGTTCTTGTGTTTTGTAATTATTGGTTACATAAAATTTCTTGTACCATAATATGTGAAAAAATAAATGCTGAAATTCCTTTATAATACAAAAAACAAGTACCTAAATGTAAACAAATTTGAATTAAAAAATTAAAACAAAAGACTTTTTCTCTGAAAGTTTGGGCCAAACATGGGTGCACATTATATGCATTATGCATGGCAAAATATGGTAACATCTTTTTTGTTGCTAGCTGGCCATTTATGGTTAAATTATATTGATAAAGTGAGACAATTGTAATAGCTAACATTTATTGAGTGTTTATTATGTCAGGCACTGTTTTTTGTATTCTATTTTATGTATTATCTCATAGACTCTTTCAAGCAAAAACCAGTTTATCTTAGAGAAATTATTAAACTTTCTTAAAAGAAAATATTTTTAAAGGAATATATATGCTTAATAATATGCATAGAAATTTAAGACTATTAGCTCTCTCTTAGACATAATCCTAAATTATCCTAAGTTCCTTGCTGTAGTTCATTGAATCATTGGGCTTTTATGACTCTTAACTCTGTCATTATTCTCTGTCAATAAGGCTCATTTTCTCTTTGTGTGTGGAGGTGGGGTGGGGGGGATGAGGGGGTTATTAAACACAGTTGTCTAAAGAAAACATTATCTTCAAGAACATGTTACTACTTTCATCATTAAGAGAAATCTTATATGAGTTTTCAAAGCATTCCTTGATTCATATATATTTTTGTTATTTTAAAAATAAATATTAAAAATATGTTGATTTTGATGCTTCATAGATGGCTTTGTGAAAAGAATAGGTATACAGGTTTTGTTAAGTTAGTTTTTGGAGTTGGATTTTTGTCTTATATGAAGAAAAAAAAAGTCTGAATTTTCAATATACCACCTATTGTTTGTCTTTTTAAATATTTTCATTTTTAAGAATTGCAGCTCCTCTTATTTTCTGATGCTGCATTTTGTATAGATTTTTCTCTTGGAATTAATAGAAAGTATAGTTTTATGGCATTTTCATGTGCATCGAGACCTTTTTTTCTTTCTGTTTTACAAAGCACAGCTATACAAATTTGTTTAGTTAATGAAGACATTTTTGAAAAAAAGATATTGGTTCCTGGATGAGTTGACCTTTAAAATAATGTTGAAATGGCATATTAACCTTAAGAAAGTAACACTTTGTTTTAAATACATGCATGATTCTGAATGGGAGGTACACATGAATGCAAAGTAGAATTCTAAGTTTCTAGGCACCGTGAGAAAGGGCAAGGAAGTTCAACTCCCAACTCCACCACCACAATACCAGTCCAACCTAAAGAAGAGCTTTTCTTTCTGGAAATTGTATCTTTTCATTCTAACCTGGTACATATAAATGTGGGTTCCAAATAGGTTTTACATTATCTTAAAACTGGTGAGCTCTGTCCTTGTGGGCCCAAGTGTAGCAAAGATGTTTTGGGTAGTAACTTCATAATTATGTTACAGTGCCTCAGAGGATTGGATACCATGGACCAGTGTTTTTCAAGCTTTAAAACCTGTATAGATCACTGGGGAAATATGTTAAAATGCCAAATCTGATTCAGTAAATCAGGGGTCTGAAATTATGCATTTCTAGTAAGTGTCCGGGTGATGCTAATGCCATTAATCCATTTTTCACACTTTGAGTAGAAAGGCCATAGAAAATGATCAGCAAGCAGGAAGAATTGCCTTAATTTACTCTTGCTCAGGACTGGCCATCTTTTCTCACTCTACACTTTCCAATGATTCTGGACTTTCAGTTCCTGGTGAACATCCAGGGCCCTCACACAGGCTCTCTGAAAAAACCACCTAGCTCATGCCCACACTTGCATCTAATCGAAGCATATTTTTCTCAGGAAAAGTATTCATTTCCTTCAAGCCTGAGCTAGGGACTCCCAGAGTCTATTAACATCAGCTGTAATAATAATAATTTCACTTGTATAGACTTGGGCAATGTCTGCTTTTTCTGTTAGATGGTGAGGTCTGTGATATGATAATGTCCTTGACACCAGAGCTTATATCCATCCTCAGAACTTCCTTCAGGCTCTAGAAAGCAAGGCCCTGGCTTGAGCAAGGCCCTGGCCTTGGCAAAGGCCAAGGCCCTTTACCTTTGGCCTTCCTTCCTTGGTCTTTTTGGTAAGTCCTCCTTTGCTATCAGACTCAAGTCTGAAATGGAACATGCATAGGCCCTGTCCTTGTTTTATCATTTTGGGCACCCTCCAAACCTTTCCACCCTCTCATGCTTTAGTCAGCCAGATGCTGGAGTAGCTCTAGAACTTACATGTAGAAGGTCATCCTGGGGCTCGAGGCCATGCTAGATCCAGGAGGGAGGCCTGGGAAATGGATCTCTTCTACTGGCCAGGACAGAATTTCTTTTTCAGTATCTGCTGATTTGGGACCACTAGAATAATGCCTGATTTGGGGTGATTCAAGTTGTTTATATAGATAGTGGTCTGCAATATTTTTTTACCAGAATCCTGAACACTGTAAGAATGGATCCATCTGTCTAGATCATTGATACATATTTTTATCAATGAAATAAATGAAAATAAATAAAAAAAAAACTAGAAATGTTTAAAACAAATGAAATAATTCATTTTTCAAAATAAATGAAAAACCTAGAAATTTTACAATCAAATGGAATCTAAATGCTATGAAAATGGAGGGGGGACAAGAGATAATTCTCATCTTGGCAGTTCTGGGACATGATCTTGGGTTCTCATGGTACTCCTGACCACCAGGTGAGATAAGTGAAGTCATGATTCAAGCCACAAATATAGCAGTCTCTTAAGATGTATTTTTCAGGTGGCACTTTCAGTTTTGACCACAAAAGAATCCAGTCTCATATTTCTCTGGAGGCTTCAGCATTTTCTGCACTCTTTTTCTGTTGCACTGCTAGCACAATATGGGCTCCATGTTTGAAAGCAAAGTTACATCAAAAGCGGCCTTTTCCCTCCTGAAGTCTGCATGTACTATATTGAGCTATGACTGTGATATCAGAAGGTAAAACTACATAAGTAATGCAATCTGACATGCTGAATCATAATTGGGTGCAAAACAAATACATTGCTTCTGAAAACGACACCTAGAAACATCATTCTTAACCACTAAGTTATGCTACTAATATTATTTTGGAAATCCTTTCACTATTAATCTAACTTTAAACTGTGTGCTTTCCTTTCCTCTTTCAGCATAGCAGGATTAAAGACCAAAAGAACATTCTCATGGTGGTATCACCTTTACAATGAGGAGGCTGTTGAAAGATAAAGCATTTTAGTTAGAAGCCTCACAGTTAAGAAAATATGACTGAAAGCACTTCAGCTTAGCAACATGCCCAACAAGATGTTAGAGTCATTCATACCATTTGCTCACTGAGTAACCCTGGCTGGCAGGGCAAGCCAACTCACGGGGCCTGTTTCCACATTTACAAATTGAGGCTAGACTGGGTAATTGGAAGGCTCCTTTCTATTCCAAAATCTATGGGAAAAATTCCTTCAGATAATCACTGCTTTTCTCAGCCAGTGTAGGCTCAGCTTCAAGGCTATAGTCCCAGTGAAAAAGGTTAGATGGCCAAAGAATATAGCAGTTCTCTGGGTTCTCATCTTCTCATGAGGTACCTTTGCTTTGGAGGACACTGAATTAGGACAAATGAACTTGGGTGAACTTAGATACCTGTCTGAACATTGGAAAACTACATCATTTGGCATTTCTGCTCCATGATTTACCACACGCTTTGTTCCTAGATATTGTTTTAAAGATCAGGGAAGACATCTAAGGTTTCTCTATATCTTTCATCCCCATTACTGTCTGTCGTTCCAGTTCCAGTCACCATCATCATTACCCTGGAATTCTAGTATAGGTTCCTATTGTTCTTGGTGTGTTACTTTTGCTCCCCTCTCCCCTAGAACCCATGCTCCAGGCAGTAATTAGAAAGATTCCATTATATCTTCTCTTTGCCTCCTTGGGCATAATTGATACCCTTTTCCCTCCAGCTCTGTTCCACAGGGGGTACCACCTTATGTTGACTGTATTAAATAAGCTTTCTTACCTTTTGGCTTCTATTGAGATTGGTCAATTGGGGAGGTACTGGTAGGAGACAATGGTGGAGAGGATAAGAAAAAGTGGTTAGGGTATTTATCACTCATGCTTCCTCCCTTCCAGAGCACTGTTTGACAAGGTTAGTGAACCTCTCCCTACTAAAGACCCAGTTCCTATTGTGTGGCCCTTTCCTTCAGCTATAGCTACAGCTGCAGCTCTCTCCAAGTTCTGGGAATTCCTCCTTTTCCTTTCCCCTTCAGTCCCAAGGATAATAATGTTTCCCTATCGTTGCTAATTCCAATATACTTCACCCCCCGTTTTTCCCTTTAACCCCATTATTATAAATAGTCCCTTAATTAAATTCTCATTAATTAAACCATGTGTCATCTACTTTCTTCCATGTCCTTGACTGGTCTAGGAAAGAGAGATAATTCTCGTACCATAAAATTTAAAAGAGTAAAAGTTAGTGGTTTTTAGCATATTCACAAGATTGTGCATCCATCACTGTATAATTTTAGAACATCTTCATCACCCTACAAAGAAATCTTGTAGCCATTCACAGGTACTTTTCATTTCTTCTTACCCCCACTTTCTGGGAACCATTAGTCTACTTTCTATCTCTATTCTGGATATTTTAAATGGAATCATATAGTATATGACATTTTGTCTGAATTTTTTTTTCTTGAAGCATCATGTTTCAAGGTTCATTCATGTTGTACCATGTATCAGTACTTCATTCCTTTTTATGGCCTAATGATATCCCATTGTGTAGATATACCATATTTTATGTATCCATTCATTGGCTGATGGACATTTAGTTTTTTTCCACTTTTTAGCTATTATGTACAATGTTGCTATGAACATTCATGTAAACGTTTTTGTATGAACATATGTTTTTAATTATCTTAGGTATATACCCAGGAGTGGAATTGCTAGATCACACAATACTTCAAAGTTTAACTTTTTGAGAAAATGCCAAACTGTTTTCTACAGTGGTGGAAGGATTTTACATTCCACTAGCAATGTGTGAGGATTATAATTTCTCCACATTCTTGTCACCACTTGTTATTTTTATTTTTTTTGATTATAGACATCTTAGAGAGTGTGAAGTGCCATTTCACTGTGGTTTTGACTTGCATTCCCTTAATAACTAATAATGTTGAAGATCTTTTCATGTACTTATTACCCATTTATACAACTTCTTGGAAGAAAAATTCATTCAAATCTTTTGACCATTTTTTGTTTGTTTGTTGTTTTTTTTTTTGAGGGCAGTGTCACTGGCCCTCATATGTGGGACCGAACCGGGGCCGCTGGCTTCCCAAGCCAGTTCTTAACCACCGCGCCACTCGGCCGGCCCGACCATTTTTTAATTGGGTTATTTGTCTTTTTATTATTTAACTGTAAAATTATCTTCTTATTGTTGAATTGCAAATATTTCCTTCCATTCTGCAGGTTGTTTTTCCACTGCCTTGGCAGTGTCCTTTGACACACAAGTTTGAATTTTGATGAAGTTCATTTATCTGTTTTTTCTTTGATTCTTGTGCTTTTGTTATCATATTTGAGGAATCATTGCCTAATGAATATTTACAACTGATTTTTCTCTACGAGCTTTATAGTATTAGCTCTTACATTTAGATCTTTGATCCATTGTGAGCTCATTTTTGTATGTGGTGAGAATTCATTATTTTGCATGTAGATATCTCATTGTCCCAGCAGAATTTGTTAAAAAGACTGTTCTTTCCCCATTGAATGATCTTGGGAAATGTGCTAAAAATCAAATGAGCATGTATGTATGGGTTTATTTTTGAACTCTGAATTGTATTCTGTAGATCCATGTGTGTATCCCTATGCCAGTATACCACATTGTCTGGATTACGTTACTGTATGATAGGTTTTGAAATAAAAAATTATGAATCCACCAACTTTCTTTTTTTAAAGATCATTTTGACCATTCTGGTTCCCTTGCAAATGTACATGAATTTTAATGTCTACTTGTCTATTTCTGCAGAGAAAGTAGTTAGAATTTTGATAAGCATTGTGTTGAATCTATAGATGAATTTAGGTAGTACTGTTCCCAATATTTGACAATAGTAAGTCTTCCAATCTATGAACACAAGATGTCTTCCATTTGGTTCGGTCTTTAATTTCTTTAAATAATATTTTGTAGTTTTCAGTGTATAAGACTTGAACTTCTATGATTAAATTTATTCTGAAGTATTTTATTCTTTCTGTGCTACTATAAATGGAATTACTTTCTTAATTTCATTTTCAGATTATTCATTGTTATTTTATAGAAACACAATTTATTTTATATCTTGTAACCTTGCTGATCTTGTTTATGTTCAATGCTATTTTTAAATGAAAACATACAAAAGTTTTAATGTAAAGTATGACATTATTCAGAATAACTAGCTGGATTTAGATATGATATTTTTTCCAGCTAGATTTAGATGTGATATTTTTTCCAGAGAATATACACTTAATATTTTCAATATGTTAGACCAGGAAAAAGGTTATGAAAATAAGCCCTTAATTCTCAACTTAGATAAATTAAGCTTTTATTAAGAACTATTCTGTGTACTTTATGTATACAAACATTTTATACTTATCACACTCTATCAAGTAGGTATCATGATTAACTCCATTTTACAGATGAGGAAATTGGGGTTATAAAGAAGTTACTTGACATGGCTAGAAAGTGGTAGAATTAATATTTGAAGTCTGACAATCTGGGTTCAATGCCCATGTTTTTAACATCTATGTCATGTTGCCTCTTGAAATACTGTGAAAATAGATCTGCAGAAAAATTCCTCACAGGAGATAAAGTACAGTTAGAGTTTTCTGTACCATCATTGTCCTCCTCCAAATACAAAAAAAACACCAAAATATCTGAGGATTATCAAACCCACCCTGAGGAGAGCGAAATATCCTCTGAGCAAAAACAGTCTTATAAGCTTAATTTTTTATATTAAGAAACAAAAACAAACCAACAGCTTCATTATAGAACAGTCGTGGATTAACAGAGAAAATACATAATATAGAGAATTCTATGATTTCATGGTTTATGATGACAGATCCACTATCATTTTTAACCCTTTTTCTGCTTGGTAAGGTATGTTTTTCTCTTTTAAGATTTTCTCTTTGTCGTTGGTTTCTGTAGCCTGAATAACACATGCCTAGGTGGAATTTTTTGGGTACCTATCCTGCTTGCTGTTCATTGAAGGTTCTTGGATCTGTGATTTGATGTCTTATGAATTTTGGAAATTCTTGGCCATTAATACTTCAAATATTTATTCTGCTCTATTCTCTCCATTTTTGTCCCTTCTGATATCCAAATTATACATCTATTATACCTTTTGAAATGTTCCATAATCCTTGGATATTCTGTTCTGTTTTTCTAAATCCTTTTTTTTCCCCCTTTGCAGTTAAGTTTAGGAAGTTTTTGTTGACCTTCAAGCTCATTGATACTTTTCTTTGCCACTCCCAGTCTACAAATGAGCCTATGTGGAGGCTAAAATAATTTTTTTTCCTCTCACCATCTGAGTTCTTCTAGCTGGGCTAGTAATCAAATTTACAGAGACAGATTAATAGGAGAAAATGTTCAAAGTTTATTATGGATGTACATGCCAGGGGTATCATAAGATATGAGTACTGAACCACATTGGGCAATTGAGGTTTAGCCATATGGACAAAGGAGAAAACAAGTAGAGGTCTGAGATTTCAAAGGAAATAGGCAATTTGCAGGTAGCTGAGGAAGAGCAGAACACAAATGGCAGGCAGATTCTTGCTGGGCAACCCAGAACAATTAAATAAAGAGGGAGGAGGCATGCAGCTACCAGGCCACTGCTTAGAGCCTTCCTATCTAAATGCTGAGGTGAATGTGTTGGTTTTTCTCCTGGAGCAGGCGTTTTCATCTGAATCTCTTTGGCAGAAAAAGAGGAGGGTCAAAGTTTCTTTCTGAGTCTTTTGTTTTTTAATAACCAGCTTAAAATCAGCATTCCAAAACGCACAGTTTGAAAGTGGCAAAACTTTGATCCATTTCACGTATTAAAGACACTCTTTATTTCTATTATTCTTTTTGATTTCTGTTTTTTTTTTTTTTAATTTTTTGTTGAAGTTTCCTTCTTTCTTCTTATATTACGTATGTGTTCTTGTATGTTGTCTATTTTTTACATTAAAGCCCTAATGTATTAATCATAGTTATTTTAAATTCCTTGTTTATTAATTACAACATGTGTATCATATCTGAGACTGGCACTGAGGCTTGCTTTGTCTCTTCAGACTGTGTATTTTTCTGCCTTTTAGCATGGATTTTAACTTTTTGTTGAAAGCCAGACATGCTATATTATTAGGTAATAGGAACTGAAGTAAATTAGGCCTATAATATGAAGATTTTTTTTAATCTGGCTAAGAGTTGGTCTGTGTTTATGTTTGCTGTAGTTGTAGGTGCCAGCAGCTTCCCATCCCTCTCGTGTTCTTTTTATTTACCCCATTGACTTTGGGCTGCCCTAAGGACTCCTCAGAGAGAGTCAGCATTTTACAGCTCTTTCAGCTGCAATCCATTGTTGTTACATTGGAACACTGTTGATGTGGTAAGGGATGAAGGAAGGAAAGAATTCTATAATCTCATAATTAAATCTGACTATTTAGTTCGTCTGTGTTTTAGGGCTTTGACCTTTACAAGTGTTTCTTCAGTGGTGTAGCTTTCTACCCACTGCCTCCTATCCCCTTCACTGGTTGCAGCATTCCTAATTTATTTTATTCAAAATCTGACTCTTGTTTTTTCGTTTTTGGTTTTGTTTTGTTTTTCTTTCCTTAGGTAGAACAGGAAGGCTGGATGGAGAATGTTTGAAGCAAGAGGAATTCCCTTCCCTTTGCTAGGATGAGCCTCAAGCAATTTCCTTTTCCCTGTATTGTAGGACTTAGTTATGGAGAAAATTCTGGAAGTGTCTCATAATGATTATTCCTCCCTTGATCTTGTCAGAGCCCTGGGGGATCTTTCTTGGACCCTCACTATGAGAATCTGGTGGGGTTCCTGGAGGTTAAACCCACAAAAGTGTGGGGGACCCCAAACACTGTGACCCTCTGGAGTTTCTCGTTTTCACACTGGTCCACTGAGCTTTCAGCAATTTGTCAAAATTACTATTTAAGTGTTTCTACCATATCTATGCTCCAGTAACTTCTGCTCCAGGCAGGCAGATTTGGTGGTGACTCTGAATTTGCCTGCCTCCCTGGATGGATTTATGGGTGGCTGTTTGCCCTGTAACCTCAGTCCTCTGCGATACAACATGGCATTGCTTTTCAGTTTGTTCAGTTTTTTATTGTTGTAGGACATGAACAATGACTTCCAAGCTCTTTCCATGTCTGAGTTGAAACTACAAGTCATGCGTGTATTTTTGAATTCTGAAATATTTAATATTGATGAATCTTGAAAAACGTTGCTGAAGAATAGAACCAAAAAGAAATGAGGAAATACAGCTTAAATATGAAAGTTCATGTAATAATTTGATTTGTGGCTGCCAGTGTACATGAAAGTAGGAAACTGAATGTCAATTTACTCTTTCTCCAAAAATTCAGATAAGCCATACATACTTTTGATGTGGGTAATCAATGGATTTATCTATTTCCCATTCCATTCATGTAAAATACTGCTGTGATGAGAAAGATTTTTTTCATAGGGAGTAGCATAAAATTCCATGATTCAGAAAGTTTGTCATGGTATTTGTTTTCGTAAAGATATTATTTTGTATGTAAAACAGTCTTGGAAAGACCACAAGGTTCACAGTTTCACTGAAAAGTCAAATGTTGATGCAAACCTTGTGTTCTCACAGTGGCTGCCTTTTAGTACATCAAACCCTAGTGAACATCATTAGATCAAATGACTATAAAAGGTCTTAAGTGGAATGATTTTTATCTGCTCTACACATTTCCCACTGGATTTTTGTCCACATTACATAATCACTGTACATTTGGCACAGTATGCTGCTTTTGAAAAAGCTTCAAGATTAAGGAAGCATGAAGACAGAATTGGCCATAAAATCAGAAAGGAATACTAGAAATATATATGCTGCAAAAAAAATGGAACATTCCTTCCTCCTTCAATGTAAATTAAAAAGCTCATGCTGAGCTAAAGCTTTATGATTAAGGACTCAACTTAGATAAGCATTAAAGACTATTACACACTATTTGTCTTCTGATTTGACTGGGTATTAGTATTAAAAAATGTATTTAGTAAAGAATGATAAAATTCTTACCCCTCACAGAAAAGGGTCCTATTTACTCTAGGGTGATCAGTAAGCATGAATATGAAAAATCACCTGTCAATATGCATATAGCAGGTTAATATGAGAGCATTCTTCTTTAAGGGAGCATGCCAGTAAGGGCAGATCCCATGGATGTGAATAGTCTTAAAGTGGATATTGACAACTGAACAAATATTAAATGCACTTCTCCAAATTGAGGTGATTTCTATATATATCATTTAACACATATCCACTCCTATCCCTTATCCACTCCTCCAGTATAATTAGGTTTAATAAAGGAGCAGTGACATCAACTTGAAAAACTGTGCAATGTGCTCAGAAGTCACCTTTGGAATCACCACAAACTTCTGCCTTCACTTTTATTGTTTTACAGTTAAATGGACTTCAAGTTTAAATGTTCTGCTTACTAAAATGGCATCACTCTGTTTTTGTTGTTGTTTAGTATTATTATTATAAATACAGAGTTTTATTTTGTGCCTGTTTCTACCTAACCATATTCAATACTATTATTTTCATAGGTAAAACAGGTTAGGAAGTCCAAGCAATCAAATCAGAACAAATATTTTGAAAAATAAACGTTTATTGTTGAGAAGGCCATAGAAATATTCAAAGATGTGCTAGACCCAGTTTTTACCAGCTTGTGAGGGCCAATTGTTAAATTTTCATTGATTTTGCAAGTTAGTTGTTCATTGATGTCATATTGGTAACTTGAAATTGGCCATGGTGGGAATGTTTACACAGTGAAAATTACCAAGTGCTAATAATCGGGAATTAAATTATTGTTCTGTGGATTGCGCAAGCTTAAAAAGTGATGGAGGAAATGTTAACAATGCAGATTAAATTTAAGTGCCTTGTATATGTTTATTACATTGTGAGTAGCACAAAAACTGAAGGGTTCTTCTTTCAGTATCCAAAAACTGTTATCCAATCCAGCAAAGAATTGTCCACAAATGTCAATGATAAATGAGTGACATTCTGATATGTCTTCATTGTATCACTTTTACTTTACTCATTATTGTTTGTGCATAACCTCTAATTGGTAAAATTTATTTAAAATTGGTATATATATATATATATATATATATATATATATATATATATATATGTTTTTTTTCTCCAGAGATGTAGTTGATCAACGTTTGCCAGGATGCCTTTAAGGGTATATGAAAAACTATGAGGGTGGGGCTATATTTGACCAATTCTATAGCAGTATTGGTGACAATTACCTTGCTCTGTGGTAGGGAAAATGACTTTTCATGGTACAGACCTAACTGGCAACATGAAATCAACAACTTTATTGAACTGCCAAATTGCTGCCTCCTTTTCCTAAAGTAGCATGAACCTCTTCTTGTTAATGTAGAGTCTCTATATTTCTAAAAGTGGATGTAGCAACAAGATGCTGGCTTCACCTTTTAGGTTCCCTCTACAAGTGCTGTTCTGGTGGCAGTGCTTTGGAACAATCTAGTAAACTTTTTCTTTTTTTTCCCCTCAGAATTCTGCAAGCCTGCTGAGCCATTTTTCAGGGACCTTTGCCTTTCAAACTTAGCTGTTTGAAAATACATATTTGGGCAAAATATAATTTTCAATTCCAATAGCAAATTTTTGCACATTTTATATTACTATAAAAAATAATTACTTTTTTTCCCTTTAAATACTTTTCTTCACTCAATGTGCAGCTTTCTTCTACTCCTGCTGGATCTAATATGTGGCCATATGGCTCAAAATGGGGGGAAAAACAAAAGGAGAAAGAAGCAAATTTAGAAGTCATTAAGTTGTGACAGTACACACTCAAATGACAGTTTTCTCATGTGTTTCTTCTAATTCTTTCATGCCTGAATTGGGCAAAGAGTAGCAGGGAGATGGAGAGAGAAGCTTTATCTGAGGGCATGCAAAATTACACTCTGTCCTTTTTTTTTTTTTTTTTTTTTTTTAATGTACTCCCCCTTCCCCAAATCTGTTACTGATGGAGAGGGATGACTGTGGGAAAGGCATTCTTCCTAGAAAGATGACTCCTTTCACTGTGGGAAAAACTTGACACTACCTTTAGTGCCTAAACTATAAAATAAAGGGCTACTTTAAAATGTTTATATCCCATACTTGGAGAACCACTTCTCACATGATATTGTTGAATACTTTCACAGGGATAGGCACCATTGGAAATAATGTTCTCAGTGGTGATTTCTTTTTAAAATTACGTTGTGGCAATTGGGGAATTGTGAATATCTAATTGGTGATTTGCGGCTAAGCCTTGGAGTGAGTGTTCCAGACCCTTCTCTAGTTCTGTCTAGCCATTTCCACATCCTTTCTGATTTGCTGATGCCTTTTTACATGTATAAATGTCCCAAAACTCAGTGAATTAGAGTACAGGGATTGTACGTGTGTACCAGTTTGGGTTCTATAATAGTCTTTAGACATCTATCCCTCTAGTTAAATAAAGAGTTGGGGCTATTGGGTGATATTGACAGGTAGGTATTTAAAATTTACTTTCTGAAAAGGTGACATACAAGGATCATAATAAAATACACATTATGAAAATATAAAATATACAAAATTTTAATTCCATGACACTTCCCACCTATCTAACCCATGCTCTTTCTCTACAAAAGTGAATTACTTGCATCACCATTAATATTATTTTTGTATTTTTCACCAGGTATGTGTGTGTGTGTGTGTGTGTGTGTGTGTGTGTGTTTTAATATAAATTCAAGATGTAAATACATGTTTTAGATGTAATTATACTTTTACTGAGTAATCACATTTCTGGAAATCTGTCCTATATTACTATACCAAAAGACCAGAAAAACACAAGTTCCATCAATAAGACACAAGCTAAATATGTTATGGTACATCCATACAGTGCATTTGTGAAATAAAAGGAAGGAGAAAGTTCTATGTACTTAAATGCTGAAATGGAAATATTCCAACAGGTATATATTATTAAATAAAAAAACCTATTGCCAAACAGTGTGCCTAGATACTAACATTTGTGTTTTATAAAAAGAGGAAATAAGAAAGGCTTTTGAAATAAAAATAAACTTTTAAAAATAGATTGTTTAAATACAATGCTCAAGGCAGAAATGACTATTATTTAATTTATCTTCAAGGGTAGTACAAAGGAAAACACAACCTCTTAGATTTACGGATCCCAAGTGGATCATTTTCCTGAATTTGAGCTGTAAATAATGCAATAGTGAAAAACTGGGAACAAAACTAAAAAAATGGTAAATAAATTATGGTATGTCTACATAATGCAGTATAATTCATTAAAATGAGACAGCGTTGGAAAATGCTTTTAAAAGTATATAATTTATGTATAAAAAAGTAGGCCAAGCATTGTCTAATAAATTAGTATGATTAATCCATTAGTTAAGGGGTAGCAGAAAATAGAGAAAAAGGCTAACAACAATTATCTTTGGATATGGAATTATGGATGATTTTTTTTTCTTTATTAAACTATTGTTTATTTTCTGAAATTTCAATGCTGATTTCCTATTGCTGGAGTGATGTAAAAGTAAAGTTTATTTTAAAAGGTGATTGAAATCTTTCTCAGAGGTGGTATTGAAGAAAATAAATAAAACTTGGTGCCTTTGTTAGTGGGAGAGGAATATAATTCATTCTTGGCATGAAAGATAACTCATTCTCCCCTGCTTTTCCTCCTTTTCTTTCTAAGGCCAAACAATTTGAGTCTAAATAGGTAGCTCAGTAGCTCAGTAGACAATTAGTTGGCTCCTCAGTAATACGATAGATAAAATATTCATAGCTATTATCCAACAAAAAATGTTGTTTTAGTGATATTTTATAATGTACTTTATAAAATATAATAAAGCTATTTGTTTTGATTCTATTAATATTCATCATTCAATTATGTGTTCAGTCTTCCAGGGTAGAAAACATTGTGCATTCCTCCAAGATTGAAATTCCATATTTAGGCAAAAGAAGTACAGATTTGAGGGTCAACTGCCCAAAATTTTCAAGAAAAATGTCTGTTATGAAGTCAGATATTTTAGTGATAGAAGGAAGAGATGATTGTTTAGCTCTATCACAAATCTTTAACCATTGTTCAATTGTCCATTTCTACTTATCTGAATAGTTGGTTTACAAGTAATTTTAAGTGCCACAAAATCCATCCCCTTCCCTGAATTGTATAACTTATGATTGAACTGCTCAATTAGAATTCACTCTCTTATCCCAAATTGGAGTTCTTTTTGATTCTTTTATTGTTTTATTATTTTTAATTTTTTATTTATTATTTTATTTTATTTTTTTAATTTAATTTTTTAATTAATTTCAGGTGCACAGTGCAATAGTTATACTTTTTCCCCTCAAAGTAACACCCCCCCAATCCACTGCCCTACTCCCTCCCCCCATATCTTCATTCTTCTTCACTCCATACAACTAATCAATAACTGAATATGAGAGTCTTTAATGTTTATCTTTCCTGTTAAACTGCAAGCTCTGTGAGGATGGACACACTGTCCATTAGTGATGTATCCTGGGGCCTGGTTCTGAGTAAGCACTAAACATAGAGTTTGTAAATTATGAATCAGCAAGGCTAGCAGAGAGCTCTTACCCTTAGTAATACATTTGAGATTCATCAAACTTCCTAAATTAAATCAGTCTTTAGCCCATTTTGGGAAATTCCTGGACACTTTTTCTTCAAATATTTCTTGTGCTCCTATTCTATTTTTCTTACTCTTTTGACTCCAATTGCATATATGAGGTCCGACAATTGCATTCACGAACTCATCCTAGAAAAAGTGCTACACACCTCATTGCTGAATATCACTACAGTTTCCTTCCAAGTACTCCCCTTGGGAAGCTATGCACCCATGCCAGCACCTAGTCCACCCTTCAAAACAATTTTGGAACTCTTTTTCTGAAATGGCCATCAAAGCTGTCGTCATATTACCCTTGATGTCCTGAATGTCATCAAAATGTCTTCCTTTTGATATTTCCTTTATCTTCAGGTAAACAAAGAAGTCATTAGGGGCCAGATCAGGTAAGTAGGGAGGGTGTTCCAATAGAGTTTACTGGCTAAAAACTCCCTCACAGACAGTGCCGTGTGAGCTGGTGCTTTGCTGTGATGCAAGAGCCATGAATTGTTGGCAAAAATGTCAGATCATTTTCATCTTATTTTTTAACACAGTTTTTAGCACTTCCAAATAGTAACCCTGGCTAACTGTTTGTCCAGTTGGTACAAATTCATAATGAATAATCCCTCTGATACCAAAAAAGCTTAGCAACATTGCAACAAGTTTGTTGCAGGTCTTCGTATGTTAGTATATTTGATCATGTCCCATTGTTTTGTTATTTTTGTTCATTTTTTTTCTGTGTGTGTTTCAGTTTGGATTTTCTATTGACCTTTAAGTCTTCATTTTATAACCTACTGTTATATCCATCAAATGAGTTATTAGTTTCAAATAATGTGTGAGGTCTGCCAGTTAAGTTCATGAACTTGTTGCAATGATGTTGCTAAACTTTTTTGATATCAGAGGGATTATTCATTATGAATTTGTACCAACTGGACAACCAGTTAACCAAGTTTACTATTTGGAAGTGCTGAAAAGGCTACGTGAAAAAGTTAGACGAAAACGACCTGAACTTTTTGCCAACAATTCATGACTTTTGCATCACAACAATGCACCAGCTCACACGGCACTGTCTGTGAGGGAGTTTTTAGCCAGTAGACAAATAATTATATTGGAACACCCTCCCTACTTACCTGACCTGACCCCTAGTGACATCTTTCTTTACCCAAAGATAAAGGAAATATTGAAAGGAAGACATTTTGATGACATTGAGGGCATCAAGGGTAGGTAATACGATGGCAGCTCTGATGGCCATTCCAGAAAAAGAGTTCCAAAATTGCTTTGAAGGGGGTAGACTAGGCGCTGGCATCAGTTCATAGCTTCCCAAGGGGACTACTTCAAAGGTGACCGTCGTGATTTTCAGCAATGAATAGGATGAGTTCATGAATGTAATTGTCCAACCTCATATTTTTCAATTCTAAAAGTTCATTGGCTTTTTCAATTCTCTATTGAAATTCTCCATATTTTATTCCAATATAGCTATTTGCCCTATATTTTCTTTAATAAATTTATGAGAGGTATACTGAAATCTTTTTTACTGATTTAAATTTGTGAATTATCTGTAGGTCTATTTTCTCTCTCTTGTTTCAACCATTTCCAATAAATGAACCATATTTTTAGGATGTAGCATTAATGTTGATAAGGACGCTAGGCATCTTGTATGACAAATTTTAGATCTAGAAGCTGTTTCCTACCAAGAAATGTGATTTTGTGGAGGAGAGGAGAGGAAAAAAGAGTAGAGATGGATAAATTTGATCTATACAGTGTTGGTTTTAGAGTTTGTAAGGACAGATCTAATTTAGTATAGTCCCTAGTATTAAGGGGTAGCTTTTTTGGCATTTTAATGAAAATCTAAATTGTTTGCCAAATCCCTCTAGTTTGATGAGACTTAAATTCTAAACTTTATCTCCCCAGTATTAGGAAGCTTTGAAATTTTGTCGCTCAGCTCTTTAGCTTTCCAAATGTCATTTACTTCTGGAGTGCATGTGCCATTTTAGAGTCAGCTAATGCTTGATGGGTATTTGTGTGCATATTTTGGGGCTCTCTGCTGTACAGCTCCCTTTTCTGTATATTTTCCCTTAGTCTATATTTAGTCGTTCAGTCCAAAATTCTAGCTTTTCTGTGTTTCATCACTTTGCTAGAATCCTGTTTCCTATTTCAGTTTTAGTACCTGTACTGTGTCATCATGCTGAAAAAATATTTTCAGCAGAAGAGCCAGGTACATGTGGAACTCACCTGATATGCCTCTCTTCTTTTAAGGATTTAAGGGACCTCTAAATATTTTCCTTCCTTTGGATGCCTTCCCAAACTTTCAAATCATTTTTACATATTGTATTTGTTTCCTAGGGCTGTCGTAGTAAAGTACCAAAAACAGGGTGGTTTAAAAATCACTGAAATTATCTCATATTTTTGCAGGTTACAAGTCCAAAATCAAGGTGTCATCTAGAGTACGCTCTCTCTGACAATTGTAGTGGAGAATCCTTATATGCCTCATTTCACTTCTAGTATTTGCCTGCAATTCTCTTTGTTTGAAAATGCATCGCTCTGACGGTGTGGCCATCTTGTTCCTATATGTCTTCATATCATCTTCCCCCTGTTTGTTTCTGTTTCTATGTCCAAATTTCCCATTTTTATGAGGACACTGCTCATATTAGATTAGAGGCCACCGCAACGATCTCATTTTAATTTGATTACCTCTGTAAAGACTCCATTTGTATGAAGTTCAAGAATAAGTAAAACTAATTGATTATGATAGAAGACACAATAGGGGTTACATGAGGAGGAAAAGGTATGAGAGAAAACTTATGTTTTGAGGAAATATTGTGTCTATATCTCAGTGGCGGTTACATAGGTGTATACATATGTTAAAATCACTGTGTTTAAGACTAATGCACTTGTTACATTCATGCGTTAGTTTATGTGAGCAAGTAGGAGCGTCCCTCAGTCTCTCAGTAGCTCTATCCAGGAATAGCAGCTATCTTCAGGGGGAAATCAACCCTGAATGCTGGGCTCTTCTCCAGGCCTCTGTCCTCTCTGGGATTCTGCCCTTGAAAGTTTCCACTATTGAGTTAGATTTCTAGGACTTCAAGAATATGTTTCTTTCCAAATTAAAAAAAAAAAATAATTTTGTCCAGATTTTCTAGTTGCCATAAATGGGAGGGGATGAGTTATTTAGTTGTCATTATGGAAATTAGACCTCTACCTACTGGGAATCCTTGTAACCATAGAGAGTCTCCATAGATATTTAAATCTTATTTACTACATCTGACTTTGGAATGTTCTTGCTGATTTTTGAGAATTGAGTGAAACTTGGCTTAAATTTGAACTCTATTTCTTGAACCCTATTTCCTTGGTCTTGCCAAAATTCCAATTTGCCATCTAACCAGTACAATTTCTGAATTCTCCCTAAGTTAAATGATCAGATTGTTTGTTTCTGTCTGACTTTATCATTCTCTCACACCTATCTCTGCTGCCACCACCTACTTCACTGCTGCATTCATTTGACAACTGAAAAAAATAAAGGAATTCATCTCTGTTATTAAATTGGCCCCTCTTTTAAAATAATTTGTTCGTTATAGCCCTCCCCTCTCCTAACATGCTTTGTTCATTCTTTATACGTGTGTTGTATGTGGTTTGGACATGTTTCTAAGGATTGTTCATGTTCATGTATTTTATAGCAATAACTGAATAAAAACTCTGCTTGCAAGGAACTTTGTTTCATGTCTTCTATATTCCACATATAACACAGAATGTCCAACACAAGCTCTTAGTATACAATAGGTATTCTTGAAAGTCTGTTGACAATGTGACATCAGACTATTCAAATTTCTCTCTTGCTAAATTCAATGAAATTATATTTAACCCTTAGCAGCAATTCTAAATAGTATTCCACAAGCTTGAATAGCCAGGCTAACTTTATGCTTTGCAAGGACTGTGTTAAAGTGAAAACACCTTTTTAGATGCTTCAATTTATGTGCTAACTACCTTTGATCTTTAGTGTTTATTTATGACCTTTAAGTTTCTAAAGCAGAAATCATTGGAGTTATATGCAAATACTTTTTATTTATGTCCACATCTGCCATATACAATGACACAATGAATGAATTTTATTTTTGAAGATAAAATTAACTTCAAAGGGGAAATAAACTCTTGAATCTAAAATGTCTACATTAAAAAACTTTTTTTATAATTGAAGTCATTATTTTACTCACTAATTTGACATCATCTATTGAAAGCTCATCAAGTGCTAGAAACATTTCAGGCACCGAGTCCTTACCTTAGTAGAGGTAATAAAGCAGTGACAAGGACAGGAATAAAAATCAAATTAACAAAATATTTATGTAATTTCTAGCAGTTGTAAATTAAGAGAAGTAGATTACTATAAAGGAATTACAAATGAAAGGGGAGATATCAAAGGCATGTTGTTCAGGGAATTCTTTCTAAGTTCATGATCTTTGAACACAGATATGAATAAAACAGAGGAGAAAGTTACTGGAATATCAAGGGTTTGTTCTATACAAAGAGAACAGCAAGCATTAGGTACTGAGGTAGGCATAAGACTTGATGTATGCAAGGAGATGTTAGAAGTACAGTGGGGATAAATTGCAGTGTGTAAGAAGGAAAGGAACATAGTAGGAAATGAGGTTGAAAAAAATAGACAATAGCTGGATGATGAAGGCAAGGACTGGAAATTTAATTCTGAGTATGCTAGAAAACTGTAGAGCTTGGATAGGTTAGTAATAAAACGTGATATGATTGAGATTTAAGGAGTTCCCCTTGATTACTTTGTGGGTGAAAATCTGGAAGCTATGAGATAAATTATGAGTCTATTGTAATTTAGAAGGGAGATGAAAGTGACTTGGAATAACGTGGTAGCAGTGGAGGTGATAAAAGGAGATTAAGATCAGGTTATATTTTGAAGGGAGCACAGGACAAGGAAAAGCAAAAAAGCAAATTTTCAAGGATGACACGTAAGTTTTTGTTTTATGCAACTGGACAAATCATGGCACAATTTACAGAGCTAAGAAATAATGGTAAGAACAAATTGAAGAGATGGAATAGTAGTTCGGATTTAGTTATGCTGCATTGAAGAAACTAAGAGACATCCAGTGGCAATATTGAATAGGCAGTTGATGAAAAAAATGTCAATTTCAGGAAAGATGTTGAGATTGAAGATATAAATTTGAGAGTCATGGTATTGTTTGAGAAAAACTAAGCAGTGATTATAAATAGAGAAAAGGAGCTGTTTGAAGCCTTGAGATATTTAGAGACTGAGTACAAGACAGAAAGAGTTGAAACACCAGTAGTGTAGTTATATCAAGAAAGTCAAGTGAAAAAAGTGTTTCAAGTGATCACCTGTGCTGAATTCTACAAAGAAGTGGTGAAAGATATAGATTATTCATTGATTTCTGGCTTGGCAATATAGAGGCTGCTTGTGACTTTAATAAAAGAGAACATACAGATGACCAATAGACACATGAAAAGATGCTCAATGTCAACATTTATTTAACCCAAAATTTAGCATATGATTTGTTGATTTAACAAATATACAAGAAATGGAAGTTCCTTGGGCACAAAGACATTGCCAGTTTTATTCATTGCTGCATCCCAAAGGATACAGTATCTGGCACATATAGTAAGTACTTAATAGTTTAACTCATTGTTTAATGCATGAGAGAGTATAAATATAATTCGTGGTTTGATTGCTGAGCTACTGTGGACAGGCTTTGGAGTAATTACTTTTCTGGGCAAGTATAATTTGAACTATTGCATGATCAGAGAATCTATCTTTAACTATCCTGCAGGCAGTCAAGTGTCAGATCTATGGCGTGTCATGAGAAGCACTGAGCCTACCAAGGAGGGGGAAACAAAATTAAATAAAACCACAACTGATACTAATGACAATAGCTAACATATTTCTACACTCTAAAATACACATAAATTCCTTACTATGTGTGAACACTCTTAAAAGCATTTAATGTTTATTAACTAAATTTTCACAACAATGCTGAGGGCAACTCTCTTATAATAGCCATATGCACCATCATCATCATCACCATTATTATCATAACTATCACTATCAGTTTCATCATCTCCACTTTATAGATGCATAAATGGAGGTATGACAAGGTTAACTAAGTTGCCCACATTCAACCAGTTAACTTTCTGATATATGTCATAGCTATGATTTGAATTAAGGAAGTCTGACTCTCTTTACCTTGCACTTGACCACAGTATTGGACTTCCTCTCTGCTTTGTTGGCAAGCACACAAGAAGTAAAATATCATTATTGTTTTCTTCTCCATCCCTAATGGGGAAAGTAAAAATAATAACTATTTTTTATTGAGTGCTTTCTATGTGCCAGACACCATATTAAGTGAGTAACATATTATTTCTAGTCTTTGCGAAAACTCTCAGAGGTGGGAATTATTATCTCCCCATCTACAGATAAGAAACTAAAACTAAGGAGATCATAATTTCCTTAAGGTTACAGAATAAATTTATGTAGCTCCCAAATCAGAAATCTATCTGTGACACCATATCATAAAATGTTTATTAGTAGGAAAGTTTTTCCCTTTGGAATTTGGTGCAAATTAAACATATGCCTCCTTTATTAGTTATTTCATTCATTCTGTAAATTTATATCAAACACAATATGTTAGGAAATCCCAAATTGTAAAAAAAAGATTCTAATGTCGGAATTAAGCTCTATTTGTTGTATTTCTTGTTGCCTAAATTATGAACATCCCTTTTAGTTGTGGAAAATCCCTGACAACATGAATCCTGGCAGGAATCTATGTTTTGCCTCTGATTACTAGAGCTGAAGAAGTCCTCTTCCTTCCCACACCTAGAATGTTGGAGTTCAAGGGTATGGTCAAGGCTTTGGTCCCCAGAACTGATATTGAGAAAGTGATATAAAAATCAAGGAGTGGTTGAGAAATTTTCAACCCCAGGGTTGAGATTCAGGGACAGTGGTGCCACTTGTGGACTTACATTTGACTGCATCCATCTTTCAACCTTGGCCATGATTGCAGTTGTCTACCTTCCCAGGTCCTGGGTGCCCCTTTGTGAGATCGGTTCTCAAATTTCATGTTGGCCCTGTAAACGATTGGAGATCCTTCAATAAACTTATTTTCCACTCAAGTTAGGTAAAGTGCTTTTTGATGCCTATACATAAGAACTCTGAAAAATTCAAGGCAGGAAGACACTTGCAGTGTTAGGAAAAAAAAAGGAAAGAACAATAATAACCAATATGGCAAGAGCCGGAAAAAAAACATAAAGTGTTATAAAAATGCAGAATATTGTGGTAAATTAGGGTAAAAGGGATCAAATATATGGTGATGGAAGGAGAATTGACTCTGTGTGGTGAACATAAAATGTGATATATAGATGATGTATTGCAGAATTGTGTACCTGAAACCTATGTAACTTTACTAACAATTGTCACCCCAATAAAATTTAATAAAACAAAAGTGCAGAATATGACAAGATAATTAGGATTAATGTCATAGTTGATCTAGTTGACCTTAGAATAGAATATTAAAAGATGGAAATGAGAATGCCCAGAGATGAGAAAAATAGGCTTAAGGGATCAGTGAGAAGCCCACATAGGCTGGAGCATAAAATACATATGTACAGGAAAATAAGGGTAAATGAAGTTATAATGGAAAACATCGCTCTCCTCCTCTCTAAGCCTAACCTTTATACATATAATCTTTGTTTCAGTCCCTTTCTGGATTTTGATATCTTGCTTATTTCTTCATGTTTTCAACGTCTGTCTTTTACTGACAGAGATACATTACTTTATCTTACAAATATACTCTAGTTTCCCAGTATCTTGAAAAGACAAATGTATATACACTTGCATTATGTATTTTTTTCTCTCAACATACTACGTATTTCTTTTCTTTTACCATTTAACATGTTTAAAGAACAAGCTACATTTTCCTTTTCCATCTCTTGTTTATTTTGCTTCCGTTATTGTTTTTTAAGAATCACTATATAAATATTGCTCAATCTTCCCTATCCTGTCTCCCTCCTTCCCCAGATATCAGTACTATCCCTAATTTCATGTGTTTATATTTGTTTTATAAATAACATATATGTACTTCTAAACTATATATTACTTCATTATCTTCATGTTTAATAGGTATAATCATAAACAATGTATATTTTTTCAACTTGCTTTTTAAATATTTTTGAAATATACCATGTTTTCTTATGTAATAATTTAGTTTATTCATTTCAAGTGCTAAGTATTTTTATGCTGTGTGAAGAAACTACAACCTTAATTTGTTTTACATTATTCACTTCTCAGCCTTTTGAATATTGACTTTGTCCTGTAGTTATCTGTAGATAACCTGTAGATAACTGTAGTTATCACCTGAAACTGCTCCCTTAAAATTAATCAAATCTAATAGTTTTTTTAAAAAAAATTCATTATTTTTAATCCATTCTTACATTTGGTGTTGTTAATCACCCCATTTTCCTTTCCTTAAAATTCCTTCATTCTGACTTTGCAAAAATATACCTTTTGAGATATCTTTGTTTCTCCCCCTTTTTGTTGTCTAAATATGGGTATACTTCAAAGGTCTATCTCTAGTGTTCTTTTTTCCCTGTCCCTTGACTTGTATCATGGCTTCACTTCACAAATGACTTTCAAATATACATTTCGTTTGTTTCGAGTTGTCTGCTGGACATTGCCAGCTGGATGTCATGCTTGACCTAAATTTGTACTTTTTTCCTCTCAGTTTTTTCCCTCTTTTTCTGTTTACTATTTCAGTGGCAGTGGCACCATCTTAGTAGTCATTGAGGCTCAAAATCTTGGAATGATTTATAAGTCCCTTGAGCCTCATCAGTTGCCAGGACCTGCAAATTACTGTTCTATTCATTCTGCCAAATTGGTTCCCACTGCCGCTACCCTAGTTTAAACCCCATGACTTCTAGGCTTTTCACAATAGCATAACTTGTTTCCCTGCTTCTGAGCGTCGTTCCACTTCCTAGGCATCTTCTATCTTGCTTGATTAAAGCACAATTCTGTTCAGAATATTTCCTTGCCTGGAAGCTTTTCACAGCTCTATATTGCCTATAAAATAAAGTCAAAACTCTCTAAACTGGAATTCATGTTTCTCCACAAATTGACTTATTTACCCCTCCAAACTTTTTTTGTACTTCCCCATTTAATATTCCACATATGCCTATCAAATGGGAGTGTCATTTCTATACTTGTCTGTATAGTCTAGGTTAAAGTGTGGTAACAAAATACTCCACAATCTCAGTGTCTTAAAATTCCAAAGATTTATTTTTCACACATGTTGTGTAGTCATTTCAGGTCAGCATGGATGTTCTGTGCCCATTACTGTCACTCGAAGACCCAGCCTGAAGGAGTAGGCACTCTCTTACATGTTGCTGTTCTCTATGCCATTGAAGAGTGGAAGAGTTCTAGAGGATCTTATACTGGCAATTAAATATTATGACACAGAAGTGACAAATGTCACTTTAGCTCACAACCCACTGGCTAGAATTAGTTATTTGACTCCACCTAACCATAGGAAAAGCCAGGAAATGCAAACCTACCATGTGGCACACGGAGAAGAAAACCAGATATTGATAGCACTGATGACTTGCACAGTTCTCAATAGCCATTTCCATCATTTTCCCCCTGTGGACCATTGCTCATGAAACTTAAAATATTTTTTGTTGTCTACTTCCCTTGTACAGACCCTGCTTATCCTTAATTCCCAGCACAGCTATCACTCTTCAGTGAATTGTTTTCTAATATATCCAGGAACATATATTTTCCCTCTGCTCTAATTTCCCGTATCTCTTTATTTTGAGATAATCATTGTGCTCTGTTATGCATTTAGATCCTAGAGGTCAGGATACATTTTTATTGACCTCTGAGTACATGATGTTTTTTCAATTAACACATAAACCCAATCAGAGTGTATTCTAATCACTTGGTGATGCTTTTTTTTTTTTTTTTGGGTGGGGAGAGGGGTTGACTTCTTTTATTATTTATGGAGGAGATGTTTTATTCCTCATATTTTGTATAAGGTTGGATATATATTTTTTCATTTATGATATATGTATATTTATATATATTATGTATACATACATATAGTTAGCAGGTCCTAGCTACTATGGTATAAATATAGAGTAAATTAATTATGAATCTGCCTCATTCTCACTCTTCTCACTCTGAAATTGCTGGCACTGCTGTTATAACACTTTCACTCTTCCTTTTTGATAAATGGTATGTTTGACCATTGTCCTTTGGTAGCAGTGACATACTCTAGAGAGCTATTGTAAGTGAAATATTTCGAAGATTATCCATAAGAGAAAACTGACAAGAGGACAGTTAAAGTAGTAAAATCCTGTCCTTCTGTCCCTCCCTCCTTCCTTTACCAAAATTTTTTGGACACTTCTTCTGTATCTGGTACTATGGTGAGATACAATGTTAAGTTAGGCACAGACCCTGCCTTGAGGGGGCTCTTACATTTCAGAAGCAGGAAAGACATATACAGCTTCCTTCCAACAAGTGACTTGAAAATTACTATTTTCCCAGCTATATACATGGCCAATGTCCACCCACATTTTAAATCTTAGCTTAGGATGTTTTTATCCTCTGGAAAGCCTTATTTTATTCCTTAAGTTTAATCTAGCACTATTAAAGGGTATTTCCAAAGCTTAAGAAAGAGATAATTAGATTTTAAAATAATACGAAGTTACTTTGGAAGCAACATAGAAATAATACAAAAGAAGAAAATAGACATTTAGGTGAAAATACAAGACATTTAAGAGAAAAAGGAGAAAATATATGGTGATAACCTGCTTAGGGAGAAGAATAAACTGAAACTGTGATTATTTTTCTGACTGAGATGACTGAATGGCTGAAGAGCACAAATGGAGATAGACAGGACGAAAGCAAGTTTTGAAGCACAGTTAATTAAATTGAGAAATACAATTTTTTTCTCTGAAGGAAGAATTGACATTTACTGTAGAAAATAAAAGTGGAGTTTATTAGAGGGTTTGTGTGGAGTGGCACATGTTTTGAATTACTACTGAGAGAAATGAGAGTAGGCGCTAGGAGAAGACCCATACAACCTTTATGAACAATAGAGAGAGGCAAGCTGAAGTTGAAGGCTATGAACATTTATTAGCCTGGTCTACAGAATTGTAATATTTTTTTCAACTCAGTTTCAGAGCACAAGGGTGGACGATTTGTATGACTGATCCAGGGTTAAGAGATATGGCGGAAGCACATAGTTGCAAATCAGTTGGGGGTGTTTGTGAATCTATGTAGGGAAGGAAATGAAGCAATTAAGGAATAACATGGAATCATGAGGTGAGCTAATGATTCTACAGTGTAGAAGAGCAGGTGTAAAGAAAGTGGTTCCAGGGCTGGCCGAGTGGTGCGGTGGTTAAGCGCTGGCTTCGGAAGCCAGCGGCCCCAGTTCGGTCCCACATATGAGGGCCAATGACACTGCCCTCAAAAAAAGAAAAAAAGTGGTTCCAGAAGGAAAGCTGAAAGGCAAGGTGTCAGGGGTGACAAAGATAACTATTGCATAGTTTTGTACATCTGTAACTATTGATAATAATTAAAAAAAATAAAAATCATAATAAAAAAAAAGCAGAGGAGCAGAATTTCTGATTTCTGAAGTGGGAAGAAGTTTCAGTTCCTGAGAAAGTCCAGGAGGAGATATGAAAAGGAGCTAGGGGAGAAGAGTGGAGGTCATTCTCCTGGAATTGAAAATAGTATTGATGCACATGAAAGAGTATTGGAGAGTTCTTCCATCTGGACATTGAAATTATTCAGGATAATAGCAAGCTTTCAGGCAGAAAGAAGTTGTGATCAGGGGACAACCTCAGTGAACATGAGGGCTTTAACCTAGAGGCCAACACATGAAACATACACGGAGGGTATGTTTTGAGAACAAGTGAACTGATCTTTGGTGTAAGAAGACTCTTGTTTTTGTTTTCTTGTACCAGAGTGCAAACATAAAAAGTTCTCTTAGGAGAAACCTGAACTTTTTTGATCAAAAGGGTCAAGCTTAGGAGGTATATGGTGAACGTCATCACTGTCCCAGTTGCATGATACTGAGGTAAGAGGTAAGAGAATGAAAGATCTTTACTCGAGAGTGCTGCAAGAAAAGTGCTGCCTTGGGGAAAAGCCAATTTGAATTGGAGCAAGGAGGTAGAAGAAATATTTGGGGTTCTGTAAAGAAGTTGATGATATTGTATTTATGTTCTGAAATTAGTTCACAAAAGAAGAGGAACCAGGCAGGTGGAAGAAAGAACAAAGCAGATGTCTTATAAATGGCCAAAAATGGCCCTTGTGGCTCCCATGTTGTTTATTACTTTATGAAAGATTAGAACCATTAGCCCAAAGCCTGCTAGCACCAAACTCAAATTCTTACACATCTGATTGCTTTAAATATAGCTCATATAATCATATTTTTAGCCATTTAGAACCTGCCTATTTTACATATCATGTGAAACTACACCCAATGTCTGCCAACCATAGATAATACAAACCCTGCAGCTAGCTATAAAGGACCCAAAGCTGTTTCTGCCCTTTGGAGCTCTGTGATGCAGAGATTCCTTACTTCACTGTTGCATGATATCATCTTGACATGCAAGCCCTCTCTCTGGTTTCCTCTTCTCTTCTGGGAGATCTCTTGCCCTATTTCCCTTCTGGATGGTGGACTTCAGTCACTGATTCTGGGAGGTCTCTTGATGGAAGATTTTCCCCCTCATACAACTATGTCCAAACACCACCCATTAAAGCTTGTTGTATATTACTACTGCCTTTTATGATCCTGTCTCTTTCTTTTCTTTCTTTCTTTATTTTTTTTTTTTGAGGGCAGTGTCACTGGCCTTCATATGTGGGACACGAACCGGGGCCGCTGGCTTCCAAGCCAGCGCTTAACCACTGCGCCACTTGGCCGGCCCAATTGTGCCTCTTTCCTAATCAAGCTGTAAATCCTTGAATTTTCCACAGCAGAGTGGACAGACCAAAGAGTCTGAGTGATGGTAGTCAATTACAGGGATGGGTGGCATTGATGTAATTGACTGACCCTAAGCTTCCAAACTTCAGGACCCAGGTATTCTGATGCTAGACCTTTAAGAGCAAAAGATGAGTTGAAATCTACAGGGGCTTCTTTTTAGTACTAGGTGTTGTACATATCAACACTAAATCAATTTAACCAAGGAAAATATAACACTAACTGATAAATAGGGATGCCTGAACTCCACTCTTTAGAGCAACAAAAGTTAATTATGGGGAAAAAGATTGTAATTCACAATATATCCTTCAACCAAATTGATATGTTCCTAAAAACTTTCATGAAAGTTTATATATTGCAGTATATCATATTTTATGAATAATTAATTTATGTAGATTTTTATATGAATTAGGCAGAACTACAGTTTTGGGAATCCTATGGAACCTTTTTGAAACATGAAGTTTGTGTACTTTATTTGTTTAAAGCAAGGTACATAGGGAAGTTTTAAATTAAGGCATAGATATCAAGTGCTAATACAGTGATTGTAAAAGTGCATTCAAAATAGTTTTGCTAGTTTCCCATTGCTGCTATAACGAATGATTACAAATGTAGTGACTTAAAGAAGTGATCTATTCTCTTATAGTTCTAGAGGTCAGAAATCTAAAATGGATCTTACAGGGTAACATCATGGTGTTAGCAGAGCTTTATTCTCTCTGGAAGCTCTAGGGGCAAAATTTACCTTTTTGCCTTTTCCACCTTCTTGAAGCAATCCACATCTTTGGTTCATGGCCCCTTCAAAGTGCATCACTTCAATCTCTGCTGTCATTCTCACATCTCCTCTCTGTGACTTTGACTTTCTTGCCTCCCTCCTAGAAGATCCCTTCTGTTTACATTTTGTTCACCTTCATAATTCAGAATAATCTCCCCATTCCAGATCCTTAATAGTATCTGCAAAATTATTTTTGCCACATAAATGGTCTTATTCATAGGTTCCAGGGGTTAGGATATGAACCTCTTTGGGGACCTTTAGTCTATTTACCACAGTGTTGAATGTCAGTTTTTGAAGATCAAAGTCCTTTGTAATGAAGGTAAACATTAGTAAGTTAAATTAAAAAAAAAATTTTTTCACAATCAAAAAATTAAAAAAAGGATGATCATTAAACTTTGACTTTAAGATTTTATAATTATTAATGTTTGAATCTCAAAACACTGCCCAGGATTATCTGCCCCATTTTATACCATTGAATCTTGCTCATTATATAACCAATTGCATGGCTGCTTCAGTGAGTAAGTGGATTTATGTAAAACAATAATCAATTTAAGCCTATGTACAAAGTGTTTCTTAAATTCTTATGATTATCTTTGAAAGGATTTCCCCCTAAGCTTTCATTGTGTATAGTTGGGTATATTTAGGACTCCAAATTTCATGTTGATATAAAATCATGCTTATTGAGGAACATGGAATATGGGTTGAAGTGTAGGTATTTGCATATATATATATACTGTGTTTATGTACATGTGTGAGTGTCTGTTTGTGGTGAGTAAATATGTCTGTCAAGAGGGCATTATAAAGATATTTTCCGATTCATTTAAAATAGGAAAAACTAGAATTCTCAGAACTGAAACTTACTCACATGAGATTTGCAACCTGGTTAGTATCCTCATATCACAGAAGGGCTCCAATTATATTCCAGTTTCTACTGTCTGTGTTTTCTTTGGGTTTGAAACATGTATTGCATTAACAGAGAGGTGGCCAATCTGACCCAATAGGTGAGGTAAATAATGCCTTGCGCCATGTGGATTCCCAAGAGAGTCAGCAAGTCATTCGGAGATTACAGATGAGGGCTGATGAAAGTTTTGTGCTTATAGACAGAGGTGAATTTAGCTAGAGCAAGAAGAGATGAGCGTGGGGAGTAGCAGGTCAGGGGCAGGAAGTACTGCTGAGCTTCATTTCTTTAAGTTTTTAAACGTCCTCCTAAACTCAAGTTAAAGCTCATAAATTCTGGTGTGGAATTCTACAATATCATACTCTTTGTTTTGACCAAAATCAGAGTTATTAACATATTGCACAATCCTACTCCATACCCTCTGGTTCAATTTGGTGATTTTGGCAGCAACATCATAAAAATTAAAGTCCTCTGCTGTGTGTTTTAAATTGATACTTGAAAATATGGTGTGTTATGACTGTCTGCTGAACTTTTAGACTAATGTATTTCTTGAATTTAATTTAGATTTTAAAACATTGTTATGTAAAAATTGTTAATAGGAAAAATATTTTTTTAGAGCAAATATGTGGATAGGTCAATGTAAAGGCTTCTGTCACACTTTTTGAAAATTTAATTCTTTATCAGTTATACACCATTCTTCTAAGAATAGAAAACTAATAATTTCTGGCTTCAGAGAATCATAAAGGCTTGGTAGTTAATAAAAACTAACTATGAAAAAGAACTAAATCCAACACTTTCTTCTATCTAATTATTTCAGCATAATTAACTGTTTTCTGGGTTTAGTGCCCAATTCTTTTTCCAAATTTTAATTTCAGAATCCTTTTGCTTATACAAACATGATAGTCTATCATATATGTGAACTAGAGAGAACACATAAGGGATCATTGGGATCACCTGGATTTCTTTCTTTTTAACTCCATGTCCACCCGCTACGTTTTGAACTCAAATTTAAAATATTTCTTCTCTTCAGACAATCACATCATCATTATTTCTTCTTTCTCACTAAAATGCGACCTGTAAGTTGTGTCTAAAAACAAAGGAATTACACGTGGGAAGATAATTAGTGCTCTTGCTTGAGAAAGGTTTATCCATCCATTCTCAAGTCATGTTCCTATGTCCATAGCAATCAGTGTTAATCATTTGAGTATCTCCAAATACCTGATCAGAGGTCACATTTTTACCCCCGAAAGTATTAGTTTGTAACTCATCAGAAATGTTTAAAGTGTCGGGGAGCAAGAGAGCAAATAGTTCAACATACTTTTCTCTTGACCACGAATGCAAGTATGATTAAAGCCATAGAAAAGGCCAGTAAATGAGAAAAATGCAAATGTTCATCATATTCCATTGCTGTTTTGACACAGCAATTAGATTTGTGCAGAACAGCAAGATTGTTCCAATTCTATTCTCTCAAACATAAGTCTTAAAAAAAGAGGTTACATTTGTGCCTGTAGCTCATGGAGCATCCAATCTGGCATCCTGAAAATCCATATGTAAGCCACACTTATATCTTAAACCTGTCAAACAAATAAATGTACAGAAGCAGTAATTTATGTACTTTATAGACTGTTTTGCCCTTTTAGAGCAAAAGCCTAATTTTCAAGTGTTGCTATTTTAACTTCTGGCAGTGTCTGGGAGATAACTGAGGTTCAAAATGTGAATTTTACAAGTAAAATGTGATTCAAAAATTGATTTACCCTGTTCTCGCTACATGTGAGACAGAGAAGAGAAATGCTGGGTGTTTGTGAGCTTTAGGCAAAGGGAAACATATTGCTAAGTACAGAAGCCACGCAAAACTTTGCGGGTTTTCGGTTTAGAAGTGAACTTGAGCCTTTCCCAGTTCAAGTTCTGTTTAGGGCCGGCAAAACATGACTTTCTGATTCAAAGAAATAAGGCTTAAAAAGGCTTATAAAACAGGCACACAGGCTTCTTGTACATCAAATAGCTCTTGCACAATGGCATTTAGATGATTTAAGTGTAAATGAATCAAAGACATATGGATTGCATTTCCCTTGAAATACGCATGGGTTTTAAAATGAAGGGAAAACACACTTGCCAAAATCCTTTTTGGGTTGTGCTGCATCAAAAACATTTGGAAATGACTTTAAATGTTTGGAAGAACCCCAGACACTGGGTTCAGTCACCCCTGGAGATTAAATCAGTGTCCTTCATCCAATTTTAACTAGGCCCCCTTTTGCAAAGACATTAAAAAAAAAAAAAATCAAGTCCCTAAACTGACACTCCTGAAAACTGAGTTTCTTGATGTTTGAATTGCTGATTCAATGATAGGGTTTTATTATGCTGTCTTCCCCAGAGATGAGGAATCCATTTTGTGTTATTTAAACCACCAGAAGCACGTTTCAATTTACCCAATTTCTCCAATGTGGTTAAAAATATAAGTTCTCTCTGTTCTAGAAGTAAAAAAATTAGTGCTTCTAGGGATCCAAAAGAAAATCAGGTTTTCAAGCTGAATGAAAGGCCTATATGATCAAGAAGATAAAAATGGAAAACTTGTTTTTTCTCAAAAATGTATTCAGGCACGAGTTCTGACATCACATGGCTGTTAGCATACTTAAAGAAAAAGAACATTAAAGAAGGGAGGGAGGGAAGAAAGAAGAAATGAAAGAAGAAACAAAGGAAGAAAACTGGATGGTAAAATGTCTTTGGAGATAAAAAGAGAGACTGAGTGAAATACAGAAATAAATTAGGCTTAATGAAAATAGGTAGTTTCATTAAAATAGCTAAGCAGAAGTAAGAACTAAACACCACGTACAAAAATTTTTATAAGACTCATGCACAGGAAGGTGATACGTTGAAATGGGTGAAACATGGCACAAATGATAAATAAAGCATCAAAAGGAACGAGAGAAGGGGTCTATGCTATTGGAAGAAAGTGTATTAGATGTTGAAATCAAGAACAAACAAGCAAACAAACAACAAACCATAGAACCACACCAAAACTGAGAGAAAGACTAAAAGGTACTCAGTAGTAGTAGCCAAAGGAAGAATAAGAGAAGACCATGCAAAACATGTGAGTGGCTGTCTATGCAACTGAACAGCTTATATTTTAAAATACTGAATCAGGTTTCACATGCAGCTCTGATGTGAAAGGAAACAGTTTTCAAAATTGTTTATTGGCCTCCTGTTAGGAAGGTTAACAGAATTATCATGCAGTTCACTGGAGGATGGACAGCAACTCTCAGTGTATCCCTCACTCAATGTGTAATTCCAATATTCTCCTTTACAGGGAAGTTTAAAATCATTGTGCAACTCAAAGGCATTAGTCAGAAAGTTGGGATGCTTTTAATGAGGGAAGTTCAACATAAAAGGGAAATAAGGAAGGAAAGAAAATGAATGCTAAAAACCTGAGCTCTTTTAGCTTAATTCTGCCCTACCTAACTATTGGGGTGTCTGGGGGCAGGGCTGAACTTTTTTGAGGTTTCCATTTGCTCTGGTCTCCTCTCACCTCTGACTGTGCTGCTTGCATCCTAGATAACTAGTGTGACATTCTCTGCCTCTGACATGTTATTCTCCTTTGTTCTGCTCTCCAACCATTTTCTTGTAGAAGTGGAGAAATATTCCCCACCTTCCCTTCTGTTATGCAGACCACAGAGCGGATACTGCTCTGTGTTGTCAGTGTCCTGTGGAGATGCTAATGAGAAGGGTCTTCAGGATGACTCCCCTCTGATAGTTGTGGCCTTAGTACCAGCTGAGTGCAGGAGAGTGGGGAATGGGAAGTGAACAGAGCAGTCCAGAGCATACTCTAAGCAATGCTCGTCCATCACAGAATAACACAAATCATGCTTTTTTTTTTTTTTTTTAATGAGCCATTGTTTTTGCCCTAGACTTGAATTCACTGACTTTTGAGCAACTGTATTAGTCAGGTAATTAGTGTCAGGTACTATAACAAACAACCCTGGAATCTTAGTGACTACCAATAAAGGTTTTTTCTTCTAACTAATATCACAGTCTGTGTGGCAGGCAGCTTCCCCTTCCATGATTCTGGAATTGCAATTCTTCTGTCTTATGGTGGGATCACATTCTATGGCCTCTTCAGAGTCCACTGCTATATCCTTATTTAGTTGGTTGAACAGCGAAGAGAGATGAACATGATATAATTTATGTCCATGACTGGAAGTGTTGAACATTACTTGCATGACATGGTACCAGTTTAATTGCAAAGGATGCTGGGAAATGTAGTTTCCTGAGTGCCCAGGAGGAAGAAGTATGATTGGTGAGCTCTTAGCTTCTCTGCCACGTTGACCAAAGGGATTTTTTCCATCCCTAGTGCAACTTACTCCTTAATAAGTCTGCCTTCCCAGCCTTTGCCATATGTTCAGATGTGTCTGAGTTCATGAACATTATTTAATGTGGAAACTAAGACAGATTATTTACATACACATGCCTAATAAATGACAGAAGTGGAATGTAACTCGAATTTTCCTGAACAAAACATCACCAGTTTTGTTCTCCCCCTAAATTTTATACTTTGGGAGCAGCAATAGGTGAGAAGTAAGGAGTCTTACTTCTTTGTTTTGCATCCCTGGAGCCCCCTGAGATATGAGAACCTAACTGCCTTCTAAAGATTTGGCGTGATGGTACTGTAGCTAAGGTAGTTGAGGGTAATCCTTACAAAGGAAACCCTCAGGTTGATATTTTCTCACTGGCAGGAAAATGAAAAACTGAGAAATAGTGAACATCCCACCTCATCCTCCAAATTGAGCCAGGAAGATGGCTTATGTCAAATGGCTTCAGAAATTATCTTCAACTATCTCTTTTGACCAAAAAGCTGAAGCAAAAATAGAGAAGGGAAGAATATAATATATGGGATTGAGTCTCGATGTTAGCATTGTTCTTAAATTGTAGTTTTGCTCTTTGGTAGCTGTTTGGGTATGGATGCATTATTTAAACTCGCAGAGCCTCTGTTTTCTTGTCAGAAAAATGGAGCTAGCAAAACCTAACTCTCAAGATAGTAACAATTAACAAGGGTACTATGCTTAACCAATCAGAGGCACTGCAACTACTAAGGGCTACTTCATTTTCCCCTTTTATTAATTCTCTTTTTTCCATAAATGTGGCATCAAGTGGAGACATCATGGTGGGAGGATGATTCTCCTGTATGCTATGGAAGGAAAATAGGTGAAGCAAAATGGTAGATACATTAATTTATTCATTAATAAATTATTAATCCATTTCTTCATTCATTTGTCCATCCATCAATAGTGTATTTATTCCAGTGTCTCAGGGTTCCTTACCACGTGCTTTTTCCTGCCCTAGGTCTGTCTACTTGCCTGTGCCTTCTGACTGCTTTGTCCTATTCTTGATTTTGCTGCCCTCCTAATTTCTAGCCATCAGCCTGATTTCTGTACACCCTGACCCTTGGCTCTTGTTTATTCCTGATTTCCCTAGTTGACTGTGCCTGACTGGGGTACAGTAAGGTTCCAGCTCCTCCTGCTCCTCTAGCTCCTGACTTTTCAGCTAAGCCTTGATCTAGGACCTTACAATATGTCAACATTGTTCTCTCCTGTATCTCCCCTCCCTACAGGCTCCTTGGGTACCCATCTGGCCTTGACTTTTCTGATAAATTCTTGCTCTCCTTCCAGAGCCACTTACTACCTTGGCACCGCTTACCCAGTTCATGGCACCATTCTGAGCTTCCTGTGATTGTTTAAAGTAGATGTAGTTGAGGCTCAGTCTATTTAATTATTGTTGTCAAATACAGGATCACATGAGGGGAGTACCTCATGAGAGTTTTATAATGATGAGTAACTCAAATTTTAATCATTCTTTAAAATGTAGAAGACCAAAGTAAAAGAAAAATTTAAAATGGCAATAAAATCAGAACTATTCTTAAAAAAAATAATAGTGTATTTATTCTTTCATACATTTATTCAATATATATTCACCACTGGCAAAACGTTGTAGTGGACACTGGGGAAATCTAAAAGGATGGCAAGAACCCAGCTCTTAGGATGCCTGTTTTCTAGTGGAGGAGATAGGCGTGTGCACCAAGACATGGAAATTACAAGGTAATATGAAAAATCACATATACAGTTTTAAATTAAGTACTGTGGTAGTGTAGAAGAAGGAGACTAGAGCGAGCAATGTGGAAAGTGTAAGAGAATCAGCAGCATTTGTGTTAGGACTTAAACAGGGGTGGCTCTGGAATATCTGCAAAAAGGGAATTTTAGAGCAACAATCTGATAGGCAGAAGCAAAGGTATTTTTTTTGAAGCTGTGTTTGCACAGCAAAAACATCAAATTTACTCAGATAACTTATTACATATCAATAAAAAGAACTCAACTTTTAAAGATGCTTTTATTCACTTTTATTCACATTTTTTCATATTAAAATTATAAAAGTCTTCTAAAGCATTTCTTTTTACTTATTTGCTGAAAATTTAACAATTATTATTTCTCATTAGGTTGCTTAAGGGGCTGTATTAGTTGGCTCAGGCTGCCATAGCAAAATATCACAGACTGTGGGCTTAAAAAATAAACATGCATTTTTCCACAATTCTGGAGGTGGAAAGTCCCAGATCAGGGTGCCAGCATGGTCAAGTTCTGGTGAGAGCTCTAGTCCTGGCTTGCAGATGACAAAGAACTATGATGTCTCTTCCTCTTCTTATAAGGGCACTAGTTTTGTTGGATCAGGGCCCCACCCTTATGACTTCATTTAGCCTTAATCACCTTCTTAAAGGCCCTGTCTCCAGATATAGTCACATTGGGGATTAGTGCTTCAACATATGAATTTGGGGTGGGGGGGCACAATTCAGTCCATAGCAGGAGCTGACAGAAGCTCACCTCTTGGTGCTGTCTCTGCCTTGGAAATATGAGCATGATTGCACTTGAGAACAGATTGGAGAGGTAATGGGAGCAGCATGATCTGCTTTACCAAGTAATGTCTCAGAGTTGTCACAATTGAAAAGCTCCAATGTATAATTCCAGTATGATTTGTATACTTGTCAAAGACAGAATATATTTGAAATAGTAAAGTAACTGACTCTATTCCTCGTTTTAAGGTAAACCTATGAAGATTCTTATAAGAATAAAAATATAAATTTTATCATTTTTCAATCACTGGTTTTATAGAAAATCCACACAATATTTTACTGGCTGGTAAACATTTTTAACAGCTGTGCTGGATTTTGTTTTTTCTTGCAGGGATTAGAGATTTTTCAGCTTGCGTAATTTAATCATGATTAATGTTCTCAAAAACCAACATGAATGGCTTGTAGCATAAAAGTAATCTTTATTAATTGATGAAAGAGGGTAGGCACAATCTAAACTTTTACAAAATGTTGAGAGTTAACTCCAAATAAACCACCTATTTGGTAAAATTGTTGCCAATTAGATATAGAAAGGGGTTTCAATTTTTTCTTATTTAACTCATGTATCATGACTAAAGTTCTGCTCCATAATTCACATGCAATTCTCACTCCACTCGTTTTTGTATTTAATACAGCTACATTGTGCTATAAAAAGAGAATTTGGACAGGATATCTGCTGGAGTTAGACTGTTTGTTTTTGTGTCCCTTCAGCCAGAACCATCCCTTGGGAATTGTTGGTCCTTGGGAAATCACATGGTGTGCCCCTTTTCCTCTATTCCAGCATCTTTATGCAACTGAAGGGATGTTCAGCTGGATGGTGATGACTAAGAAAGGGAAAAAAGTTACAGATGGATGAATGCAGCTTAGGAGGTATGTGTGGAAAGGAGGGTGGGGCTTAAAAGGAACATTGCGAGAAATAGGAAAAAGGTGCCACTTCCCTTGTGTAGACACAGAAAACCCGATGCCAGGATATGTGGTTGGCAAACAAGGATTTCAGCTCTCATTTACACCTGTGAGCAACTGTCTACCATGGTCTTGGTTGGGGTCAAGTTGAGGCCTAAATTGAGAAATCAGCAATTAATGGTACCGGCTATTATACTTTGCATGTAGTAAGTGTGGGTATAAATGAATAGTTTAATCATCATTATATTTAAACAGTACCCAGCCCTTTGTGGAACACCCTATCCCAGAATGAGTTTACAAGTCCAGGTAGTAAAGATTTTCTATTAATCTGGCAGAGAAACATTTATCAGTAGCATTGTAAATTTATAACATTCCCTTCTTGAATAAGGGATGATAATCTTGGAAAAAGAAAAGGAATTGGTGTTATGTCGTCCATTTTCCGATCTGTCCAGGTAAATTTGGGTTTGGGATTATCTACCTTTTTGTGTGAAATAAAGTGACTTTTTCCCTTTCTCAAGTCAGTTCAACAAACCTTCGTGCAAAGTCAGAGCCTAAGATGACTAGTGTAGGCCCCTTGCTCCTAGAGAATTCTTCAACAGTTTTGGGGCAATGTGTGCTTAAAGAAAAACACAATGGTTTCCACCTCAGGTCCAGGGCCAGCTACTAATTTTCAGAGTCCCAGTGTGAAATGATAATGTGGGGGCTGACAGGGTAGGGAAGTCCTTTGGTGAATGGGTGACCTCTAAGAGATCAGAACTTCTGCCTGGGACATGCTCAGTACCTTGGTCTGAGGTGTGCAAGAAGCCCCCTCCCAACCTCTGCCAAGCAACTGGGGACCTGCCAGCCAGGGGAAGGGAGGGCCACTCCCATTCCCTACCCTGAGATGTTGTAGACATGGCCACCACACTGCTGCTTTCATTTTTTTTTTTTTTTTTTTTTGAGGGCTGTGTCACTGGCCCTCATTAGTGGGACCCGAACCGGGGCCGCTGTCTTCCCAAGCCAGCGCTTAACCGCGGCGCCACTCAGCTGGCCCACACACTGCTGCTTTTATACCTGGGACCCAGCCTAGGAGAACCACAGCAGGCAGAATTTTTTACCTTGGCCTTAAAGAATCTCATTGCAATAGGTTTAGAAAGGAGGAAAGGCTATACAGGTAGAGGCTACTTCCTGTAGGAAAAACTTAGTGTGAAAACCCAGCCTTGTTTTGGGATTGCTAGTCAACAGAGGGCTCTACTGGTTGGGAAGCAGATGGTGGCTGGTGGCTGGAGATATCTGGGATGATATTCCTTCATTCGATAATCATTTATTCAGTGCCTACTATGTCTCACGCCCTGTGCTAAGTGCTGCTGATATAATGTTGAGCAAAATCAGATGCATTCTTTGCTCTCATGAGGCTCACAGCTAATGGAAAAACGAGAGTCAGATTGAGAAGGTTCTTGAATGTCATTTGCATTCAGGGTTTCTCTGTAGACCTGAAATTCTCTAAAATCAGAAATGTTTATCTTTTGTCTCTTGCAGCCTCCACTATTGACACCCATATGTTTAAATCATCTTTTTTTTTCTACATTGTGTTTATTGATATTCGCCCTATCTCTCTAATGCTAAGGAATCATTTATTTTTAAAATTTATTTTTTACTCCTTTCCACTCTTTACTGTGAGTGATAGTGAAGACAGGAATGCGTTACTGAGGAAGTCTTTGCCAGGGGTCACTTGTAGTTTGGTTGATTGGAATTCAAAGCATATTAGGCAGTGTTAAACTTTGCTAGCCAGCCCTTAGAAACATATTTAGCCCATATGTACCTGTGATAACTATTACAGAATATAACTACCACATGGGAGAATGTTTTCATGGGAAAACTCACTCAAGAAATTCTGAGAAAATAAAATCTGTGCCTTCCTAGGAACAGGGTTTCCTGGTATAATGATAGAAGGTACTTCCATTTTGATGATTCACATGAGAGGCCTGCTCTTTAAAGTAAAGAGTGGGAGCTAAGGTTAACCCTGAGGTTTGGATGTGGAGGAGTGAAGGACAGAAGGGTTTATAGGGGTAGTGGAGGAGGGCCAGAACATGCTTGTTAAGGGTGCGGGGTACAGAAGTGGGGACTAGGAAACAGTGCCTGGAGCATGAAAGGAGGAAAGACCAAGGAATTGGGAAGAGAGGCAGAATTTAGGAAGAAGAGGGCCAACTTGGTCTTATTTCCCATCCTGGCAGTGCTAACATTCTGCCCAGCTCCTGAAAGCCATCTTGGAATGGGGAACAGGAGTACATTAGTTTCAGGTGTACAACATAATGACTCAACACTTATATTTATACCTTATGAAATGATCACCATCATAAATTTAGTAATCATCTGTCATCATACATAGCTATATGATTTTATTGACTATATTCCTCATGCTTCTTTACATTGTATTCCTGTAAGTTATTTTAAAAAGAATACAGGATTAACCATCTGAAGGCCAAGGGACAAACCCCAGCTCTCCTACTTACCAGCTTTGTGGCCTTGGGTAAAGTTACTTCACTTCTCTGATTTCTAGCTCCCTTATCTAAAAATTGGGTGACACTAATGGCCCCAGAGTTACATGATTATTTTAAGGAATAAATGAGGCTATGTGTGTGGAATATATATTATAAGCTCCACACAGGTAGAGAATTTATCTTGTTCACTGCTGAATTCTTTGTGCTTCAAACAGTTCCTGGTGCTCCACAGGCGCTAAACAAATACATGTATAAAATTAATGAATAACTAGGAAGAGCTTACCTGAAGCATGAAAGAAGTAAAGACCAAGAAATTGGGAAGAGAGGCAGAATTTAGGAGGAAGAAGGCCACCTTGGTCTTATTTCCATCCTGGCTTTGTAAGTAAAATGGAATTTTAAAAAGCCTAATTACTAGGTTGTTTACAGTTGATTAAGCTACTGTAATGGTTACAAGAAGTGAAGATTCTAGAAAAGTGAGGTTGTATGAGTTCAAGTCCTAACTGGCACTCATCATCTCCATAACCTTGAGCACATTTTGGCCTCAGTTTCTTCTTCTGTGAAATTTGGGTAATTATGGTACTCACTTCACAGCATTATTGTGAAGCCGAGATGAGGTAGTACAAAGCGTTTGGTGCCTGGCACGTAGTAAGTGTTTGGTAAATGTTAGGTGTAATGATGATGATGACAATTTTGCTGTTGAGGCCAGTTTTCAGCTGCTTTCATTTTACTCAGAGACAAAATCACCCTCTGCCCTTGGCAAAACTGGAGCAGGAAGTGGGTGTTCTGTTTGTCAGTCTTCTCTAGCCATCTTGGAAGTGTATGTGTGGCCCTGAGTCTGGCAATGATAGAGCTGAACTGAGCTGTTCACAGCAAATCTGCGATGATGATCTTCTCATCTGTCTTCTAAGCTTGTGGGTGGCTCCTTCTTTGGGAAGCAAGTTATAATCAGAACTTGGAACAAACTGCCCTCCAAACAATGCTCTCATTGCCTTTTCTGCCATTTAATTAATGCCAGTCTAATTTTATAAAGTATATAAATATAACATAGGAATATTTGTACCTATATTTTCCTGTGAGGCTTGCCACAAGGTGTATAGCTATGGACTTGTAAATCCTGCCCTTCTGATAAATACCTCTGGCCTGAATACTTAACATTATGTTATTATTATTTTTATTAGTTTGTTTTGTAGCCACATTTGGTGAACTTAGCAAGTAGAGAGATGGATATTGCTTAACCTAACCTTCAAGTTATTATTGACTAGAACCAAAAGGTGAACCTCCTATTTCTTCCAGATTATATTTTGCTGTGGGGATTTAGGTAGATTTCAGCTGGTAACCCTGATGATCCCTTTTGCTACCACTCTCATTCCAGTTCTTGTTAATCCAATTCAAAAAACAGAGAGCCGTCTGTGGGCTGCCACTTGGAGATTTTGAGAATACGATTCATATATTCTCCATTTTTAGAGAATGTAAAATTAAGTCAGGCCAGGATTTCCATGTGCTGACATCCTGAGAGAGTTGCATTGAACTCCTGCAGGTTAGAAGGAACCACCTGGGCATAGTGGGGTGACTTTGCTGAGCTTTCTTACAACCTCGTTTGCATTGTCTCTGTAAGCATGTGCACCAATGAGCTGATTTTACTGGCAGTAACTTTTAAGAACTAGTAGAAAAGCCTTTTCTTTTTACCAAATGGATTTTTAAAAATTACACAGAAATCAGCATTGTCAAGTCACATGAAGTGCAATTATAAGCAGAAGGCTTGAAACATGTTTTTGTTTAAAGCCTTTATTTGACTTAGCAAAAAACAACAGCAATAAATTGTATTCAAAAGCACTTTTGATCCTTCTGCAACAGTATTATTACCAAGAGCAGGGTCTACATAATACCCCCTTTTTTCATTTGGGTTAATTTTTCATAGGCTTCCCAAAGCATCCAAATCTGTGTTTACAATTCTGGAGACAAAGGATTGTTCAGATTCTAGCGCCTGACACTTGCAACTTGGTATTATTAGACAATGATTGTAGCATTGATTTTACAGTTGTATTTTCTTGCAAACTTCTGTGGAAATGAAAGAATTCCAGAGATTAAAATGCAAAAATGCATCATTAAAATATTTAAAATAAACATTCTTGTTTTGCCTCCCTCCTGAAATTTTAGATTTATTTCATCTTTTTCCTTTATTTTCCTTTCCCCCAAATAATACGTTTAATATTTTGAAACCTGAGGCAGTCAGTGCCTACAATCAATACTCAGTAGGAATATAAATGGCAATAACAGGAGAGTATGGAGAGGACTACATCGCTGGCTCGAGGTTTACCATAAGAATAATTCCTGAATGGCTATAACTACCTCTGATTTTTTTCTGATGTTGTCTTGTCATATAAGATCTAGTACTGCATTGATTCTTTCTAATCTTTTTGCTAAATTGTCATTCCAGACATAAATGACTTTCAACATTTCCCAAATCTTTTGTTTAACATAAAATCATATTTAGGATATATGTGACAGAAGATAAATTCCAGTTACAAAACTGTAATTTTGATTTTATGGTTTAAACAACCCCATCAGGCAGTCAAGACAAATGGAAGCATCTCCGTTTTAATTGTGATGACAATGCAATGTGGACTGTTTAAATGGCTTGCTCATGGTTACATAGTGACATGGCAGCTAGAGGGATTCAGGTCTCCTGATCCCTAGGTATAAGATTCTTTTTACTACCCTGTGCAAAATGTTAATTGTCAGGTTAGACAAACCTCCAAGTAGAGGGTTGACCAATTTTGTGATGAGGCAGCTGTAGGTAGCAAAGGATACTTTCTTCCCTTAAGTTTATTATGGTAGTCCTGGACAGCTAGTTCCCTGGACACACACTTGAATTAGTCTTAAGGTGTAATGGTGATTTTGAGCAAGCTAGAATATAGCATCAGAGACCTGGGGAGGTCCAGGTAGTGGACTGGAATAGCTGCAGCTATTAAATATCTAGGTCATCCTTTATAGAGGGTTGTAATATATACTTGAGCTTCGGATTTCAGTGCTGACAAAAAGGGAAAAAAAAAAATCCATCTTGCGAAAATGTAGTCAGACAGCAGTTTGTCTTTCCAAAACATTATTAGGTATTATTACAGAATGTGAACACCTTTCATTCCTGACAAACAGGAAATGTATGCTGCCCTACTGGTATGTCAATCAGAGTGATAGCATCAATTTTATGGTTTTTAATTCATCCCCACCTCCTGCCGAGCCTTTTGCTCATCCCAAATTATGAATCTTAAAAGGTACGTGATTAAGAAGGGAAAAAACAGAAGGCTCTGCCTGTGTGAACTACTGTGTGGAGAGCATGGAGGCAGATATTTAAGAAATTTGTAAAGCATGTCCTGACCATTCAGGGACTGGACAAATGATTTACGTATGTTTCCTGCAGCTGGGAGTGTTCCTTCATGCCGTTGATAAAGTATTTTGCTAGCAACTCAAGCACATATTTTTTATATGCATTGACACCTTTACACTTGACAAGGAGCCTTTACATGCATTGACACCTTTACACTTGATAAAGAAAATAAATTACACATTAAAAGCTATGTTTGTCAATCCATGATGCTTCAGTTACATTTCCAATTTAAGTTTTCAGTGTCTATTTCTTTAGCTGTGGGTTTTTGTTGCTTTTCATATATTTTTAAGGAATAAATATAAAGTCAGTGCTGGAGCTTTGCTTTGAATGAATCGGAGCAATCTTTTTCACAATTCTTTTATTTTCACCACTTCTTTTCTTCAACCTGTAATGAAAATGAAGAGTACTGTCAGTGTCAGTAGGAAATGAGGCTGTTTAAAAATAAATAAATAAATAAATAAATAAATAAATAAATAAATAAATAACATGTGATTGTGTGTGTGTGGAGGTTGTATGTGTGCACACACACATACACACAACCTACATCTCAACAGGGGGTTTGGGAGCCTGGGGTGTCTGAATCTGTGCTCCCCTGCTCATCTCTTTTTCTTGGTGAAGAGCCATTTTTCTTGTTTTTCCTATGCAGCTCCACCTGGACTCCATTTGCTTTCACAAACTCTGCAAATATCACACACTTATTTAAAGTTTAGGAATGTGATCTGATAGTTGCTGATTGAAGGTGAAGCAATAATTAGCAATTGGTCAAGGTCAATTTCCCCTCCTGGTACTGACCACAAAGTGAATGTTTCATCTTTGACAGATAATTCTATATCTGCTGAAAGCACATGATGACATATTTCATGGATCTTTAATAAGAACTTTTACTGTCTGGTGGCCTCCATGTTTAAATCACTCCTGGCTATTTTAGCCTTAGCTTTAACATGTTTGGTGCTTGAATGTTTCAGCGAGAGTGCATGGAGCCTTGAAGTAACCCATGTGGCATTTGCTTGTGAAGAATTTCTCATTCTGCTTTTACCACAACTTCTCTATGATTCAGAATTGAAGTATGCTAGTTCTCTTTCATGCAAGAAAGCCAATGTAGAAAACAAGCAAGAGCTCTTCTTTTCCTGGTGGGGTATTAGCATAAAACACTGAGTTTTGGGAGTGATGATGAGTAGGCATGCACAAATGTGGCTAATGCAGCAGTGCCTGCCTTATAGGAAGGCAATGCCCTGAAGAAAAGCTGCCCTTCCCACGTGGGAAGAAGAGATATATCAAGAATCATGTCCAAGGAGCCTTCTGTGCGGGCTTGTCCACACCTCATTTCCTTGTGTTATGGTGTTAGCATTTCCAAAGTGCTTTTGCATGCTCTCTCTCACTTGACTCTTCATTTAATATTATGTCTCCATGTCACAGGCAAGAGCACTGAAACTGAGCGAAGTTAACTGCTTGCTTTAAGATCATATAGGTGCTAAGTGTCAGAACTGGCTTTTGAAGCCATGTTTTCTGACTCCATATCCAGGGTCCTTCGCTTATTATTCGAACTACTTCTTTGGCACTTATTTGTGTTTAAATTCTCAATTAGATAACTTGATTATGAATTCCTTAGAACACTGACATGTTTTATAACAGAGATTTGTACATGGTGCACACCGAATGAGTACTTTTGATTGATTAATGAGTTAACCAGTTTTACTCATTCTCCCTTGATGTGGAATAGCATTTAATCACATCCCAAATGTTTATGGACATTTGTTGGATATTATGGGAACACTGGGTGATTGTTATAAACTGAATGTGCCAAAATTTATGTGCTAAGCCCTACTCTTTAGGATTTGGAGAATGGGCCTCTAGGGAAGTAATTAAGGTTAAATAGGTCAAAAGGATGGGACCCTAAACTGACAGCATTAGTGTCCTTAAAAGAACAGAAACCAGAAAGTAATGGCTTTCCCCACCCCTGCCTCCATTTCTTTCTCTTCTGTGTGCATGTCCTGAGGAAAGGTAGACAAGTATAGACATGGCAAGAAGATAGCTATCTATAAACTAGGAAGACAGCCTCACCAGAAACTAAATTACCTGGCACATTGAACATGGACTTCTAGCCTCATGAGAAAATAAAAATTTCTGTTGTTTAAGCCAACCAGTCTGTGGTATTTTGTTATGGCAGCCCAGGCAGACTAGTACAGTGATTAAAAACCAGTTTTATTCAAGCAGCTCATTATCCTGTGGGGTGGATAGAGAACAGTCATAGAATATAGATAAACTGGATATATGCCCATGCGACTTGTCCTTTTGGGAGTGAAACTCGGGGTTATCACACTGGTGGGCTCAAACTCAAAATAGCAAAGACAAAGTGGTTGAAGACATTCTGTACTTTTTAGAATTGCATCTAGTAGTACCTGAGTCTGTATGGTTAGATGTAGCAGATGAGGTTGGAAAGATAAGAAAGAGCCAGTTCCTTAAAAATCTCCTATGTTAAGCTTAGAAATTGGGCTTTACTCTGTAAGTGACTTAGATGATATAAAAGAACTTTAACCTGTGTATTTAAGAATCAGATTTGCAACTTAGAAGTTTATTCTTAATGCACTGTAGACAGTGTACTGGAACGCAGTCTTGGGGTTAGGGCTTGGGATGGGATTTCAAGGAGTGATGCTAGCCCGTACATTCTCTACAGAAGATCACAAAAAGGCAGCCATGAAACTGCCTTTGAGGTTCTCCTAAGCTAAAGGACACAGCTCAAATTTTCAACCATTTCAGAATTCAAGTAATCCTTTCTTATTTTAATTATGACACTGAATTGACTCTTATTTCTGTTAAAAAAAAAAAAAGAGTGACTTTTATTCTTGTGATTGCCACACATCGCCAATAACAACCAGGCTCTGGTTTTCATCAAAACCAGAAATGCCCCCAAAATGAGCAAGCTGGTGGCCTGGTGAGACATTCAGCATTCTCTACTTCTTCTTCTGAACACGCCTTGGTTTCATTTTTATGAACTACCATATTTTGCTATGCTTTTAATCTAGTTGAATTTTCTTAACTGATATTTCTGGTAGCAGTAAAAAGAACAAATAAATATATTCACTGAGTAATTGCTAATGCACGCCCTGAGCCCCAGCCTGGTCAGGATGCTTTAGACTAAAATTAGTTGAAATGTGGGAGAAAGTTCATGTTTTTGTGGTGTGAATTGGATTGTTGTGTGTGGGCCTAACGCATTTTAAAACAATTGTAAATTCACTACTCTAAGAGTAACTTACTCATGAAAAAGGTGGATCGATTTGTCTTGTGATTACTATGCTTTCCCTCTCAATATTCTGCTCATTCTTTTCTTTTCAAACAAATTTAAATATCAGTCCACTGGAGAGGGGCTGTTCTCACTTTTATGTGTCACACAGAATCCTCAAAACTGACTATGCCTGTTAGTGCTAACAACAGTGATGATTGGTTATCATGGCACCTGCAGATGCCTTTCTTCATGGGCACTTATTATCAACTGGGAATCTTGTCACCCCAGTCACCCCAGAATGTTTCTTTATGACTGCATTCTTACTAGCTGTAAGTAACTCTTTTACTCAACGGGGAACAAGGGCCAGATGGCAGGCAGACATGTGCTTGAGACTGGGTGAGTCTCATTTGTTCTCTATTTCTTGTTACTTACTGTCACTCCTCAGCTAACCACACATAAGGAACCCACCCTGTGTGCTGCTTTTTGCTGTGCATATCTGAGACATGATTACAGTAATGTGCTTTTTATTAACATTATTTTTATTACTTTTGTTGTTTCAATCTGCCTCATTTTTTTTTTTGAAAGGTGAGATAAAAATAAATTCAACCATGTAAACAGGTCAGCCAGAGCACAGATGTGTAAATACAATGAATGTTGTCCCCTTCCAGTTAATAACCTTGAACTTTTTCCAAAAACAATGTTACAGCTCAAAAATAATTTTATTTGGGAAATTCTCTTTTGAAAATGTCTTTAGAGCCTTTGCCTATCAATCACAGCAAATCCTCTTTCTCTGAGGGTGGGTTTGATCTTTCTTAAAAAATTCATTGAACAAATAATTATTAGGTGCTTACTAAGTGGCAGGTGGTATACGAGGAGCAAGGAGCAAGACAGACGTGGGTTCTGCCTTCGAAGACATTTAAGATCAAATCTGAGATGAATGTCTGAGCCCTGGATAATACTTTTACTGATAAAAGCGAGATGTGACTATACAGTGACAATCTTAACTGCTTGAAATGACAATTTTAAAGAAGAGATTTAAAACATTTTGAGTAATGGCAGCATTTCTAGAATAACTCTTAAACATACTACCTAAAAGACAAACACTGTCTTTTTAGTGAGTGCATACAGTATAGTGCTCTCTCTCTCTCTCTCTCTCTCTCTCTCTCTCTCTCTCTCTCTCTCTCACTATATATATATATATATATATATATATATATATATATATATATAGTTTATAAAGCATTTTATATACATTATACCACTCTCTACTTACAGGAACTCTGGATTGTTCACTAGGTTTGAGTGCTGATTTCCTCTACTATAAAATGAATGATCTCTAGGTGTCTTCTATGTCTAAAATTCTGTGATTCTTATGTCCCTAATCCCATGCATTCATACCGTATCATGATTTCATTACTGTGGAATAGTTGCCTGTGATCTATCTATCTGAGGATCTTCCAAGCAGAGATGGGTGTCCAATATGTGCTCCTGGGGGTGGCAGGTAGTGGCAGGAGGCTGGGGGCTCTGCCAGGCTGGGCATCTAGAAGGCTGGCAAGGGATGGAATGGTCTCACCTTCAGCCACAAGGTGAGAAGCAGAGGGAGGCTGAAGTTGAAGTCCACCGTGTGGGAGGTCCCCTGAGAGTGAGGAAGGGTCTGAAATATCAAGTTCAAAAGGTCAGGCAGAGCCAGAATCAGACTCAAAGAAAAATATTGGCTAGACAGAGTAAAGAGTTTGAGGAGGTAGAACGCTACCTGAAGAAATAAGATTTTATTTTTCATGAGTGCTGAAGACAGAGCCCAAGAACCATTACAGTGATAAGGCAAAAAAGGGGGGAAAAAGGAAAAAAAAGGCTCCTTTCTTTCTTCATCTCATCAGTAGTTGAACAACAAAAATGAAAAGAATATGTAGCTCTGTTTTAAAACTTTATCTCTTCAGCTTTCCCAACCAATAACCCATTCTTATAAGGAGAAGCAGAGTGCTTATCAAATGGAATCTTGATGATTTCTAGATAGAGCAACTATTTAGGGATTGAAATGGAGATTTTTCTTTATATCTAAATCTCAATGTCTTTTGGCCTTCTTTGTCCATATCAAAAATAATATATGTTTCTAAGTTCAATTATTAAGTAGATATAAAAATCTCTTTTCTGTCAAAATGCATACACAGTTAATAAAAATTCAGAAGAATTTTGTTTTGAGACTGTGTCGCTCATCCCAGAAACGTAGATGGAATATTTGTTTGAATATGTCATAGCCATATAAGATAAAAGTAGTCCTTGGTGGCTTTGACTACTTACATATACACATACACAAACACACAGTGTGGATGAAGGGCAAATTGTGAGAGCATTTTTTGGAGCTATGGGTATGACAAGGGCCCCTTTGCCAAAACTTTTACTTTGGGCCTAGTATTTCATTTTCCCCATCCTTTTCAATGTTCATACCTGTGTTTTCCTAGCACATTGTATCCATGAGGACAGCACATTGTTCCAGGAGGAATGAAGACACAATAGATAAAATTTTGCCCAAATTATGAGTAGAGGAAGCTGCTAATAATCTGTTTCTAGTTTTCTACTTCTGGTTTTGTGTCATTTTTACCCCGAGGCACATTTACTAGCGGTGTTTCAAACATCCAAAAATTGCTTGTTTTCCTGTAGATTTTTGAGTCTTTTTCTGGAAAGTTTATAAGTACCTAGGTGTTTTTCTTGTCAGTCATATTCCAGAACTTTAGCACCAGTAAGTCTGCTTATAGGCCTTTTTGCTTTGCTGTTGTTGTTTTCTTTCCCTGAACAAATTTATAACATTAGGTCACACTTTATCGAAATGCTTTATTTTCCATCTGCTCTCCATTTTTGCTCTATTATTAGGCTATGCTTCTGGTATTCAGATCCCGCTTCATTTCCAGGACTCTTATTGACGTCAGTGGGGAAGCTAGGCAGAGGAAGGAGAGCATGATACTCAGCTTGGCTCCACAGGCTGTTTGGGAAAAAAACGTCTGGTCTCCTTGAGGTGGGACTTCCGTTGGATGGACCTCTGTTCATTTCCTACAGGGAAAGGAGCCTCTGCGTCATGTTTAATGCACCCGCCATGACAGGATGATACACTTGCTCAAGTACCCAAATATATTGACTTTCTGTTAAAAGGCTTTTAACATAAATTTTAAGAGATTAACAAAATACATCACAGGCTATTGCTGAGAATGCAGGGTTTTAACTACGTTTCTCCTCCATCGATTTTAGTTAATATATTTTAACCACCCCCTTATTTTACTGTACCTTTTAATTTGTTATTCATTTGTTTGAAACCAGAACTCTGCTGAGGCTCTCTGGACCCACAGGAACTGAAATAGTTTGCCTTCATTATCTGGTAGACCTGCTCGAGTCTGTAGCCCCTGACAGAAACCACAAGACTGTACAAACTGGCAACTGTGGGTTTGTCTGTTCTCTATTGATTCTATTTCTGGAAAAAAAAAAAAAAAGACATGAACCAATGGGTGAGCCATGTGACTCTACAACTGACCCAAAGCTCCCATCAGAAGGGGGATGGAGACCTTAGCAGACAGGACCCCAACACTTTGTTTGCCTGTTAAACATGGCCTTTGAAAGCTTTGACTTGTAAACTTAACTCCTTGAATATGAACATGCTACAGAATCTTAATAGTCTATAGCATGTTATTTAAATTTGGGGCTATTGTCCCAAATATCTAATATATATATATATATAATGAAGACCCAATATAACTTTGCTTATTAGGTGTCTTAGTTCTTTTTTCCAACATGAGGATTACAAGGCAACTCCACCATAAGGCTTTAAAAGAAAATAATACATAAGTACTTTTCAAACTACGAAACTGCAACTGCTATCGCATTTCCTTTTCTTGAGCTTTGGTGTTGGTGCTAAATACCAATACTGAAGTAACTAGAATGCAGGACTTCTATGTAGTATCTGAGAGCAGTTCTAATGAAAGAGTTCTGGCCTTGGCTCTAACAGGCTATGCACCCTGATCTTCTCTCTCCTTCTCCATTACACGTGAAGTGACCAGATGATCTCTAAGGCCTATTCTAGTTCAAAGATGTGAAGTGCATAAAAACCCTTGGTAACAACAGAGAGATCCAGGTAGTAGGGAACACATCCTATCTCACACACACACACACACACACACACTCACACACTCAACAGAAAATCCAAAATAGCTCCCCTCTCATCCTCCCCCAACAATGACAATGCAGCCATCTGTTGGACGTTCCATTTCACTTAGCAGCTGCTCTCAGATACAGAAATCTGCATTCCTCTGGCTCGTGCTGGTATGTGTGCAGCAAGGGTGGGTACTAGCACTTGACTCTCCCACCCAAAAAATGGCTTTCATTGAATGAAAATGATCACAGAAACTTTCTTACTCTCCCATCACATAAAATGCCTTTTTCTCTGGTAATAGGCATTTGGATCTATCTCTACTCCTCTGTGTATTAAAATATATTCTCTTAGAGATATTCACATCAAGCAATCAACTAAAGCTGAGGATGACAACCAGTGAAACTCTTGCCTTGTTAGAAACCTCAGCCTTGAAGGAGTGTGGGAGAAATTGGAATATAAATTCCCATTCTACTTTTATTTTGTCAATACCCCCAACATTGCACTTAAGCACTGAAAAATGAATATTGTTCCAAAGGGAACCAGGAGGCTTTCAAAAGCAGCATTCATCTTACCATCAAATTTAAGGTAAATACATAAGATGAATCTCCAAAGGGGACAGAAAAGTGAAGTAGTTTAAATATTCCACACCACCCCTTTGCCTCTTTTTCAAAGTAAAATTTTGTCTTCTGCTAGGTATATTTTATAAAATGGTGTATCATTTAAAAAGAGGCAGTAGGGTTGGGAGTTGGGAGAAGGCAGAGTCATAAACAACAACAAAAAGGGTCTTACAGGCTCTGCAGACAGAAAACGTTGGATAAAATTGGATCTGCTTTTGAGAACATAATTTAGGACATTTGTTATAAGATTACTGTGGTTTTCTATAAATGTTAGTTTGCTGTATTATTTTCCATGAACTAGTTTCCCAAAAGGCAGAATAGTTTACCCCAAAACATGGAAGCACTAAAGCTCAGATGAGGCCCTGATTCATGGGGAGTCACCCAGAAACAGCTGGTCAGCCATCTGCAGCCCCAGAGTCCACTTATTTTTACTTTATTCAGCTAATTCTTTATGGAGAGGGGAAGGAGATGCATCAATCCTGGGAGAAGAGCATGGCTCGTGTAAGAAAATGATGACTAACTCTTGCCTGACACTGGTATCTGGTGGCCTGATGTGCTGATTTGGAGAGGCTGCAAGTTTCCTATGTGCATTAGGCTTTCAAACTCTTTACTACATGTGCATTATTTTCTGTGCATCCTGTTCTTTGGGAAAATGAAAGAAATGATGATACACCATTGATTGTTTTGTGGGAATTGTTCCAGATTAGAGCACCCTTGAGAGCTATAACTGGCCTTTTCAAGGCAGGCAGGAGAGCCTGCAGAATCAAGGATGAGCCTGCAAGTCAAACTTTCGTGTTTGCCTATGCATCTCTCAGGAGCACCTCAATTAGACCTTTTAAATGCTCTACATTCTGTGGTCCAAAAATGTTGGGAATAAAGGCACAATGTGACACAGATTAAAAGATAAATCATGAGTTGAGGTCATAATAATATTAAATAGAAATGTCAAAGAAATATTTAGGCAGTGCTATTTTAGTTTCCATTTTGACATTACTGTCATTAAGTTGTGGATAATTCTATCAGAATACCCTTTGATTCCCTGAATGGTAAGGGGGTGGGGGGGCTTGTAGACAGAGGATGGATGTTTATGTTATCTCTTCCTCATGCTACTTAAGGCAACTCATTCCGATGACAGAGCCAGATGACTGTGTGGGAAGGAAAACATTCTTCTTGTTTTAGGGAGAAGGTGCTTTAGGTACACCGGTGTATACTGCACACGGGTAGGCGTAATTATAGTTTAATCAGATTCTTCTTTTTCTCTGAAGACCAGTTTTGACAGATCATTTAATTTTTTTCCTTGAATCATCAAAACCTTTTACCCATTCCCCACATAAGGCGCGCGCACACACACACACACACACACACACACACCATATATATGTATCTTCCGTGTTTAATGTTTTTTATCTCATCACTGAGGTTTTCCTTTTCTTAATGACTTACATAACTACACTACAAGATAAGTCTTAATTTTTACAGATAAAAGGTAGAGAAGATAAACTTTTATGGCTACATTTAGCCTGTATGGCATTATTAAACCCAAGACCTGATTTACTCGTCATCGCTTCTAATTTTTCTGGTGTATAGCCATGAAAAGATTCTGGGATAGTTGACTAGAATGAAAGGCAAATGCACCTTTAATTGATAAGACATACAATTTTAAGAAATAATCAGAAAAACCATCTGTACTGTAAACTTTTGTGTCTCTTATTCATTCCTGTTTACTCTGCTATTCAATCCAAATAAAGATTGTTTCCACCTCAGCGACACAAAAATCACATGGACTACCCTTCAGGCTGTCAGTCAGAGGAAAGATATACATATGCCCAGGGTATACACTTGTGCTTGTTCACAGTGTTATTTGGGGAAAATATGTTGCATGTTCTCCTGGCTCTCCTAGTTTTACATTTTGAATTAATGCAATTTATTCTAATTTATGACAACTGTTTGAAAGGCTTGCTCTTCATCTTCCCATTTATAAGGAAGTTATTTACATAGAAGAGGAAAAGCAGTAAGGCAAGTGGATTGCTTTGCACAGTCAGGTAGAAGGATCCAGAAAGATCCAGTGGACTCTGTCTCAAAGTCAGTGTTGTGATCCAGGGCCGAGTGTAAGGGTGTCTCTCTTGTAACACCCTTTTCTGCCTCTTTGGAGATAGGAATGAAATTATGGAGAACCTTTCTTTTGCTTCTTAATGAAAGCCTTATACAGTTGAGTTAATTACCTCCCCCTCCTCTCTGTTCACTCTTCCTGTACTTATACAGCAGCTATCACCATAGTACCTACAAACGTTGATAAGTGTGCTATTTTAGAAAAACATTTTCTTAAAGCAGAAGGCAGGGAATACAAAACAACCCCAGAGTTTTCCTTGTTCTCGTCTAGGGATCCTTTAAGGCCTAAAATTATGGGATATCTCAATGATTTTAGAGGTCTTTTAAATAGCCCTGAATAAAAGGGATTGGCCTCATTTCACCTAGAAGAATGCTTCGACTACAATAGATGTTTAAAGAATATTTGTTGATTGACATCACTAATACCTATTCTTCTCAACTTTCTTGTTTAAAAACAGAGATTCATCCCAGATTGCTCTGCCCTGCCTTCATTCTTCCCTTCAGGGCTTATTGTGAAAGGGCCACTCAGTGAAGAATCTCAAGACAGAAAGATGATAGAGAGCACATGTTGATTTCAGGGCATAGGATCTGGATCTCCCTTGGGGTTTTCATGAAACTCTATTGACATATGGTATTTTATCCTGCTTACTGTGTTATATGCCCAAAGTGGTACATGGTACATGTATAACTTCAGCAACTAACATCCTTAAAAGAAGTCACAAGTCATAGACACTAAGATGTATTATTTTGCGTCACTGTTCTAATCCCCTCATTTGCATGAACTTAATTCTTGTAACATCTCTAGGAGGTCTGTCCCATTATCATCATCATTGTTTTATAAGTGAAGAAGCTGAACGATGGAGAGGTTAAGTAAATGTGCAGACCATTCAATTAGTAATGACCAGTGAAAGGGCTTTGAACCTGGGCAGTCCCACTGCAGTATCCATGTTCTTAACTACCACACTATGCTTACTCTCTCTTGAACTACTTATTAATTCCAAACTGGATTAGAATTTAGGGGTAAGAACAAACCTTTAGGGTAATATGATTTTAGGATCTGGATCTTGCCAGTACAGTAATGATCTACTGAACCTCAAATCTAATTTGGCCTCAGAGTAGGCAACTGACCACAAGACTCCCAAGAAAGTATTGTCCTAAATTATTCTTTGTTTATGTGGCTTTAAAGTGTTTAATGCAGTACATACATAACTTGTGGAATCCATGCTGAATGCTGGAATTCATGCTTATGCTGAAACCATGTGTTCATTAAGTTGACATTTATTGAGCATATACTGTGTAAAATTACTGAGGATACAATGAAATCATTTTGCTTTTTTGAATATATATCAGTCCCTTGGATGGGGGAAACACAAACACATAAATAAAGAGTTAAAATGTTCCTTAAGTATGATCGGAGGAATCCACAAAATATAATGTCAGCAAGGTAAAAATATTTTTTTTGTGTGTGGATAGTGAGGATTAATGCAGAGTAAGTAGGAGTCAGGCTAAGAGTATCTATATGGAGAACTAGGTTCTTGAGTTTAAGTCTTGAAAAATTGATGAAGAGTTATGTAGTCAGGTAACTAGGTGAGGACAATTTAGGAAGAGGAAGCAGTTTGTTGAAAGACTTGAAGATATGAAAGAGCGTGATGTTGTAAATAATGGTATAGTGGAATGAAGTGCCAAAGTGAGGAAAGATCGGACCAAAAGGGTGAGCAGGGATCAGACCACTGAGATCAGGTCACCTGTAGCTCCTATGCTGCAGATATGGGCATATCATGGGTGTGGTAAACTCGGCACTACTCTAATCTAACCTCCTTTTGGAAAAGGAGCTCAGAAGTTGATGACTTGGAGGAGGGTAAAACAAAAGGAAAAGAGGCAGTGAAGGAATATTCTGATACAGTGTGAGACACTAAACATATTATCACCTTTGATACTCAGAACACTCCTACATGCAAGTTATTATCTCCACTTTAAAGATGTAAAAAAAAAAGAAAAATCTGGTAATTGTTGAGTAATTTGCCTAAGGTCTTATAGCAAGTAAGTGATAACTGTTTCATTTTTATATCAGTTGGACTCCAAATCCTTCCATTTCCCACTATATCTTGCTGTCTCCTATTTCAGTGTCTTAAAAAAAGTCTACACTTTCAGTCTGCACTTTGTGTCACTGAAAACTTGACTGCACTGCCCAGATTCTCTTCCTGACCTTTTGACCATAACTTCTCAGCCTCTTCTGTTTCATATCTTCTTCAGTCTTTCTCTCTACTTTCTTTTTCTCATAGTTCTCCATTCAACATGCTACTCTTCTCTTTCTTCTTCCTCTCATGCCCATACCTTCCCCTTGACAAGATCTCTTGTTCTGAAGCAATTCCAATTATTCACTTATCCCATTCAGGAATCCGAGAAATCAACCACCTACCCTCTCTACTCTTTTAACTTTCAACACTGAAGTGTTCTCATGTCCTATTGTTTCCATTTTTGAGTATCTGTCTTTGTTGCAGGTTTGGTTAGTGATCATCAATCATACCTATACTATGGCAACAGCATTTTGATGAACCTTTAACTATATCTGGTTATCAGAGTGATGTTTCTGAAAAGACATTTGACCCTACCACTCCCCTGTTTAAAACTCTTTATTGACTCCTGATTAAAAACAGAATAAAATATAATATTCTAAGAATGATCTACAAGTACACTTAGATGGGGTCATCAGTTTTATCTCAAGCTGTATTTCCCATCATTTAGCATTCAGTCATCATTTTCTGGGTGAATAAATGAATGAATGAAACTAACTTGCTTGAACTGATGTATTTACAAGAATTAGATCATGTAATCTCAAATAATATCTTCAGTTTTTTTTTCAGTAGCTATCCCAAGGCAGCTAGTAATACTCCAAATATTTATTTATTTATTTATTTATTTATTTATTTATTTATTTATTTATTTTAAGAGGGCAGTGTCACTGGCCCTCATGTGGGATCCGAACCAGGGCCGCTGGCGTCCCAAGCCAGCTCTTAACCACTGCGCCACTTGGCCGGCCCAATACTCCAAATACTTATAAAACATGAGCATTGACTAGTTAGAAAGGGCATGGGCTGTGTGTCACTGTCATGGATATTATTGACCCCAACTGGACTTTTCTTTAGGAGATAGGAATTTTATTAGCTAAAAGCCCCCGAAGGTGAGTGTTTTCTCATTTATACCAGCTGGAAGTGCTTCTGCACAGAGTTCTCTGACTTTGGATATCATCTTAGAAGCCTTCTCCAGCTCCAGTTGGCTTCCTCCCTGAAGCAGCTGAAAGATCACGAGGATGAAGTAAGATTCACAGATGGGATCTGGGGCACTAAGAAGAGAACAGCCCCTATCTTCCTGGGGGATCTGACTCGGAGAGGAAGACTACTCACCACATTGCCCTACTCTCCCCATAGAAGTCCTGCTGAAGGACCTTTGAGGGTCCACATAGAACTCCCTTCTTTTTGAGCCATTAGCTTCCTATGAATTTTTTCACTCTCAAACCCCATTCTACTTGTCTCTTTTTCTCACCTTTATCTGTTACTTGTGAGTGTTTCTGCCTCTCCCACAAATGGTCTCCATTTCCTCAATTAAATAAAATTATAACCTGTCATACATGTTTAGCATACTCATTAAATAAATTTCAGCACCTAAGAATCCAGGAAATATTGCTTTTTAAGAGTCCCTTTCTCAAAATCAGTTAAACTATAACAAACTAGTTGCTTTTTTATTTGGATGAAAAACCTTGAATACATCTTTTTTTGTTGTTGTTCTAATGGGGCATTCATTTATTGAATCTATAAAGAGAAAAGAAAGAAAGAAAGAAAGAAAGAAAGAAAGAAAGAAAGAAAGAAAGAAAGAAAGAAAGAAAGAAAGAGAGAGAAAGAGAGAAAGAGAAAGAAAGCCCTACCATGGTCTAAGTGCTAAAACAAATAAAAAAGCAATAGAAAGGAGAGACTAATATTAATAGAGAGGAGGAGGAATAGGAGACATCACAGATGAAAAGTAAAAAAGGAAGAAAAGAGAAAAAGCAAAAAAAGAAATTGGACAAATAAATCAGTAGCCTGTAATAACTGTACGATTTTTTCGGTCTCAGTCCTTTCCTTCTCAATATTGGTGGAATTTCTCTGCAGCCAAAGGAAGACCAGTCAGAAGGGAAGAAATCACATCCAGTTTTATTCATGAAACCATTTTTTGAGGAACCACTATGCACTAAGTATTGTTCTAGGCAATTGGGAATCTTATAAGAATACTTTATGGGGCGGATCTTCTGTGCTTCTTTTTATGTTAAGAGCAAGTTCTTTTCAGGGGAACATTCTTTTATTTTGTCAGCCTCTCTTTTTGTAAGTTGCTTTGTGTGCCAGCCAAAACCAAAGGTAAAAAAATAAAAAATAAAAAAAATAAAACAGCAAAAGAATACAATCCTTATAAAGATTTGTATTAAACATACTGTGGAGAGAACGTTCATGTCTTTTCTTCTTGTATTTGCATCTGTTTCCCTATCCCCAAAGAGAATTAGCAGAATAAACCCCTACTATACCTTGTGGAAGTAATGCACAGCGGCAACTTCACTTGTGCAGCTGGATATTAATGCTAATGTACGGGAGTTAAATATAGCACAAAGCAAGTGTGTCAGAAGAAAAAAAAAAACCAAAGCAACTAACTTCACACTGCAAGGGGTGGTGTGGCAGAGATGAGGAGATGATTATACCCTTAAACAGCAGGATAAGCTGCAAAAGTGGTAAACTGATAAAAGGATAATGCGGTGAGTTTACGAAACTGAGTCATGCGAACCTAATATCCTCAGTGGCAAAGAAAGCCCAAGAATGCTGCCTAGATAGGTAAGGATGAAAGGGTCCTGAAAGAGATTGAAACCAGTGGTGAAGCTGACTAGTATGCAGGCTCCATAGGAAAGATGGGGTTTTCTAAGTTTTCCAGGTTTTTCCACTACTAACAGGAGGCAGTACTGAGAACCCTACACCATTATACAATTGGTTGTAGTAAGTGCTCGTCCTACAAAACTACGTAGTTGCCATTGCCTAATTGTTAGATACAACTTTGAGAAAAAATCTAGAATAACTGTTTTATGGGAAATGGCTTCAATGAAGGAACTGAGAAATTGATCCACGGTTGTGAGATTTGTGCCTTTAGCCATGGTAAATTGTGGCTCCAATGCATACCCCCACCTTTTCCCTCCGGAGACTGTTTGATGTCTGAGTGAAAGCATTGCATGGGGAGTTGGGACAACTGTACTTGAGAAATGATTCTTTCACTACACATCCATGTCATCTTGAAAAGTTAACTTTTTAGCATGTTGTTTATTTTTTCATTTCTAAAGCAAGACAGTTAAACCAGATGAACCTCAGTCGTTTTTTTTCTGGTTCTGACATTCTGGATTCTCAGTAGGTTAAATTAAAATGCTCCATTCATGACCAAATGTAGAGATTGTGTTGAATATCCTAGCCTCAGAGGATGACAGTATGGCCATTGGTGCTTGGGGCCTGCTGTGGAGGAGCCTAAACTTTCTCCAGGTGTTGAAGACCTCCTTTGAGACAAGTGGTTCTCCTTAGCCAGGATAGCCGCCACGTGTATACCTTAGCACTGCTGGTCCTGAGTGGCTCCTCCTCTTTAATCAATTTATATGTCCCCAGGACTAGGAATAGTCAGTGCCACTTACCAAGTGCTCAGAAAATCTTTGGTGAATGAGTAAAATAATTATCTCCTGGGAAACTGATACCAAAATGGGACCTAAAAGGCTGTAAAGGATAAGGAGCAGGTGTTTCAGGGCACACATTACTGAGTGCAATTCTGGATAAAAGCAAGAACTCTGTGTCCAGATTTTAACTCTGTCACTTATTATCTGGCTGACCCAAGGCAAATTACTTAATCTCTCAAATCTAAGGCTCTTCCAGAGAATGTGGGATTAAAATGGTATCTCCCTCATATAGACATTGCAAAGGCTAAGCAAGTATTGATTTATGAAGAGCCTGGTAACTAGCAAATAGTGAGTAGTCATTAAATATTAACTCTGCTTAAGTCAGGTTTGAGGTCTGAGGACAAAACTTCTTCCAGAGTTACAGTGATGCAGGTGTATTTCATGAAAGAGCTAGCTAACTAGTTATTCAATAACAGTGAGAGAGAGGTTTCTTTAATATGTTCTCTACTGAGCTGGATTGTGTTGTGTGGTAAGGGTGCATTTAAAAGAGAGGTTAAGGGCAAAGAAGAAATAATCAGGTTGCCAGCTAGTCTCTAGAGAAAAACGAATTCAGCAGAGAGAATACACAGGATCTAGACTGGACTCAATGATATCACATGGGCTCTGGCTTGAGGCATTAGTCCAGACCATCTGTGGGGAGAGTGAGCTTGAACCACACAGTCTCATTCATCAGGGCAAAGGGCATTAGCCAGGTGGGCTTAGGTGTCTGGCTTAGGTGAAGGCAAAGTGCTCAGAGGATGTTGTTCAAGCTCATGTTTGGTTCCAGAAAATCTGGGGGCTGGTCATGGTGTGCACAGAGAATGCTAGAGAGCTTTCTGACATCGATGCTTTCGGGTTTGAAGATAGCCTCTGGTTTAGGGCAGGGCCAAAACAGACTGTGACTGAGGATAAAGGAAGCAAATGATTACTCAGAGTTGGGCATGGTGTTAGACCATGAACAAGTGAGGTTGGGATTTAGAGATGGGCCCGAGACCTGGAAGAAAGCTAGGTAACAGGTTGGGAAAAAGGCAGGTACATCTTGCCTCAAGGGAGACATCAAGCTCAATGAGCAGGAGAGAGAATAGAAGGTTAAGGAGAGAACATTTTAATTTTGAGACTATAGGGCCACCTAAGTTTTACTCTGCTCGTAGGTTAAATATCTGCTAGGCATCAAAAGCTAACTCTATATTGTACCATGTGAGATTGACAATATGCATATGCATTATGATTTGATACCATTGGCTCAGAAAGTTAAGCTGGTTTTAGAGACAGATGATAAAGAAACTTGGCAGGGACAGGCAGCAGAACTACAGAGAAGGAATAAAAGCAAAGAGAGGAATAAAGAGAAGAAAATGAAGCTAAAAAAACACTGACCACAGAAAAGAAAACTAAACTTTTTTTAAAAAATGAAGAAAAGTCTTATTTCTCAGATCCAAGAAAGTTTATCTGAGGCCAAAAATGCTGATCCAGTGACGATGAAGAATTTTCATCTGTTTCCAAAGGGACCAGACCCGGGGCCTGCAACAAAAACCAAACAAGCTGCTTCCTTCCACCACCTACTTCTCTTGATGACCTAAGAAGTTAGAAAGAGTGCACATATTAAAACAGGTTGGAAGAAAGCTAGTGTTCTCCAAACAGTCCAGGGATCAGGGCTCGAAGGGAGACCTGGAAAAGGAAAGTGACATTAAGAATTGCCTGAAGCAACCTGCTGGAGGCCAGAAAGCAGCAGTGAGCATTGGGGTAGAGAAGACAGAACTTTGTCTGTGTAAATGGCCCATAAGCACAGTTTATCCTCCTACAGGGTAAAGATCTGCTGAGCAATTGCCAGGGATTCTAAACTAGTAATGATATGACGGTACAGCTGGGGTGAGTGCCCCCAGGAAATATAAAGTAGGGAAAAGCCTTAAGTCTGGGGTATGGGCTTTATAATAGAAACCCCACAAAATATCAAGGGAAGGGACAGGTTATGGGACTCCAGCTAGGACATTCCCCAGGGGTTTTAACATCAACTGTCTTAGTCCGTTCAGACTGCTGTAACCACAGTACCAGGCTGTGTGGCTTAAACAACAAACACTGATGTCTCATTGTTCTGGAGGTGGGAAGTCCAAGATCAAAGCTTAGGCAGATTCTGTCTCTGATGAGGACTCTCTTCCTGCTTCATGAACAGCAGTCTTCTCACTGTTTCCTCACATGACAAAAGAGGTGAGAGAGCTGTCTGGGGTCTGTTAAGGGCACTAATTCCATTCATAGGAGTTCCACGCTGTGACCTAATCACCTTCCAAAGGCACCACCTCCTAATACCATCACCTTGAGGGTTAGGATTTCAATATATGAATTGGTGGGGGGTGGAGGCACAAACATTCAATACATACACCAAATTTGGCCATTTCATTAAGTTATAACTCCTTGATCAGAACTTTACTAGTCCCCACTTTGATACTCTACAGACATCTAGATTATCAGTTAGAATTTGTTATACACCCAGGTACTCTTTATGCTGCATGTCTTGCCTTCCTGCATGACTTCAGGTACCTGTACATGCCACCCAACTGGTATGATTTCTGAGATGTGAATAATTTATCTAAGTCACTCCATGTCACTATCAAAATGCAGTTATTTTTCTTATGGTACCACACTTGGAATCATCAGCCATTAGCCCAATTTTTCAAAAAATTGTCCTGGTAGTACTTGGGGACTGAGATCTAGGAACAGAGGAGAAATGAGACATGACTATGAACTTGCATTTGAGTGACTGGTGGAAAATCTTTGAAATGATCTGGATCAATAGTGATAATGATAGAGTACCTTTATGAGATCAGACAAAAGATGAAGATTATAAGACAAAGTATCAGTAATCATCCTTAAATTTGTAAACCTGACTCCAATAAAGAACAGCCTCACAATAGTTGGAGGCCTTGCATACTCATCATGTTGCAGGAAATGCTGACACTCATATTCCTTTCAGGTTGGTTTTTTCTTTTGCATAAAAGTCACAGTAGTGACACAGACATTCTTTGATTAAATGTTGGATATAACAATGCAGATACATTGTCTTCAAGATATAAAGCAAAATGATTTAAGATCTGAGAACCATTTTTGTTTTCAATTATAGTTACTTATTTTATACAAGTTTATAAACTTTTACTCATTTACTCACTAAAATTGTAAAGAGTTACCTATCACAGGAGTAATATAATTAAAATAAATAAAAATATAGGAACACTTAAAGTATATTTGAGTATATTATTTTATTAATGTTTATATCATGAAAGTCTTTTTTTAGCAGAGAATACTCAGGGAGTTATGATTTGACAAAGCGAAGGATTGGTGTGATCTGAAGGGACAGTGGAGAATAGAGAACATTTGTTTGACTTAAATTGGGCAACTTGATTTAAGAAGCACCAGAACAATACACAAAACTACATATGCCATCCAACCCTGTCAAGAAATACCATTCCAATGCCGCAGAGCTGTGCCAGTTCAGCTCAGAGTGCCATCTTCAGCCAGCCTCGTATGGCAGTGAACATTCCGTGAAGAGTTAAACCATTTCCAATTTTCCTTAATCCCTGGGAGGTGGATTCAGGAGGCCATCCTGTCTTTTCCACATTGCTGGGCAAACACAGCAGCAAGCACCAGTCTCCATGATTGCTTCTATATTTTGTAATGCTCAGCAGCCATAAGGAGCAAGTCATCTTCTAATATATGCTGATTTTTATTGAGCATTGCAAATTTTCAGATTCCAAGTCTTTTTAAAACAAAGTAAGACAATGAATAATGAAGAGCAACTTCAGAATAGGCAAAGCTAATTCTATTTTGAGGCTTCAGCATGTGTTTTTCTGGGGACGTTTAGGTCAGGCAACTATTGTTGAAAAGTTATAGTCGGTTCTTGCCAGTTACTTTGCTATTTAACCAACGAGGGTCCTAGAGGCTTTATTATGACGATATGATGGATTCTTACGTTCCACCTTAAAGGGTCTTATCCACATGGCTTCCAGAGGATTAGTAGCAGAAAAGGCATTTATTTTCATTCAATTTGTTCACTTATGACCAGAATAAAAAATCTTATTAGATAGCACAACTAAATTGAGTGTTAAAGCAGAAATGAGTAACTTGATTTTTGTAGGCACAGACACAGACTTTAATTCGGCCAGAAAGCTGGCGCATACTCAAGTTTTTCTTTCTAATCCCTTGAATTTTAAATAATCACCAACCCTCCTCTGACCTGCTTCCTAAATTGCTCTTTTGCTTTTCCCTTCCACTCCATCATCACTGCCACTGCCTTATTTTGAGCTCTCATTATCTTTTCTGGATTGTCATATTGGCCTTGTTGGTGATTCTGCCTTTCTGTTCACAGAAATCCAAATCAGCTTACATAGTACTCGCAGTGCTAATTTTCTAGTATTCCTGTCAAATGACATTAACCATCCTGATTAAAGTAACAGCAGCAACAAAAACAACAAACCAATAGTGATAACAACAACAAGCCAAGAAACAAACTCTGGTGACCTCTTATCACTTGAAGGACAATGTCCAATTCTTTACGGGACTTTCCAGTAGATTCACATCCTGGGCCCTGTCTATCTTGTTAGCCTCCTCTTCTGCCACACTCTCTCATGCTTCCAGTGCACCAGCCAGATGAAACTAGTTCTCTAAACCTGTTACTGTTTCCTATGACTCTATGCCTTTATATAAAATGCCCTCCTTATCTACCTTGCAAGTTCATCTCAGAATCACCATGCAGAGGAGAGCTGCCTGTCAACCAAGAATGCTTTCTTTGGAATATTATGTGAGCAAGAGATAAACTTCATTCATATTTGAGCAATTATATAGGCTTGAATAGTTTTGCTTACTATAACCTGTCCTGTCCTAACTAACTCAGCAACTTTATAACCATGAGACGCAGTTGCATGTATGATCATGTCACCTTCTTGTTAATTATCACTATCCCATGTGTTCTTCTTGGTGAAGGAGAGTGTCTGCAGTAGAGGAGCTGTGAGGTTTAAGTTTTCTGCTATAGCTTCATTAATATCTTCTGTCACAAGTCTGTGACAATCTTGATTTGTATTTTTTAACCCATTATGAGTGTCCAGGGTCACTGCTAGTTGAAACTGCTCCTGTTTATGAGTTAGAACAAGGCACCTCTCTCAAAGGGCTTATGGCTTGCCTATTGGAAGGAGTGAAAAAATGGGGCAGCCCCTTTTGGCAGACTATGGGTGGATTGATTAGGAAAAGCTCCCCCTCTGTGGTGACACAGACATTGTCACATGATTTGGCAGGCAGCAAATGGGTTAGATTTTAGCTTTCATAGCTCACTCCTCAGAGCACTGTAAAAATTTTACAATCATATTCAATGGTCCAGGAGTGCTCAGTGTGTAACATGAGGGATTTTACTAAGAAGTGCAAAGATGAGGGACATATGGATTAAGACTTCAAGGTGATATTAATACAAAATTATAACCTAGAGCAAGAGAAAGAGCTATCACAAATGTACAACTCACAGGGCCTCCAAGGAAGGAAAGAGTACTTATAACCCAGAAAAGGTTTTATGTAGAATTTTGCCTCTCTGCTGGACCTTTAAAATAGATAAGGCTTTGATATTCAGAAAATGTAGAACACAAGAACATTTCATTTCATTGTAAGAGTGTAGGAAAAAAAAATATTAAGGTGCCAAAATGCACAGCTAATTATCTGGTTTATCTGGAACTTGAGGGTGGAGAAAATAAGAATGGAAATATAGGTTGGAAACTTATCATAAAATTGTTTAATGCTATGATGGGTAGGTTAGAGATTATTTGGGGCAAGAGAATCCACAGTGGGATTTTAATACAGATATTCTCTAAATTATATGAAAATGGTTTTGAAGAGAGTAGCCTGGAGGTCCAAAGACAAATTAGGAAAGTTATTGGAATTACTTGGGCAAGGAGTAAGGAGAGTCTGAGTTAGGCCAGTAGCAGTGGGCAGAAAAAAAAGGAATGAATTTTGGAGGAAGACTTGAATACTTTTAAGAGTCTCATGCTCTACCGACTAAGCTAGCTGGGCGTGCTGAAGACTTGAATACTTTTAGATGTGAGTGAGAAGAGAAAGGGAAGAAAGAAGCAAGACTAAAATTTAGAGGCTTGGTGCCTAGAAGAAAGTGATATACTTAACAAAAATTGTGGTGCCATGAAAAGGCACACATTTTTAGAGAAGATTAATTCAGTTTTGAACTGAACTCTGAGTTTGATTGGATCCATATACAGAGACAAGTTTTATATCTTATGTCAGTCTTTAGGTTGTAAATAGCAAACACTTAAAAAGCTCTTACTGTATGCCAGGCACTACTCTAAGCACTTTAAACAGATTAACTCAATAAATATTCAAGCAATCATGAGGTAATTACTAACTAATATTGTTCTTGTTTTATAGATAGTTGACGAGCTCAGAGTTACACAGTTAGGATATGATAGAGTAGGAATTTTAACTTTGGAATTCTGACTCCCAAATCTGTGTTTTGAACTAGTATAATACACTGCTTCTTATAAGCTCTTTGGGGAAAGAAAACTTCAGAAACCAACAAAGAATATATATATATATATATATATATATATATATATATATATATATATATATAGTAGATTGTGGCTGCTTAGGGATATTACAAGTCCAAATTCTTCAAGTGCCTTCATTTCTCCTTAATTGAGCATTAAGCATCTTTGGAAGCTTCCAGACCAATAAGGTACAATTTAATAGGTAACAAATTTTTTCACATAGGAATATGATTTAGAAAATGATATACAAAAATTATGGGGATGAAGAAAAAGATACAATCTGGTGTTAGGCTCTGTCATAGGAAGAGGCAATTTTTCAAAAATAATAACATATTCGTGGCCCGTGAAGTAAAGCTGTAAGAGTTTGTCAGCCTGAGCTCTCACACTCAGCCTTGTTCTTTATGGTTGGACTTTAGCCAGAGCAAATTCTCCCAGCAGACAGCTGTCAACTGTCACAGGTTACAGATTAAAGTGACAAAAATTCAGAATGATGGATAAAAAATACTGCAAACTCAGAGATTTTAAGACGAATACTTTATAACTATATTCTGAGCACTAGGAGTAGATGTCCATCTCTCATACCCATTTCCTGGAATGACTTTGCTTCACAGTAGCATGAATAGCTGGACATAGTTCATTCACTTACTTCTCAGTTAATCTGACTCCTTTAACTAACATTTGTTCCCCCGCACTATATCCCAGAGATATGATCTATATGCTAAAAGTCCAATTCTGCCATCTTTTCTTCATATCCTAATGTATTTCCATTGAGAAATGACTAATAAATTAATAATAGTAAACTGGCATCTATATGAGTTCTGCCATGTGAAGGAATCAGTATAGATGATGAATTGGGTGACCATGTACCCCAGTTTGCTCTGGACAATCTTGATGTACCCCTGATATTCCAATATAATTATTAATAGCCTCCCCTTTCACATTCTCAAAAGTGTTTTGGTTGGGTTCATAAAATATATGGCCATTCTACTGATAAAGAAAGCATCAAGAGTCTTGGCCATAGATTTACAGGCCTGATTCAATATTCATTTAAGTAATTAAGTTTGGTCAGTTATTTCAAGATAGTCTTAAACTTCCTTTACACAAAAACAAAGTGTAACAATGAACCAAGTGCCTTATCGAAGTATCCCAAAACTTTTCTCTATCTTTATCTTCATTTTTATCTATAATTTGATTATTGAATGATGAACACCTAGATTATTTAACTAATTAAGACAATTAGAAATCTAAGCCTGAAGAAATGATATGTGACAACATGTTATGATTGGTCTAGAGAAGTGAAGCAGAGTCACCTATCTCAACATCTATTCTCCTCCTCCTCCTCAATGCAAGAACTCTGAATGTATTTTGGTGGCAATATGTCAAGCTAAGAGATTATGCGTCCCAGAATAATTTACAGCAAGATTTTGCAGTGTGAGTAAGTTACGGGCAAATAGGTATATTCCAAGTGTGTAGTACTTCCCAGAAGTCTTATTAAGAAAGGAGGAAGCTATGTGGAATGAATGAAGTGACTGGAACTGAAGCCATCTTAAATCATAAGTCAACACCCTGAGGATGGTGGAGCAGCAAGCAAAAGGAGCCTTGTTTCCTGATAATCCCAGCACCACTACATTAGTTCTAGACTACTTGCATTGGGGCATCTTTCCTATGAGAAAAATAAACTTGTTTCTTGTTTAGGCTACTGTTTGTTTTTGTTTTTTGGTCACTTGCAGGAAAACTTAATTACAATTGACTAAGAAAAAAAAATCCATGAAAATTTCATATACAGAGTTCAGAGTGGATAGCACAGAATGTTGAGGAAAATGGGAATGTGTTGGATGGAAAGGGGAGGGTATAGAAAGGGAGAGTTGCTTTATAGTGTTCATAGAACTTACAAAGTTGCAACTTACCATTTGGGACAAATTCAGTGACTGAGAAAATCATTATGTGCAGCAATGGTGATACTCCAAGTGTGAGCAGGAAAATGCCCTGAATGTATCAGAAGCATCCCTAGCTTTCTTAGCTGAATTCAAAACAATAAAGGATCCAAGTACCCACCCTCACTTGGAGTCCTGGAATGCCTGGAGAACTTTCTTTAAAGGAATGCATATTACAAAGCACTATGGTATCAATTGACTACAAAATGCTTTCACAACTTCCCAGAAGAATTTCAGCTCATTTCAGCACAACATGACTGGGTATGACTACCTATTACAATATGTTAGTATGTGAATTCATTATGTGCAATATCTAAGCCCATCAATGTTGATCTAAGCATTTCCATGGCCGGAGCTCATAGATCCATCTTAATATAAAGTCTGAAGGTTTGGCTTTCAAGAATACATCATGGACACATTGCCTTTCCTCTCTGTAGAATTAGAGGGCTTCCACTTGGGTATCTAAGGGCTTGTGAGGAGTGGGAGCAGATGGCAGTTTTTATATGTTCTTTTTATAAATGCATTCTGAGCAGGTTTTTTTTTTTTTGCATGAATATTTCATTTATGACAGGGTGCTGCTTAGTTATATAAAAAGTAAATACATAACGAGCGAGGTGTAAGTATAGCAGCAATGTAGTGTTGAGGCTAATGGGTGGAGAGGATTTTTAAATTACAAATAATTCTCATTTTCAAAAAGTACTTCGCAAACTTTAAGAAATAAATGACTCGTTTCTTTCCTTCTTCCTTTATCCCTGTTCCCCCCCCACCATTCTGATGTGTGCTTGTCCAGGGAAACAGGAAGCATTATATTTGAGAAGCCAAGCACTATTAGGAGGACTATTTTTACAAGTTTGAGAAAGGATAGAAACAGCTTACATAAAGTGAAAATAGCAAGGGCAAGAACCACAAACAGTAGCAGCCTAAGGTTAGCAGACCCTGGGTGGCTGGATATACAACCAGCAGCAGGAAGAAAGGAGGATGGAAAACAACAGCTGCCATATGCTGAAATGATGGGCCTTGATCTTCTTAAGGGACAGGTGGCCAAGATATACCATATACTTCCCATTGTGCAACATCATGTATATTGTCACCATGTAGGGTGGACTTCATAAACTGTTTCCTGGTTTATTCTGCCTAGAAAAAATGTTTAAGCCAACTAAAGAAAATATATCAAATCCCCTTTCCCTATGGAATTGTTCTAGCCTAGGCCTATATTGCGTGTTATTACAATGAATTGGAATAGGTATACGATTCTTAGCTTTATTTTAACCTAAGCTATATTAGCTAGTATCTAAAATTAAAAAAACAAAAACAAAAACAAACAACAAAAAACACAGCACCCTCCAAAAAAACAAAACACCCCAAGACCCCTAAAAAAAATAACGGTAGTTTTGGTTAATACTTCAAATATTGTGTGGTGGAACACTGGACACCGTGGTGATACTGTGCACAATATTAGAAAGATATAAACAACCTGGATGTCCTCATCTTAAAATGTCATTAAATGGCATTCATATCTGCACATCATGGGGCTTGTAAGAAGGTAACCGTGACAATGAATTTTATGTTTTTCTAAATGTTTCTTGATGATAAGTTCTTTATTTTATATGGCAGATCCTCACTATTCATGAGGGATACCACAGTCCCAAATTTATGAATATCAGTTTAGCATGTAATTGTCTCCATAAAACTTCTATTTTTCTGGATTAGAACCATCCTTTTCCTGGACAGTTTTGCTTCCACTTTACTTTCATCACCAGAACTAGCAGCTGACTTTACTTTCAGAAAAAAAGTATTCACAAAGAAAATTGTTTTTTATCATGTCATGAGAATTACTACATAGTAACTTGACCACAAGTAGAGAATATCTAAACCACTATGAGAAGATATGTGGGCCAGGCATCCAAGCACACTCTAGTTAAAGGATTCCTACTAGAGACCCGCCTCTTGCCACATGTAATTCAATTTCATGCCTCAGCAAAATTACAAATTGCTACATGTCATGAACCTTTGACTATTGCTTGAGGGTAGTCAAAGTAGTAATGTTAAATAAAACCCCTGTCAGTAACATATTTCTTTGCATTCTCAAAATATTGTCTACTACAATGACTTATAGGTAGTAGATTATCAATGAGTTTTTAGATTGGCTGGTTGTCTGATTGATTCTTCTAAGTATGTATTTCAGTAAGCACTAAATAGATAAGATGTTGGGCAGGCCAATGGAACACCCCACTCTGAATTACTCTTTGGCCCCCTCTAGTGCTTCTCGTAAAGGCAATTTAGTAGTTTTAGTTAAGAATAGCATTAGACTAATGGGCGCTAAAGAGTGCTACAGCTGTTGTTAAGAGGGGGAAAGGATTACGCCTAAAACAAATGTGGTCTGCATACAAGGAATGGATGAAAATGTTAGAATGCCTTCTAAACTTTGCTAACTTTATGTTAAAAATATTTTTAGAGATTCCCTGGGAGTTAGCTTTAGTAATAAATCAGTGAATCAACAATTCTCCCTCAAGCCTGAAGTTCATTTGCTGCAAGAATCAAGAAAATTCATTATGGAGATTCCTTTGGTTCAGCCACAGATCTTGGGTTCTTTAACCATAGAACACTTTGTCATTTATTAAGAGCAATGAAAGATGTACATGAAGTACTTTACCAAAAAATGATAATATGCACCTGGACTTTCTATCGCCTCTAAAAAGAGTTTTGCATATTTGTAAATATGAACTGAATGCATAATATAAACAAATAATTTTACCATGTTTTCAAAAATATATTTTACTCCAAACTTCAAAATTGGTCCTTCCCACATCTAGTTTTCTTCTTGGTAATCCAAACATTTGATTGATTCCCAAATCAGAGAAGACATAGTTTTGCACAAAACAATATTTAGAGTTCCATAAAAACTCAAATTTCCATAAAAACCAAACAAATATTTGTTAATAAAGAGAAATATATTAAAAATTTTGTTTCAGTTCCACTTTTTGACTCTCACTAGGTTTTATTTTATTTTTTTCAGACTAAAGACCTGAAGGCTATTACCCATTTTCATGGCTGATTTACTTGTGTGGGCTTTTTCTCTCTCTCTCTCTCTCTCTCTCTCTCTCTCTCTCTCTCTCTCTCTCTCTCTCTCTCTTTTATAATATGCAACAGGACAATGAATTAAATCAATGAATTAAATTTCCTGAAGAATATAGAGTGGATTTGTAGAAAAAAAATCATTGCATTTAAATATCAATTTCATTACATTTTTGTATCTTGATAGTTCTATGAATTAGGGGGAAAATATAATTCTGAATACTGGTAAAATATTTCAATTGTAAGTGGAAATGAAGGCCAAGAGTAAGTGAGATAGATGATTGCAATATAGGGAGACTTGACTGATTAAATGACAAACATGGAGCAAAGGAAAAAGAGAAGTAAAATCAGTGAAGGAACCAAGTCAGTGAAGGAACTTGAAACTGAGGGTTAAAATCTAGTTTTAGAGTTAAGAACAAACTTAAAACTTAACAAAATATTATTGTATAATTCTTTTCAAGCACATCATAATAAAGTAGAGTTTCAAGAATGTTTATGAGATAATTTCTTGGGGTAAGTTTTCCTTCTGTTATTTGGGCAGTGATTTCCAGTGCTACACAAAGCTCCTGACTCTCCCCACAAATTGTCAGTATTTCAACATCAACATGAATAATGTATATTAGAGATAGCATAGGAAGAAGAATTCAGATTTGTAAAAGAGGAACAGCAGATGCTAGAAACCTTAATTGTGGTTATTGGGCAATGTTGTCTAGTCCATAGCTCAAGACTTTGACATTTACTGACTTTAACAGGGTTGTGCAATTCATAGACATGGGAATTTAGCTTGGCTGAAAATGATGGTATTTTACCTGATAGTTTTCTCAAGAAGGCGATGGTTCCCAAATGTCTAAATTAATATTTTGACTGAATTCCACCACATATACCTCATCTCTACTGAGCACAATGGAAGACTTGTGTTTTGGGGTTGATTAGTGGAGGACACAGGATTAGCACATAGTAGACTAAATTGTAAATGACTGAAAAGAAGCTCATTTGTGTCTATTTATTCATCCTTATTAATAGTTTTGGGCACTTAGAAATGCCTCAAGGAGAGGCAGAACTGCAAGTAAATAAGTTTGTGAATATGACCATTAAACTCTAGAGTATTTGAAATACACAAAAATGGCAAGAATTAATGGATACCTAATCACAAGAAATCAGATTTTTCTAAAATTTATTTATAATTTCAACTTAAATTATTGCCTCTTGAATACCAAATATTTACCTATTAGCATGTAGGTCATATAATAGCTCAATGAATTATTTGTTCAAATGTTGATTTTGAAAGCCATTAAAAGAGTTTTGTTTAAGAAATTTTTAGTGCAATCCTAAAATGTTTCAAGCCACTGAATTTTAAAGATCATTACTCAGCAACAGTTTTTATTTTCTTTCAATAAAATTTATTAGGATAACTGGCTAAGGGCCAGGAAAAGAAAAAGATGATAAATCAAGTATCTATTAGTGACAATTGAGCACTTCAACATTTTTATCATGAAACCTGAAATTCCTTTCATACTTTTGGGGTGTTTTCAGAAAAAAAAAAATTTACATGTAAGGAGAAAGTAGAAGAGACTGCTGAGTAAGGAAATCTGCTGAATGAGGAATCTGAGTACCCATGTTCTTGAGTCCTGGTTCTGTTATATCTAGTTACATAACCTGGAAACTTACCCAAATTATCTAAGCCTCATTTTTCACATCTGAAAAATTAAAGGGTTAGAATAAATAATGTATAGGCCATGTGCCATCTTTTATATTCAATGGCTTTATTACTCTGTGATCCAACATAGAAGTTTGCAAGCTCCTTTCCAGAAAGTTTTCCTCAAGCTGTATTAATGTGTCTCATTGTTAAAGTTAATATTTCCCCAATCCACTGGAAAAAATAGATATATTTTTTTTCCTAACTCATTGCTTTCTTTGATAATTTTTCTTAAAATATTGGTTGCTGCTACTACTTATCTGTATAATAATAATATACAACTATTACCTGATTTAGCATGAACCTTCAGTTTTGAGACATTTTTAGTTTAATATTTCATGATGGCTAAGAGGTGCTCTACACCTGTTGTCAGTCAGGAGGCAATGCTCCAGTTGACTATCTTGCTTTCTGTCTGAGTAAATATCCAAACCTCTCAAGGATTTATGTCCTTATGATCAATTGGTTGCTTCTAATAATAACACAGCATTTCATATAATAGCACATACTCAGTAGGTTTGCTCAGGAATTTGAACTCAGAGGAGGTCACGTAAATAGGAGAGCCCCTAAGGTGAAGGGCAGGGTGAGCGGGACCATGTTCACAGTAACTTTCAACTTGTAGCTAATGACAGCTATAACTGGGTAGAAAAGTAATTGAGGGCAAAAATTTGATTTTCCTGTAAGTTGAAAAAAGGAAATTATATGAACCAATATCTAAGTCATTCATAAAAACTGTGTCACCTAATCTTGCAAGACAAACCAGTGTGCTGAGAATGAATGTTTCTTATTAATGGTAATTTGTTTGCTGTATTAACTTTCTTCTGATAATCACAATCTTGCACTAATATGGCACTGTTACTTAACTATTTCTTAGGTAAAAAATTGAAAACTCTTAGAGAATAAATATTCGTTCTATCATATTTAACTAATTCCCCTGTTACCTCCTAATGTAAGATTTTACAATGAATTTATGTATTATAGACATATTCCGAATTGAAAAACTCTGATTGGTGTGCCTGAATCTGCTCCGATTGTTGTTGTCCATGTGTGCATGTGTCTGCGCGTGCACACACATGCACACACTCCCCAACAAAATAAACAGAACTGCTCTTAAGTAAGAATATTATAAGCAATATTTTATTTTGTTTGATCTTAGAAACCCTAAGAACCATCTCAATGATAACTTGAGGAGTTGATTAAGAATGCAGCTCTGATGACATAAAGCAAAGTGCTTCCTCTCATATCTGAAGACCAAAATATGCAGTTGACTCTTTAATTAAAAGGTATGTTCTCAAAGGCCATATATGATAAGCCCACAGCAAACATTGTTTTCCATGGGGAAAGGCTGAAAGCTTTCCCCTTAAGATCAGGAACAAGACAAGGCTGCCCGCTTTCACCACTTCTATTTAACATAGTACTGGAAGTTCTAGCAACAGCAATCAGACAAGAAAATGAAATAAAATGCATCCAACTTGGAAAAGAGGAAGTAAAATTGTCATTATATGCAAATGACATGATACTATATATAGAGAATCCCAAAGACTCCACCAAAAAAGCTGCTAGAACTGATACACGAATTTGGTAAGGTAGCAGGATACAAAATTAATATTCAGAAATCAGTGGCATTTCTATGCACCAATAATAAACTATCAGAAGAAGAAATCAGGAAATCAATCCCTTTTACAATTGCTTCAAAAACAATAAAATATCTAGGAATCAATTTAACTAAAGAAGTAAAAGACCTGTACTCACAAAATTATGAGACACTGAAGAGAGAAATCAAAGAAGATACAAATAAATGGAAATACATACCATGTTCATAGATAGGAAGAATTAATATAGTTAAAATGTCAATACTTCCTAAAGCAATATATAGATTCAATGCAATTCCAATCAAACTACCAAGGACATTTTTCTCTGAAATAGAACATAGAATCCTAAAATTTATATGGAGTCACAAAAGACCCCGAATAGCTACAGCAATGTTGAGAAATAAGAACAAAGTGGGAGACATCACACTACCTGACATCAAAACATACTACAAGGCTACAGTAATCAAAACAGTATGATACTGGCATAAAAACAGACACATAGACCAATGGAATAGAATAGAGAGCCAAGGAATAAACCCATCTATATACAGTCATTTAATCTATGACAATGGAAGCAAGAATTTACACTGGAGTAAAGATAGTCTATTTAATAAATGGTGCTGGGAAAATTGGACTGACACGTGCAAAAAAATGAAAATAGACCAGCTACTTACACCATATACAAGAACAAACTCAAAATGGATTAAAGACTTAAATGTAAGACCTGAAACTATAAAACTCCTAGAAGAAAATAGAGGGAGTAAGTTTGCAGACATTACCCTGAGTAATATTTTTACGGATATATCCCCTCGGGCAAGGGAAATGGAAGAAAAAATGAACATATGGGATTACATCAAACTTAAAAGTTTTTCACAGCAAAGGAAATCATCAATAAAACAAAAAGGCAGCCTACTGAATGGGAGAAGATATTTGCCAATGATATATCTGATAAGGGGTTGATATCCAAAATTTATAAAACACTCATGCAATTCAACACCAAAAAAACAAACAACCCAATTAAAAAATGGGCAGAGGATATGAGGAGGCATTTTTCTAAAGAGGACATACAGATGGCCAACAGGCATATGAAAAAATGTTCAACCTCACTAATCATCAGAGAAATGCAAATAAAAGCCACAATGAGATACCACATCACTCCAGTCAGAATGTCTATCATCAACAAATCAACAAACAACAAGTGTTGGCAAGGGTGTGGAGAAAAGGGAACCCTGGTGCGCTGTTGGTGGGACTGCAAATTGGTGCAGCCATTAGGGAAATCAGTATGAGGTATCTCAAAACACTGGAAATGGAACTGCCGTATGACCCAGCAATTCCATTCTTGGGAATCTACCCAGAGGAATCCAAGACGCTAATTTGAAAAAATATATGCACCCCTGTGTTTACTGCAGCGCTATTTACAATAGCCAAGACTTGGAAACAACCGAAATGCCCATCGGTGGATGACTGGCTTAAGAAACTGTGGTACATTTATACAATGGAGTATTACTCCGCTATAAAGAAGAATGAAATTGTACCATTTGCAACAATATGGATGGACCTAGAGACTATTATGTTGAGTGAAATAAGTCAGTCAGAGACAAATACCACATGATCTCACTTATATGTGGAATTTGAAAAACTGAATGAATGAGCATAAGAAACAGAAATAGTTTCATAGATATAGAGGAAAAACAGGGTTGCTAGTTGGGAGAGGGGTGGGGATGAGGGAGAAGGGGAAAGGATTAGACAGCATAAATAGGTAACTACAGTATTGTCACAGGGATATGAAAGACAGTTCGAGGAATATAATGTTGTTAAAATTTTGTGGGGTGTCAGATGGTCACATGTTTTGTTAGGGAGACCACTTCATGGATGGAGTAGAGGCTTGATCACGGCATTGTATACCTGAAATTGATTTTGTATAATATTGTATGCCAACTGTAATTAAATATATAGACAGTCATGGGATGTGGATTATATGGTGGAAGGGAGTCAAAGGAATTGTAATAGATAGTATGATATGGGGGGGAGGAGTGGGAGGGGAGAATTGGGGGAAGGGGGTTGTCACTTTGAGGGGTAAAAAGTATAACTATTGCACTTTGTTGTACACCTGAAGCTAATTAAAAGTATATATAAATAAAATAAAATAAAAAGTAAACAAAACAAAACAAAACAAAACAACGGTATGTTCTCTTGGGCTGGCTGAGTGGCTCAGTTGGTTAAGAACTTGCTCAAGAGTGCGAACTGAGCTCTAAGCAACAGCAGTTCGATGCCCAGCCTGAGCTGAGCAGCCGCTGAGCTGCCAACAGGTGGCAGGATGGCTCAGCCAAAAAAAAAAAAAGTATGTTCTGTAGTCATATTGACATCGAGGGGATGAGCAGAGGAAAGTTGTCAGAGAAAACATGGTTTGAGAGATAGCAGGAAATCCAAGGCTATCCTGTGTCATGAATTCCAAAGGAGGAAAAATTACAAGGTTGAATGGTGGTAAATCACATTGAATATAGCCAAGAAAATTTAGAACGTTTTCTGAAGATTTTCAATTGATAGCTGATAGTGGAAGCCACATTGAAAGTACCAAGGGATCGTGTCATAATTAGAAAGTAGCATAAGAAAATGACCTTAATGAATTTATCATATAAGTGAAAAAATATTACTGCAGGATTAGAAGAACATAACTATCAAATTGCAAAATGTCACCATGGTTTTAATATCTAATGAGACTTGTTTCTGTATATAATTCTGTAAGAAGTATTTTTTTTTTTTTTCATGTAGAAGCTCTCCTTCTTCTGTTGATCAATCTTTTTAGTGCCCAGGATTGCAAATGTGACTTATAATGTAATTTGATCATCTGCTGCTTCTCTGAATTTGGTGACATCTGTGGCATAAGTAGTCTGCCATCTTGTGTACCCATAGAGTCACAGTGGTCTGGTCATTCTGCCATACAAACTTGGAGGAGGCAAGTTCACCCTTGACCCCAGCTCTCTCTCTTTGGTGTGGGTAGACTGTGGGTGGGATGCTGCTATTTTTCATAAACTTCTTGCAATCATAGCCATCTTTCACGTGTATCACTGAAGAAACCATGAGAACATTGTATTATTTCAGTGCTATGATTCTACTTGACTGAGAAAAACATTGCCCTAAAATGTCTAGTGGGGTTTCTTTGGTTTAGTTTTGAATTGTTTGCTGTAGATTCTGTAAATTCAAAGTAGACAGAAGTCAGCGATCTAGTTTTCTTTAATTCTTTGACCTGGAAGATGTCCTGTATATTCACTTATGATATATCTAGATGAGACCTCCTTCTTATTATCAGGGATAATTGTGCCATGATTATTTAACCGCCAGGACATATTCAAATATCATCTTTGTTTTCAATACCTATTGTGTGTGTGTATGTGTGTGTGTTTATGTAGATATTTCTTTAAGATGCCTAAAGTAATAGAGTGGATTGTTGAATATTTCTCTCAAAACAAGCTTTTCTTTAAAACTCATCACAAGAATTTCTCTTTATTCCTTTGTAAAGGGGCATGCTATTTTTTAAACAGCTATATAAAAATAACTAGGCAACATTTTGAAAGAACCTCTATGGAAACTTTCTTTCTGTGATCTCTTTTCAAGAATATGTTCAAAACCTACAGTAATGTTCTTTATTTATTTAGCCTTGTTAAAGTTTCTTCATGTTCATATCATCATTTTTTTCCTAAAGAGCAGAGACAATAATTTTTAGAATTAAATGCTAGATATGGTTATCGAAGTGTTTGCCAGCTATACTTTTTACTGAAAAACAAGTGGTAACTGACACTTAGACCTGGATGAAAATATTTTGCTACCAGTCATTGACTCATCTCTTAGGACTCTGACAATAACTTATTCTGCTTTTGTGAATAAAATGTACACAAAATGTGCACATACATCAATGTTATTCTGAATTTTTTTAGGGACACTTTCTGAGTCTTCCCTGGATTTGTGAAATGAATTATGTGGCGTCACCTATTGGCTTGCATGCAGGCAGAAATTGCGAGGTTCTGAACCTTCAATTTTCAATAAAGTAAGAATTTTTCTGGACATTTGACATGACATTAAATTCACATTTTTTTTTTTTTTTTTTAGGGCAGTGTCACTAGCCCTCACATGTGGGACCTGAACTGGGGCCGCTGGCTTCCCAAGCCAGCGCTAAACCACCGTGCCACTTGGCCGGCCCTAAATTCACTTTTTATATAGTTTTGATTTGCTCATAGTCTATAAGAATGGGATAGTCATTGTTTTGGCAAAAAGAAATTGTATGTTATGATATATTGGAAACATGGTAAACAAGGAAGAGTCAATATTAAAACATTTTAATAACCAGCATTTTTATTTTCTGTATTTTAGGTCTTGCTTTTTTAATGGGCTTAAGCCTTGTATCAGTCAAGGCCATGGTGGAAAACATAATTCACCAGATAGCTCAAATAAAGAGACAAGGGATTAGTTACAGAGATGTGAGAGGGGTAAGGGAACAAAGGCTGGCGAGGCCCCAAAGACTGGCAACAGTGGGAAGTTGTTACCTTATGGAGCTGAAGGGAGGGAAAAAGTGTTTCTAGAGCCCAGTGAGACTTGGAACTGTTGAGAAGGGTCTGCCCATGGGAGCCTTGAGAGATGCAGCTACTGCCAGAGATGTAGTGCTAAAGCAGGCAGGGGGTTGGAAGTAAACCATGGCCTCTTTCTTCTCCCACACACTCTGATCTCCCTCTAGTGACTTCTATTGGTTTACCCCCAACCAGAAGCCAACAACAAAGAGGTCCCAGGTGATATGTAGAAAATAAAAGGGAGAAGACCTGGAAAGCAAATAGAAAAACCACCCAAAACTTATAAGGGTAAAACTACCCTTTGGTTAGAGTATTAGTTGTATTTATTTAGTTTACTCTGTATTTAGCAACAATACCATAGATGACAGATAAGTACTCTATAATATAATCAAGCTAATATAACAAAACTATTAAGAAACAGGGTTTCACACAGTGATTAAGTAGATCTATTGGATTTCTACAGGATTTAGATAACTTTAAATCAGTGATTTTTAAAGTATTCTTTTAATTCCCTGAATGCCTTTTTTTCAAACAGCATCTTGTAAAAGGTATCCATATTAGAGAAAATTGGGGATGGTTTGTTAAAGTAACAGTGTGGAGTCACCCCATTGTAACTTTCCTTTCAACCCTCATAGTATAAAAGCCACAAAGATCCTATTAGAAATACCTGGTCTCCAAGGAACCCACTTTGAGAAACTTTGCCTTTATTAAGAAATTATAAATCTAATTCTGTATTTCTTTGTTAACTCATCTTCTGTTGGGGGAAGAAAAAATGCCCAAGGTCAACCAGCTGTTTGTTCAGTTTGTAAAAATGTGAAATATATTAAGAAATTTTCAGTTATACTTCCAGATGGGACAGTCTTATTTCTTCCATCCTTTCTTTAAATATGCAGCCTATCATTGATAATTTCAAGATGGAAGATTTATGTTTAGAAGAAAGTAGTAAACAGTACATTAATTATATAATTGGCTAATGACTATTCTGTACACTTAAAACTAATATAAAATAATATTGAATGTCAACTATAACTGAAAAAAAATAATACTTAAAGAAAAAGAAATAGTGAATAGACGGTCAGTCTCTAGTGGGAAATGTGAAGGATGTTTGATTATTCCAGATTAGTGTATTCACACTTCAGAATAGATTTGATAAGTCAATCAACTGCTCAATTTATTCATTCATCAAACAAATAATTAATGAGGGCCTACTTTGTGCCAAATACTACACTAGTCATTTGCAATATAGAGAGAACAAGAATGACAAGCTTTCTGTTGTCCTGAAGATTACAGATTAGCAGGGGATATAGATTACATGTATTACGAAAATATGTACAAAATAATTATTTGACTACATTGGTAATATGTTGTTAAAAATTATAGTAGTTACAGGACAATTAAAATTGCTACTTGTAATATGTATACGTAGATAGATATAGATGATAGGTAGAAAATCAAATGTGTTCCATTTATAGAATCCTAATACATAAATATACATATATTATGGTGAGAGCTCAAAAAATTCAGCACTCTGGGAGACATAGATTCTACTAGTATAGAATCAGGTCTGAAGTCCTCAGTATAGCAACCAAGGCCTTGGTAATCAGGCTCACATCCATTTTCTTCCATTACTTCTCCACCTGCTCATACTGAATCTATCTTCTGGGTGCCGCTTTTTGGCATGCTGTATTCTACCCCATCCCCACAGAGTCTAGTTCTTTTTATTCTCTGTGCCTGGAACTTCCTGTCTTATTTCTGCCTACCAAACAATTCTCCATTTTGAACTATTCCCTAATTTACATTGTTATCAGTTCATAAAACACCAAGTATTCAGTTGAAAGTGATTCCTCCTTCCTTTGAAATCCCATAGCATTTACTCATGTTTGGGATTTATATCCTGCATTATATGGGGGTTATTTGATTTTATGTTTTATACACTCCTTCAATAAATAAGTAATATATGCCAATTGTGGCCAGCAATGAGTAAATATATCTCTCTGCTTTAACAGAGCTTAAATTTTATTTCTTCAGTGAAATTTAGTTCCTGAAGAGTAAGATTATATTTATGTACCTTAGCAATTATATCTACTTCAGAACAAACATTATGTCTTCAATTTAACAGTTAAATAAAAATTGGTGAATGTATGAAGTGATTTCATTTAGTGTTAAAAACTGCCATATTGTTAACCCGAAGCAACTATACTTCTTTCTTGCTATTATTTTCTATCTAAATCTGGATTTAAAAAACTGAAGAATTATTTTCTGAAATATATGCTGAGTTAATCTGTACATATCTGCATATATAAAGAGAATTATGAGAATAAATGAAAGTACAATGAAAAAACAAAATCTGTAAAAGAAAGACATTACCATCAGAATTATTATTATTAAGTTGACTTACATATAAATAAATGAGGTAAAGTGTTTTTTGGAAGCTGTCACTATTTCAATAATCTCAGTTCTCCACTTTATGATATATCTATATACCGAGGCTCAGTAATTCCTCTATCAAGGTTGATTCCCATGAATGCTCAACAGAAAGAAAAAAAGAGTAGAAAGGAGAAGTAGATGAATCAAGTTTTGCTTAGGTCTGCTGGCAGATTTCCATGATGTCAGCCCAGTTTTCTTTTTGTTCCAAAGCAGAGGGTAATGGGCTTCTTTCTGTTTTTTTGTTTTGTTTTGTTTTGTTTTGTTTACACCAGTTCTTAATCATGATTCTGAGGGTCCTCTAAATACATAGGGTGTCAGATTACCTGGTTCCAGTTGTAAAGCAAAATTTTGAAGACAGGATTTTATGTCTGTATTTTCTTTGCAGCTGATAGGTGACTCCGAGTTGCAGTCTGACTGAGCTCCTGAAAACAGTACTGAGAATCTGTCTATAAATAAGTAGTTTTGTTTACAGGAACTTACTGGGGAACTGGACTTGTACCACCTGTCATTTGGCCAATGTTGAGAAGTGAGAAGAAGGTGTTCTAACATAATTCAAATCAGCCAACCTGCCTCCATGTAGGCTAGCTTCGTTTTCTGGTATTAAAGTAGATATAGACATCCTTTCTCTCAGTCGTGCACCTTATGACTATTTGGCAGTGTTCCTTGATTTTTTTTTCTCATTATGCCTGGCCCTCTATTCTTCTCTAAGCTCTCTCAGAAGGTATTTCCTTTGCCTAATGTGTCAACAACAACAACAACAACAAAATTGGGTAGGATGAGAAGAACTACATGAGAATAAACTGCCTAGAATTATGAAAATAACTATCTGCAAAGCTTTATACTTATCCCAAAATTCTTAGTTTAAGCCAGTTAAGAAATTTCAATTTTGTGGGCTAGTGGAAAACTGGAGTCCATATGGAGTTTCTCAATTGGTCTTCTGTGTAGGTGGGATATAAATATCATGACAGCATTTCTGTTGTGTCCCTTTCATGGTCAGAGATGCTGTCACTTCTGTCTGGTTGGTCCTATGCATGACAGAAATCATTGGTGAAATTTGTTTCATGAACTGATGACACTTAGCTAGCAAGTAACTAAAGCCTGACACTTGTTTCCTAAGATGTGTTTTGTAAACCTAAAATGCCATTGCAAGAGGGAGGCCACTCTGTTGCTAATTTAAGGCCCACTAAAAGCTGGCTATGAAGGCAAATAAGAAATGAGTAGACAAAGTTTTCTGTGCATTCTGTAAAACATAAAGTAATGATAGGTAATAATAGGAAGAGAGTCTGAAAAAATATCCTATAATTCTCTCCAAATTTTTACCCATCTAGCCCACACGTACTGGTGTCATAGCCCACGCTGACTCTAATGCCTGGCAACATCTGTAGGATGAAGAACTGGTACTGTATTCTGAGTCACATGTTCTATTTTTATGTTAAAGTCCTATTTAGAGCTTGGCTACTATTAGCCTTGTCCTGATTTTACTTAGTTACTGTGATTTAGCCTGTTGATTATTGGCAAAATACACATTAATAGAGACTGGTTTTAATGAATGTCTAGGGATAGAAGAATAAATATATTGATAGTTTATAGAACAATAGATTATATAACCTTAACAACTCTAGTGTATTTATTTCATTAGGAAAAGATAGAATTTATTTTCTTTCTTAAAGGTGGAAGGGAACTATTTCAAAACTCTCAGAAGAAGACATCTATTAATGAAAACAACCGATTGAAGAAGAATTGAAGTAAAGACCTATGCACTGCTCTGTTCATTGCCCTGTTTTTATTAGCAATTATAAGGAAGTAGATCCGGAAATAGACATGCATGATAGCGAGACATCAGTACAGTAACCAGTACTTTCAGACATCACCACAAAAACATACACTCAGGATTTCACAACCCTCTCACATTGGCAATGTCACAATGCTGCCTCGGGCAAGGTTTTCGTCTCCTTTTTGGGTAAAGTAAGGTTCCTTTTTTTCCCCCTCATACCAACTTCTATAAATCACTTTTTCTTGAAGGGCAAACTAAAGTTTCTCAGTTTCAAAATCATACTTGTCATGAGGAGGGAAATCCTGCTCAGGCCATTAGAAAGACAGCTTAATATGTTTGGCTAGCTACAGAGAATGAAAAAAAGACACCATTCCTTGGCTAACTACTTGACAGTTCAAATATGGAAGGCCTGAAAAACACAATCCAAAATGTTCTATTGATAACACAATTTACTTCACTCTTGTGTAATTATAAAGAAGCGTTTATTACTCTGTAGTTATTTTTTTAACATCTTAAGTCTATGATGTTATCACTATATTCACTGAGGTTAGCCAATTTCATCACATGGAAGACCTCTCTGTCAATATATTTCTCTTGCCTTTTTCACTATAAAACTATATTTAAATCCCCTCTCCTCCCTAAGTTAGCAAATTCTAAGTGAATTGAGAATTAATACATTCAGCAATTCGATTGAGATTTTAAAATATCCAAAAACACACCAGACTTTCATTGTTGAATATTCCAAGGGTTTTGTTTTTATACTTAAATTAGATGAGTAATAGCTTGAGTGCAGCCCCAATGAAGTGAAAGGACAGAAAACGAAACAAAATCAAAAAGCAATAATCTTTTGTTTGGTTCTTTTTTTTTTTTTTAAGATTTTATTGGGGAATTGGGGGAGGGGAACAGTATTGGGGAACCAGGGAATGGGAACAGACAAGTTGCTGTCCTTTTGTTCTTCAGTCTAGTTGTGGAGGACATTGCTTCACTGGCCCACGTTGGTATCATCATTGCGCTCTTCTCAGGTGAGGCAGATCGGTCACCGGCCTCTGGATGGCCGATCACACCAGCTGCCTGCCACTCACGCTGGCTGCCGGCCACTCACTGTAGCCTATGGCAGCCCACTGCAGCAGGGGCTGCAGCTATGCCATCCCGGGGACTCACAGCAGCCCAGCTCCAGGTGGAGCTGTTGTTAGCTGTAGAGGGCGGTGTCACTGACCCTCATATGTGGGATCTGAACTGGGGCCGCTGGAGTCCCAACTCAGCTCTTAACCAAGGAGCCACTCAGCCGGCCCTGATTGGTTCTTTTGATTGTTCTTTTATTTATGGCTAGAAGCAGAATTTTAAAGGAAATTTAAAATTCCAGCCAAGCTACTACTAAAATGAAAGATATTGCCACATATATGAATGGCGGTGTATTGGAGCAGTGGGGTCCCACCCTGCAGTTCATGGGCTGGTGAAGGTTGATAGTCATCATGGAAAACATGATGGAGCTTTATAGGAAAACAGCCAGGAGCTTTATATCATCAATTCAATAGGGCTTGAGTGGTGACTGGAAAGTCACTGCCATGGAAGCACCACAGTAGTAATGTGACTCACTTTAGGCAACTCCATCAATTTCTGAAAAGAACATCTCTAAAAGGTTAGAAAGTTTTACCTCTAATACTTACCAAAGAACAAGCTGAGTGGTCCTCAAGCAAAATTACTTATTTTTTTCCCTATTCTATTTACATATTCATGATAATATCATCAAAAAAATCATTTAAAAATGTAGGCATAATTGCAAAAGTATAACATATGTTACTATAGATTTATTTTTGAGTAGTTCCATTTAAAAGAACTATAGTTCTCATAATATGTAAAAAAGATAAAGAATGACTACAAAAATATCTAGGACATGTTGCAGTATTAAAGATTTCAATCTAATGAAAATTTTGTCTACATCTTGCATCATTACATTCTCCAAGAAAATCAGTAAAAATATTGCTTAATTTTATTATGTTTTTTAAACAAATGGATCATTAATTCCTAAATGAAAGCTAGAAGTTAAGTTTAAGCCTAGAGCTGATTTCCAGAGCAAGTTAAAGCTATTCCAATTTTGGATTTTTAATTAAGTTATTATTGATTTACCTGTGCTGGAACAAATCACATAACATTAGACTAGAAAACACAGGTATTTATAGGTAGGTTCGTTCATGTTTGAAAGGGCCTTGTTCCTTAGGAGTTAGTAGAATGAAAGTGCTTACTTTGCTCTGGCACCTTTTCCAGGAATGTTACCGATCTGTTTGGAGAGAAGATAGACTTGGTTGTCACATAGAAAGCCTCAGAGGAAGCTGAGAATTAGATGAAATGTATATGTAATCCCTATCCATAGTAGCAAGCATGCCAAGAAATTAAAAGTATACTTGGCAAGTTATGGTAAGGTTCCTCTCTGCCTACTTTACTGATAAAACTTCAAGTTTGCCCTGGATGATGAATAGTTTGGGTGAAGATATCATTTGTTCGTTCGTTCATTCATTCACTCAATTAACAAATATTTAATGAGCACCTACTGTATTACACAAACAAAATAAACCTGGAGAGTGGTGAGCAACATTGACAGCACTCAATGTAATTATTTGAACCAAGTTACAACATTTCAAAAGCTGATGCCTAATTTACTGAGTAGGTTTGTAACAAACTTTCTTCAAACATTTTTTAGCAGTAGATGAACTTCAGATGACTTTTTCATCACAATGAATGAGTTGTCTGAAATATTTGGTATTCATTTTATTGTTCAAATTTCCTAATATTATACTTTGTGAAATCCTCAAATGATATGCGTTCAACATTGTCCAGTTCTGCTCTTTATGCCCATAATTGATACATAAAGTGTGATGTTCATTATATATTGAAAGTAGTGTGTGTGTTTGTGTGTTAACCATAAATAATGTTTTAAATTGCTATTAAGAAATAATATGAGAGCAATATCTAGCACAGAACCTGGTATAGAGGAAATGTTTAATAGACTATTTTTTTCAGTGATTGAATAAACCATTCTATTTGTGTATCTTCCTACATGAGACTGTGTTTGTCATTGTCATTCCCAACAGTACAAGTAACGTTTCTCTATCTTCACCTGTAACTCACTCCTTTTTCTGTATTTCTAATTTTAGTTGCTGGCATCATTTACACCAATTCAAGCAGAAAAGCACAATATTTCACTTAACAGAGTCCCACTTTCTAGACTTTTATAGTCTGGTGGCAGGAGATGAGGCTTCAAAGACACTGCAGAAATTGGGATGATCCATGTGTACAGGAAAACATGTGTTAAAGTCTCTGATACTGTGAAGGTCCTCAGTGGTGTTCATGAAAGGGTTAATCAGTATGTGGCCGAATGAATCCCCATGCCTGCTGCCTAGGGACCCCCACTCTACCATATGTTTTTTAAAGGTTTATAAACATTTTAATAATTTTTTTACTAAAAAAGCTTTTGTAATGAGCGTTTGAGTGAGACTGTTCCTGTCATCTTAGTATTTTAGTTAAAACCTCAAGGCTGATAAATGATAAACCACACTATAGATTAAAGAATGAAACAAGTAGCTACCGAATACCATCTCTAAAACTCCCTAAGAAAGTGGCCAAATTTGTCCCTCACAATCACCCCTATCCAGGCTTTATAAAGATAAGGCTAAACATTCAAGAAGACTGGTTAAAGTAGTAGAATTTATGAGAGAAGAAATCTTTAGCCTGGGGAAAACTGTGTACCTTCTCCTCAGCCAAATGAAAGAGGCTCCAAAAAAATCACTATTAGAATTTTTTTTTTTTTGAGGGCAGTGTCACTGGCCCTTATATGTGGGACCGAACCGGGGCCGCTGGCTTCCCAAGCCAGCATTTAACCACCATGCCACTCACTATTAGAAATTGAGGGCGTGTTTTAAAGAGGGAGAGACTGGTGTTTCATTTATTTGTTGGATATTTGCCTGTGCAGCAGATAGATTGATCAGCCTCTCGCTGTTATCTGAAGAGATGGAGCGGACGATGGGAGAGAGGACAAGGAGAAGTGGGGCCCCAGCCCCATGTCCTATATCACCACCATTAGGCAAGACTAGAGTTGGATACTGTGACAGGTGGTGAGACTTGAGCTATCTAAGGATCCCCTATCCAAGAGACTGGCCTGAGAGCTGTACAGAAGAGGCTGTGGTGTGGACTGCAGAGGCCAGGAACCAGGGGAGAGGTGGTTTGTAGGATATTATCGGAGGTCATCTAGAGAGAGCATTTCCCCTGTCAGGTAAATTCACCCAGGAGACAGCCAGCATCTACATGCTTATCTCAGAGAGGGCGTCTCTAGCCTAGAGTGAACTATCAACAGTGCATTAAGTGCTTCTTTCTTCTAAGCTGCCCCTCTTCTGCTCTAACTCTGGAGCAGTGAGGAGTAGAAATGGGTGAGGGAGAAGAGGGCAATCAAAGAGGAGACTAGCTTCTCCACTCCTTCCCATGCCATCTTTCAGGCCTAAACTGCCTGGATATGGGATCAAGGTTTTCTGGAGGCCTTATACAATTTGGGGTACGCTCTTTAAAAACAGAAATACAGAATTACAAATATGATACTAGGTACAGGATTTGTAAGGGACCCTTGAATGTTCAGGGCTCTGAAGCTTAACCTTCATTATCTTTGCAGGAAATCTGGTACTTATGGGAGTGAGGAAAAGAGCCATGAATTGCATGTGAGATTGATGCTTTTATTTAGTAGAGGTTGGATTTTTAAAAGTCCAGTATCTGTCAACTATCTATCTATCTATCTATCTATCCATCTATCTATCATCTATCTTTTCATCATCATCATCAACATCATCATCATAATGTGGGTATTATTATAACTGAAAGTGATTGGAAACCTAAGCTATGCTTAAGCTGGTCAAAGAGCACAGAAAGTAGGTCTATCGTGGTATATTAAAAGTCAATGGCTGAAGGACAAGAAAGTCACTTCCTGATTGTACCCCCAAACCATTTAATATCCTCAGCTCTAATTCTTTATAAAATAATAAGGGAAAAATATTTTATAATTACTTAAACCAAATCCATTAGCTAGAAGATAATCAATTATGGATAAATAATTAATGATAAAATAGGACTTTTGAGTGCAATAACTTCAGAGTCCCTAGGCATGGACAAGCGTACCAGAGGAACAAAGCCCAGAAAGTAGATTATTTGTTAAGACTGAGGTCTAGCTCCATTTTATTTCTGATCTTATAGAGGACATAATGAACATTTTTTTTTTCTGAGCTGTCTTGACTCCTTGTCACAATTTAAGACATGATTACGAATTTTTACTCCTGAAGAAGCAGCTCTATACATGCATTCTAATAATAATAAGAGATTGGGACCACCTTATTAATTCACTCCACATCCAAAGTAGAATATCTTTTTCACACACATGTTATCTGATCAGCTTTGCCTCTTGTTTGTATTATCATTTATCCCCCTGTATTTCAATGGGAAGAGGACAGCTCCAGACACAACTGTTTCAGTTTTGAGGGGATTTCTGAGAAGAAATAAATGCAACATTAGAAGTCTGGCTAAAAGTCATAAAAAATTTTTAGATAAATAATATTTACAAAGTTCATCCATGAGTTTATGTTACAAGGTAACCTATACTGTCTTAAGTCTTCGTTGAACATCTAATAGATATCTTCTCAAAGTTTTAGACAAAAAGATTCTCATAAAAGGTATGTTTTTCTGCTTCTGTGTATATGATAAAGCACTTGAGGATAAAACTGTGTTTTATATTTCTTGTGAGTCCTCAGAGCTGGCTAAATTGCTTGGGATGCAACAGTTTCCCAAATATATTTTTGATTCAATCAGTGGAAGCATCAAATCTATTACCAATGTTTTATGTTGGGGAAAGTAACTGTTATTAATTACTAGAATGGATAGCAGGAGGAAAGGGAGATTAGGAGGCAGCTCTACATTTGAATGTTCACTTTGATAGTTGACAAAACTACAGTGTAAGTTTATACCACCAAATGACTATCTCTGGTAGAACTGATGAACCCCAGATTTCTAAAGTAGAAATTACTCCACGAGTATGTGACCAACATGACTAAAATGGAATTAGAGTCCCAGTGTGTGGGACACAAAATCACCTGCTTTTGCTCTACTTGACACTGGAATCAGAACACAGCACTGAGGGATACAGTTGTATCCTTCATTCAGAAGTGACAGCAGTGGGTGATCACGGTGGTCTGTTCTTTTCAGACTATTGGTGAATGAGGCACCACAAAATGCTGCATTCTCTCTGACCTTAATTGGAAAGCCACGAACCTTGTCAGCCTTGGCTACAAGACTCTTCCCCCCAATCTCTGCAAGGGCCACAGAATGTGCTAGTGTTATCAGGGGAACTCATGCCACAGGAAGTAACACTCTCAAAGAGAAAGAACACATCTAAGTAATAATATTAGCACCTCCAACTTGAAAGCTTACATTTACCCAAGTTACACTTTCATCTGGAACAAAGAAACCTGGAGGCTATTTTTAGTAATAGTCCTGGTCATAGAAAATGCATCTGTTCTGGTGATTTGAGGCAGCGGCCGGTCTACTTTCTACTTTGGTGAATATGCTGTGGGAGTTTGACAGGTTCTCTGAACAGCCTCACACATGTTAAACGGCCTGCAGCCTCTGATAAATAGATGCTTAATATTAGGCTCATCTTTTTTTGCAGCGATACTCCTCCTTGGGGAAGTTCTTCCTACTCATCAAGGCTTAAAAAAAAAGTTTTAGGAATTCAAAGTTCCTAACCTAGCTTGAAAATCTAATCAGATGGCAGATTCTAGATATTCTTCCTCAACAGTGAATCATAAATCCTCTTTCTTGCCTCATTCGGTATATCACTGTTCTAGGCTTTGTGTGTTCATCATATTACCCCAGTTTAACTCCCCCCTCCCAAACACACACACACACACACACACACACACACACACACACACACACACACACACACACGCTCCTGGTTGGGCTTTACAATCTCTAGTCTTCCAGTTTATCCATCTTGCAAATCACTGCCTGATATACTTGAATAAAGGGTAACTCCAGTTACTCAATGACCCTCTTTAACAGGTCTTTTATCATATAAGTTGAAATCCAATCTAACTCTTTATTTTGATGTTTAACCCACTTTTCTTGCCTTAACCTTTTCATGCACTCTACGCTCCAGTTAATTTTGTCTCTCCACTGTTTTTCCTATGGATGTCCTACTTAATTTTTGGCTTTGGGGTAGTTTTTTTCCTTATTTACATGCATTGGCCTATTTTCCTCCTTCCTGGGACCTCTACCCAAGGCTGCTGCTACCCATCATCACTCAAAGACCTTTGCAGGTGCATTCTCTCCCTGAAGCCATTCAGTGTCTCAAAATAGATGTGATCATTCCTTCTTTGAAATTCTTTAAACATATAATTGACATTATCAACTGTTAATTAACACTCACTTCTTTATAAGAGTCATTCTCACACATCTCTTATTTTCCTCACTAAGCTGTAAACTTCTTAAGGTCATGGACTATGCCTCATTCAAACTGTAGTGCTTGGAATACAGTAGCAATTGATCTATACGGCTACAGTTTATATAACTGCATACCTAGTTACCTATGTATTTATACTTATTTGAATTAAACAGGTAAAAGAATTAGAATTCTATCAAATGAAATGGGCCACATCTTGCTTTATGATAAAGGCAGTGACTTAATTCTTCATTTGGCTTCTTTTTTCTATTAAAAACAGCCCCCAAACTATAATGTAAGTGGAAGTTTTGTTTTTAACCAAAAAGTTACAAAGCTTGAGCACATGATTTAGAAGCTAAAATGAATAATTAAGTCACTCCTTCAGTGACATGTTTTAAATGGAGTGGTTTTCTAACTGTTATATCTACCTGAAGAGTAAAATATAGGATTATTTCCACCTACGACTTTGTCTCATAGTAAATTGTATTGGAAACTTTTATGTGCTCCTTCTTTAAAATAGCATGCCAACTTCAACATTTCCTTAGATGGCATGCTGAGCACTTAAGAACATCACTTACAAATTATTTGCCAAGTTATTTTTATAAACCAAAGTTTCTACTGAGGGAAATTACTTTAAATGTTTGGCCAACTTGGGCCTCCAACAAATAGTGCTTGTCAATAAATATTAAACAATCATATGAATATGGAATTGAAAATCTGAATTATACCTAAGCCATGGGATTTATTAGCCTCCTCTCACGATGCCTGGGATATGGAGGCTAAAAGGTCTATTGCAAATCCTGTATTATTCATTGAGAAACATCCACTGAGGACCATGCCTTGAAACTTTTGCAACTGTTGAAGACTTCTATAATAAGGCAGATTTCTTCAGTGTGCTATCTTATCAGAAAAGAAAAAAAAATGATGATGAAACTTTAGTGCTGCTTTTGAAAATAGCATCTTTTTGAGTGGGTTTTGGATATAAAACACAGGTTCTGAGAAATCAATTTAGGGAATTTGGAACCTGAGGACTTTGTTTTGTTTTCATTGACTAGTTTCAGAACAAAAGATTAAATAATTAACCTAAAAAAAAGCCACATTCAAAGGGTTGGATTTTGTCCAGGGTAGCTTGGGCTGTAGCAGAGCTGACGGACATTTCTCAGCTCTCATTTGGCTGTGTTTCAGAGGCCTAACCACAAGTGGTCAGGGATTCAAAAGTGGCTGGACGACCTTCTTGCTTTTATCATCAGTGTGCTGTGACCTCAGTGGTCATTCAACCAATAGTGTTTCTGTTTGTGTTTAATGATCATGGAATGTGAGAGCACAGTGGTTAGGAGCATAGACTTGGAGCCAGCCTGCCTGGCTTGAGTGACTGCTTTGCCAACTAATAGTTCTAAAATCTATAGCAAGTTCCTCAACCTCTCTGAATCAGTTTCCCCACCTGTAAAATTGGTACAACAGTCATTCCTCTCTTTGAAGGTTATTGTGAACATTGAATGAGTTAATATTTTTAAAGAGTGTAGAACATATTTTGGCACAATGTCTACAGTACCAGATGTGTTCCTTATTACTTGTTCTGTAACCTCAGGACCAAATATAGGGCTGACACATGGTAAACACTTAGTAAATTCTCAATAGTTAATGATACCTCAATTCATCTAGAAACTATCCAAAGGGATCGACTATGGTGAGTTAAATGATTTTCAACTTACTATACTCCTGAATCTAGTTTATTTTGTGTGACTCTATGGTCTGAGTGAACATCAGTGCAGTTTAGAATTGTCCTAACCTGAATCCCTTCCTGTGAATCCTCTCTGTGCCAAACCAAAGGCTCCTGAACTTACTAATTCACTTTGCTCTTCAGAGAGACTGTGCATATGATGCACTTCTGAATGCCCAAGTAAGTTAAAACATAGAGACAACCTGAACCCCTAGGACTTTCTCAAGAATGGGAGTAGGGGTTACCCAGGCTTTATTTTGAAGCTCTGTTGTTACTGCTAATGCAAATGGAATCCTAGGGGGACTTCTAGTTCTGATTCTTCCTAACTAAAATCACTCAATATAGTCAGAACCAACTAGCTTGGAGAATGAAGCAGGGCAAATCTCTCCTTGACTCACCCCTCTTGGCTCTCTCTAAAAGCACTACGTTATCTTCTCTAGCGTCTAATCCCACCATTGACCTTCCTTTCCCTTCTTCCCTTTCCTTCCCTTTTCTTCCCTTCCCTTCCCTTGCCTTGCCTTCCTTTGCCTTGCCTTGCCTTCCTTTTCCATTGTTTCCAAAGTAGAACTTGAGCCATATTAGAAAGCCTGACCATATTCTGTCAGGGCTTTTCTGTAAGGGCTGATGCTCTCAGCTGAGGTTGTTTGTCTAAGTAACAGAGCATGATCTCCTATGCACATTACTGAGTAATAGTTTCTGGGAGATTATGGAAAGTATGCAGTATTAGCTTAATAGATCAAGACTTTCATCAACATAAAAGGAAAGGAATTACAAGGTACTTGCTGACAGGGAATTGTAGCTTGAGAGGGCACTCAGGGGGCAGATACACTAAAAGCATTTTGGCACAGTGAAGTGTATTTCCTGGACAGATGTGTTTCATTTGTGATGGAAGGGCCTCTCCCATCTCATGAGTTCTAACATGCCAGTTATAAGTAAGCTGAAGTCATGTTATGCCAGGTACCGTTATTATAGGAGGTTCAATGTTGTCACCCCCTTAAGGTGACATTATTTCAGGAAAGCCAGACCAGAGTTGTCTTCTAAGAAAAAGGCAGTGATTCCATGTTTATTTAGTATTTTCTCTTCTCATTTTGGCAGTCAGATTAGATTAAAAATAGCGATATTCGATTTGTTGTGTATGCTCATACAGTCCTGGCCATTTTCATACACAACCTCATTTTGCCTTTTCCAATTTCTCCTTATAGATCCAAGAAGTATTGGTGTTATTGACATTCAGAAAGGCTAGCTTAGAAAAGTGTTGTTTAGAAAGAATAGAGATTTTTTTTCACTTTTTCAGAGAGAAAAGAAAGAATCTTAATAAAATAAGAGTTAATGTATTAGTGGAATCACAAAATATAATCTTTTCTATTGTCTAAGAAAATCTGGAGGGTAGAAGTTATCATTTTTCTCCAATTTTCACACTGCCTACAATTTTTCAGCTCTTCCTTATTATTCCTGTTATTTTCTCTAGAGCCAAATAAGTAGATTCTGAGTTTTCCTTACCCTAGAGAGCCCCTTTTCATCATCAAGTCTAATAAGAAGGCCCAGACATAACTACAGTGTCCCAGACTGCCCTTTACACTAGACGAAAGGTAAAACGAGCTGATCAAGTAACAAACTACAAATTGATGCAGGCAGTGAGAACAGAAGACTGGTTTTCTGCCCTGTAACGTCTGCATAAACGTGGAGAATATGGTTAAAAACATTGACGGCAGCCAGTTACCGGAATAGCTAGCACTTCCAGGAACAAATGCATTCCTAATGAATCTGTGGACACTGCATTTACCGCAACAACGGCAGGTTTTCTCACACATGCACTCCACAGCACCCGCCTGCTCAGGGTTTATTGACCTTCTACAAATACTGATGGGAGAGCGGACTGCCAGAGAGCAAGAGGCAGAGAGCCATCCAAATCATCTTGGAAAGGCCTCTGAGAGAATTTTTTAGTGTTTAGAAGACATACCATTCTTCTCTCTGCCAAAAGTCATTCTTTTTTTTTTTATGTTAAAGAATTCAAAGAGTGAAAAAAATCTATGGTTTTCTAGTGACATAGTCACGCAACCCCTTCCAAGGCCCACAATACCTGCTGAGATTTTGTTTCATTCTAAGACAGCTCAAGTGTCTTGATTGTAGTGTAAACATACATTTTGACTGACTGAGAAAGCTTTTTTTTTTTTTCACTGCTCATTTACACAATTTTGTAATCTTCCTGTGTATTAATCAGTAAGCCTAGCATGAAGAAGTATCTTTCCACAGGACACAGCCTTACTTAAACACCAAATAGTTTGGACCTTGGAACTGATTGGAGAGAGAACACAGTTGTTCCCCCACCTCCCCACATCTGGCTATAGCCAGAGGAATCAAAGTCATCAAAGCATGATTTAGTCACCTCAAAGTCACTGGCCGACTCACCATAGAGTACTAATGATGACAACTTAATGCATCCTGATAAATAAAACACTACAAGTTTCATGTTGGAGGAAAGATTCCTTATGAATCAAAATAATTCTTTTCCTGAGGAGTGTTTTTCATTTGTACACGTGACCAAACTGTCTAAGGTTAAAAATTTTAGGCCTAATTAATCAAACCTTGCCATCTTGTTATCCTTTATGCAAGAACTGGCCTCTCTAGAAAATATCTCACTAACTGGAATAATTTAGTTCTTTGGCAAAATACTATAACTAAAACCAACATCCATTTGCTCCTTCTTTTGGGCACTGAAATTAAAGTACAAAGCTCTTCAGCCAAGATCAGTTTGATCTGTGAACAATAAAAACCAACAGTGATATTAGTTTCTGGGCTTCAGGTAAATTACTCATAACTGTCATCACCATTATATTCTCTGCCCCACCCTAAACCAAACACAGATAGAGACAACGGTGCCAGAACAAATTGCAATCAAACATTTAATCCCCAAGCACTATTGCGTATATAGATTTGGAGTAAATAAGTTATAGAACTGCCACAAATGCACATTTATCATTCATTTTACCAGTGACTTTACTGACTCAACTAAAGATCATATCCAATAAAGCCCTGTTTTAATGGCCGGCTCCCAACATCAAATTTATGCTGTTCTTGTTGTTTGTGGTTGGTGTTCTTACTATTGAATAAATGGCTCTATCTTCAAAAGATTGGGTTGACCTGCTGATTTGAAACTGATTCCCAACAACAGTTAATGGTAGCTATCTAGAGGAGATAAAAGGAATTAAAACAGACCTTTATGACAGACACAAAGGAAGAAGTTATCTGTCACATAATCAAGATTTGAAAGCATCCTAAAATCTTAGATCTTGGGCCGGCCAAGTGGTGCGGCGGTTAAGCGCTGGTGGCCTGGTTCGGTCCCACATATGAGGGCCAGTGACACTGCCCTCAAAAAAATAAATAAATAAAATAAATAAAATGCTAGATCTGTAAATACCTAACCACCATGTGTTCACCCCAAACATTGCCAGTTCCTGTAATTAAAGAATGGCAGTGGGCCGGCCGAGTGGCGCGGTGGGTAAGCACTGGCTTGGGACGCCAGCGACCCCAGTTTGGTCCCACATAAGAGGGCCAGTGACACTGCCCTTAAAAAACAAAACAAAACAAAACAAACAAACAAAAAAAGAATGGCAGTATCTCTTCTATTCACCTTAACTACCAACTTATTGATCCATTTCTCTGCTTGTCAGCATGTAAATCAATAGTGAAATCAAGGCAAGAAAGAATATGAAAGTACAATGTGAGATTTCTTAATAACTGATTAAATGAAAAGAGAAGTATGCCAGTCTAGAAAATGATGTAAATGACGTTTTGAGACTTTACATTTCATAGGCATGAGATACCAAAGAAGTATATGATACCTTGAAATTTCTCCTCCTTCAAATGTATTTCATTAACTCTAAAGTCACCTTTTTCTAGATGGCTTTGTCCCAATAATTCTTTCTAATGCTGGTTATTGCTCCATTTGGGAAACATTTTTTTTTTCAGCATGTAAGAAGTAGGTCCAGTTTGTATTTTATTTGTTTATACTTGTTTACATTTCTTGCCCATGTTTCTTTAAGTTAGCCTATTGGCAAAATTATTCACTAGCCAATTGTGTAGTGAAATATTTTTTTCTCTATATTTGCTTGGCTAAAAAGATTGATTGATATCAGATTACACACAGACTTCAGTAAATATAAAATGTTTGGACTTTATAATCTACCAGGTGGAGCTTTTATAAAGTACTTCTACCCAGGACCTATACCCGAGGTTGCTGATTTGATTATTCTGGAGTGAGGTTTGAGCATTAGTATTAAAAAAAAAAATCTCTTGCCATATATTGATCAGGGTCCCAGAAAAATGATTCAAATGAAGAGACTTGAGTGAAGGGACAACTTGCAAAACTTTGAACAAGGTTAAGGCAACAAACCCATGTTAAGGAGAAGGTGGCCAGAAATTTATAACATCTGGAATCCATTTGGCCTCCTGGCAGGAGCTGTAGTCACTGAAGGTCAAAATTACTGCTAGAGATGTGATTCCCAAACAGAAAAAGACTAAGGAAAATTCCTCTGACTCTCTCTTCCTGTCCACTTGTCTCCTCTCAGTGATTCCCATTGGCTGAATCCTGGGAAAAACTATGGGCAAGAGAACCCAGATGGTGCACTGTGTGGGAGTCATCCTCCTGGGGCACAAGATAAGGCAGAGAAGGAGGAAGAATGCAGGGGAAGGACCGATGGAAAAGTGATGATACAGCAGGTAATTATTCTGTCCAGCCAAGTTTAAGAATGGCTGTTCAGATAGTGGGAAGATCGGGAAGCAAACAGGATTACACAATCTGAGATTAACATACATGGTAGAGTGGACTTTGAGACTATCTAGTCCAACACCTTCATTTTCACACTTGAAACTAAGACCGGTGAGTGATATCCAGTGTCACACAGTTAGGAAACCTAAAATTCAGGGCTAGAAGGTGTCCAAGTTATCAAACACACAAGCGGTAGGATGAAAATAATATTTAAGGAAAATTAATGTGGCAGCAATGGACAGAGTGTCTTTAAAGAAATGATATTAGAGATACAGACAGCAGTTTGGAAAGTATTGGTAAGAGTTTAAGATGGAGTTTATAGGATTCTGAACTAAAGCAATGGAAGTTTGAATGCAAAGGAGAAGGATTATACAGGGCATGCAAAGAAAGGTTTAAAGGTTTATAGAATTTTATAAATTACTGTGTAGATAAAAAAGGCGAATGAAAAGAACTTGGAGTCAAATATGACTTGGATAATCCTAATCCAGAAAACAGGAGACAGTTGGTAATGGTAATGAAACAAGGACAAGAGTAGAAGGTGTTTCTTAGAAGAGTTCAGTTTTAGGTGGGCCAAGTTAACAAAATATATGAGTTACATAGTCCGTTGTCAGTTGGTGACATGGGAACTGCAGCATATGGTTTAAATATATAGAATATATTAATAGTAAATGTGTATCCAGTGGTAAGATATTTGTAGTTATTGAAATACCTGGAGATCAATTCTTTTCTTTTTTTTTGGCTGAGCCATCCTGCCACATGTTGGCAGCTCAGTCACAGCTCAGCTCGGGCTGTGCATCTAACTGCTGTTTCTCAGAGGTCAGCTCGCATTCTTGAGTGAGCTCTTAACCAATTCTTATCGATATTATATTGTGCTCTTTTATCAGACAGAGGCGATCCTAGAGCCATGTTAAAACATTTATTAGAGGAAAAATAATGGGCTTTCTGAATCTTTTTCATCTTAGCTTACTGAACTAAATCACCTATGTGTCTTTCAATAAGTTTCAAGAATATTTTATTCTTGAATTTGATAAGGATATACTTCAGTATGTTTACAAATATTCCAAATCATAATAAAATACATTATATTTTACTTCTTTCTTTCCTGTCTTCATTGCATTCCAACAAAGGATGATTTTATATTAAAATATTAAAAACTTGACTAAAATTAAGAGATATAAATGTTATTATATATTTGATTTAGGTTGAATTCCTGCAATCTAGATAGAGATTCAAAAAAAGATTTCATGTGGTAACCCTTTAATAAAGATGTTTGTTTTGGAAAAAAAAAGTAACATTTTTCAAAAGATATTTTTTCTTTATTTTTCTTTTTTTCCTATAACCTCATAAATAGTGCAGAAAAAGGTAGAAAATTAAATTTAAAAATTCTACCTTTTGTAAAATTCTGAATTTTACGGAAATCACCGTACAATTTTTTAAAAGCCATTCCAGTATGGAATAATGAAAATACTGATGGAGAAACTAAAGGAATTCATTTCAAATAAATGTTATTAATTGAATATTTTCTTTGTTCTGAGTATATTTATTTGAAATTGATGTACAAATAACAAATTAGTGTCTTTAAAGAGTTACTGAGCACTTCTTTTTCCCAACATGAAAAGTCCTAAGCTTTCTCAGACTTTTAAAAAATCTCAGTAAAACTAGTGATAAATTGCCCAGATGTATTAACTCATTCTGCTTTTTAAAGTAATATAATTTACTGTTCATGCTTTGCTCAATTATATTCAACTACAGTTTCTTTGTTATAGTTAAAGTCAACATTAACCTCTCAAGACACACACTTCCATTCAACTTTTGAAGAAATGTCTAATTCTGGCATTTTGGAGGGAATTCTATTATGAGTTTTTTGGTAGCTCTGCAGGCTCTGAACTAAGGGGAAAATAATCTAAATTACACTAACTCACTGTCAACATTACATAGAGACTTTACTCTCAGTTTCACACCTTGTTCTATTCCCAGATGAAGCTGACTTCTGAAGAAATGCACAAATTTTCTGGTCTGCCCACTCCTCAAGGGATAGGTCATAAATAAAATCAGGCAATACGATTTTTCTATTGCCCACTTCTAAAGGTTTCCACAAACTCTTGGAGTGAAATACTTTAAGTCACAGTGTTTATTCTTCATAATGTTTATATTTTCATAAAGCTATAAATATGAATTCAAATGCATTTTTTTAAAAAAAGCTGATGAATAATACTTCCCAAACCTTTACATTTTAGTTTTTAGAAGTAAGATGTCATAGGCTAAGGTGTAAAATCCAAATGTAGTTGGTAGGAGGCAAGAAGTGAAAATGAGTAATGATTTTCTTTTTCAGAATGGAAAGTCCAAATGACCAAGTTGCTAACCATCTGTGTCCTTATTTGTAGGTTTTACTTACAGTGCAAGAAAGGCATGCCAATTTAGTGTTTTTTGATACATAGACACTTAGTGGTTCATTAGTCGTAGGGTGATTACCCTATGGGTCATTATCAGTGTATAAGAGTTCTGAGCCATTCTCAAATTCCAGTTAGAATACTATTTTAGGAAGACTCAATTCCTAAATGTTGAACTTGGAATTAGAAAAAGTTTGGTAGTGGGTGGTGGGGGAAAAGTGTGAACAAGAACAATTCATGTGATTCATCATTATGTTTCCAGCCCTGGTGATCACTTAGCTACAATCTGTCTGCACATTCCCCATCCTTCAGCCCCCAACACTGCCCAGTTCCTTTGTAAAACATGTTCCTTTTATGATGCATTTGAGACAGTTGCTCGTGTGTGAAGACCACTCACTGGCTGTGTTACACTGGGCTGAAAGCCTTGTCGTCATTATCACTAGTATGAATGAGTCTTAACAGAGAATAATCTTCTATTACAGAGAGACAAAATATATAGTACCTTAAAGAAGGTGGACATGTATTTCTCTCTCATATAATGATGCAAGAGAAAATGGTCACTGTGGGAAGACTTGGCATGATAATTCAGGACCCAAGTTAATGAGTTACATTATTTTTTCTTTTTTTTATCATGTAGCCTCTATCTCTGGTCTAAGAAAATTTCTGTTCTTGCCTTTGTCAACCAATGAGAGAAGAAAAAGAAAAAAAAAAAAGAGGTAATGTGACCAAAACAAATTATTCTTAAGGACAGGACCTGAAAGCTGTACATATTTCTACTCATATCCCACTGGAACAACTAAGTTATAAGATGCAAATAACTAGAAGGGATACTAGGTAATGGAGCATATAGCTGGGTGACCATGCAGGAAGGGTCTATTACAAAAGGAAAAAAAAAACAGTAGAATGGATAATATGAGGAATTAACAACTTCTACTATAATAACCATATCCTAACCAACTGAGCTAAGGTAATATACTAATAAGTACAATCTACTATACTATAATTGCATAATATATTTATACTATAGGAGACTGTTAGGTAAAATAATACAATACAAAATCAGGTGGGGGCTGGCCGAGTGGTGCGGTGGTTAAGAGCTGACTTGGGACACCAGCGGCCCCAGTTCGGATCCCATATATGAGGGCCAGTGATACTGCCCTCAAAAAAAAAAAAATCAGGTGAAATTCTATTGAGAAAATATTGTCTTTCTGTATTTGAACCAGGCATAATCATTTTTTCTTGGTACACAGCCTTAGATAATTAAAATATAGTAAAATAGTCAATATTTATCAAGTATATCAGTGATAGATGTCTAATTCATACTGAACATGTGTCCTAAATTTCTAGTTTTCTGGACAAAGAAGAAAAAGTTCAGTTTGTTATCTGGACATCTGTTTATTTGGAAAATCCAGAAAATGTGCGCAATATTGTTTAATATCTCAATGTTCTGTTATATCAATTATTATGTCTTTATAAATCTTTCCACTGTGATGGGTAAATATAACAAAATTTGAACTGGTTGGTTTTTCTATCAGTAGGAAACTTTTACTGTATTTAATTTAAGAATGCCAGGTAAATGAAAAGTCCCCAATGTGGCAACCAGTTTAGTGAAAACGATCTACAATAGTTAGCTGGAATGGAGTAGAATAGTCCATGGCGCTTTATCTTCCCAGCTGTTCATTGATGAGGGTAAGAGAAGTGTGATATTAAAGGATTAAATAAATAGAAGGATAGCTTTAAAGAAAAACGTAATGATTTTAAACAATGCAAAGCAATAGTATTTGCACCTAGTTTCCCAAGCAAGAATCTTGGGTGTAATCCTCTCTTTCTCCAGCTTTACCTCAATCTCCAATTCATTACCAAGCCTTGGTACACAACCTACTTAGATATCTCAGATCTATTTCGTGATCTTCTCCCAAAGTCACTAGTTTTTTCAAATCTAAATTATTGCAAGGAGACCCCAACTATAATAATTTTTTCACTGCTCATCTCACATGTCTGTACCACACTCTACACTCCTGGCAACGCACAGTCTCCAAATGCACATCCGTTCACATCATCCCCAAAAGCCTTTGAAGACTTGCCATAATTTTTAGGTTAAAATAAAATGTCCTTAGCTCAGCAGAGATGGCCCTTCATAATCTGGCTTTTGCTATCTATTTAGTCTTACCTGCAACAGCTTCTGAATATGTTCCTTCTAACAAAAGAAAATGATTTGTCATTTCCTGGATGTTTCCTATTAGGCCTTGAATAACATCTTCTCCAGTTTGTCCCGCCTTGCTTTCTTCAACTCCATCTTCAAGACTCAGTTTAGATTTCATTAAAAATAAGCCCCCCAAACCACTTCCCTTGATAATTTTCTGTATCCAACACCAGGCACGGTTAATTGCTCCTCCTCTGGGCACCAATTATGTCCTGTTCATGTCTCTATCATACCACTTATTGCACTATATCATATGGCTTCGCTTCATATTATATTATATGCTTCACATCAGTCTGCTCTAGTTTGTGTGTTCCTTGAGAGCATAGACTATGTTTTTATCTCCATCTTCCTTGCACCTAGAATATTTATAAAAGATAATAGGTACTCTTTGAGAGCTTGTTTAAAATAATTAGTTGATATAGTCAGGACAGAAAAGTGTGGTGATATTGTTAAGACTTGCAAGAATTTTTCCTAAATTTGGACAAATTTATTAAACACTTTCTTCATCAACTATTGGTGTCAAAGAGATATACTAGAGAATTTCAAGTCCCAAGAACCCCAAATAAGTTGTATATTCACTTTACAAACCAGCCACCATATTTACCTATTTGAGTAATTCCTTTCTTTATACAAAAACAAACAAAAAGAACACACAAAAAAGGACTCTATTATTACTCTGTATTTAAATGAAAGATGTTGAAAAAAATTGAAACAAAAATAATTCCCTTGGTACAGATTCTTAAAAGGCATTATAACTGAGTTTTTGGATCATGTAGCAAGCCATCAGTGAATCAATTAGATATTAATGCAAGTGACTAGAAGGGTTTTCTTCACTCTCTGTGTTTACATTTGGAAAAATGCCACATTAGCAACACATTATCTAATCATAAAAATTAGAGATCTTTATCAAAGTTCTTTCACAAGGAAATTATCACATATTTTCAATTTAGAAAAACTATTTCTAAACACTGAAGGCCTGTTTGGAATAATAGTTAATATATTGTTTCACTACCATTTAAAAATATAATTTAAATATCCTCCAGAAATTCACTACAATAAGATCTGGCCAAATTGAGCTGTTTTTGCTATTGAGAGTTTTTTGTTTTTACCTTTTTACTTTCTAATTTTGCCCATAGTGAAATGTGTTCATATTAGGGTGAACCATGATTACCAGGTCATCTGAATAAAACCATTGAGTCAATTGGTTTGAATGAAATTTCTACTGACTTAATTATTTTCTTACTTCCATTCTGGTTATTTGATAGAACAACTATTTTGTTTTGTTACTAGAATTTACTTAAATCGTCAGCTGATTTGATGTTACCTAGATAGGGGCAAAGCTCATTTTGCTGGAAGCATTCTAACAAAATTGACAATCAGTTTACGTCTGTTGTTATTATTACTCTTTTCCTTAAGAAACAAATATTGAACGGATACTAGTTATAGAGAGTCCTTTCCCCTAATGAGAATTTCTATGGATTAGGAGAAACTTAAAGTCAGTATTGCTTTTAATTGTATTGCTTTTAATTCTTGTTTTTAAAAAAGGAAATAGAATTCCTAAAATAACATTGTATGCAAAACAAAAAAGAAATAGAAGAAAACTCTATTTGGTAGGCTAAGGAAACTCATGGGTTGAATCAATTCTTTCCCCTGAATTTTTTATAAACTTCCTCTTTATACCACTTTCAATTTGAAATAAACATCTACAATAGATATTGAAATAGTTCTTTGATATTCTTGAAAACAACCTCCCACGTATTTTCCTCTTCCTCTTTCCTTCTACTTCCTTCTCTATTAGGTCTTCTGTTTTCAGATTTCTGATTCAAACATGAAAATTAATTCAAACACTTTACTGGGTCTCCATTGACTATTTTCTCAAAATGAGGGCCACATCTCTATAAAGTAGAGTTAAAACTACTAATCCAGAAAAATCTTGGTTTGCATTTTGAATGAACTTTATTTTGTTCTTAAAAACATAGTATAGACTCAGGCTTATGAATGTTTGGAAAAAAAAAACAAAACCTGTTGTAATTTTCATCAGATGACTTTTGTGTTAAATGCTTTGTACTTTTCAGAATTATATTTGTGTCAGAAAACTTACATTCATTCATTTAGTTTTTCTGCTTTAAATATTAATGTATGACTAAAGTATTATTTTCTAATCTTAACCTATAATTCAGTAGAGTATTTTCAATAAATAATTTCAATTTATTACAAAGTTAAAGTTATTTAATATATATTTCTTTCCTTTCCATTTATGCATAATGTATTTATCTAACATGGTGTAATACTAACAAAGTAGATGGCTTATTTAATTTTAAGACATTTGACTATGAGCAAGACACTATTGTGTGAACACATTTTGTCAATCATCAAGCTTTATAAAAATGACTGTTATTAATGTTAGCCTTAACATTTGAGTGTCCTGTGGGTGACCATTACCTTCTCAAATTTTTCTCTTGTATAAGCCTTTTCATATAATTCCTTCATCTGTTATTCAGTATTAAACAACTAAATGGAAATTTTAAAGAACAGAATTGTAACTCACATTTCCTAGGATTTATATTATGCATGTAGCCATATTTAAGGAATGTCAAAATCATGGGTATTTGCTCCCTCCTTTGCTGATGCAGGATTTCTAACCTCTGACAGAGTTTTACCCAAGTATGTCTCAGACTTTACACAAGGATCTCCCAAGACTTACAAACTATTCTGTCATGTTTGCTCTGCTATCACTCTCCCATGGATGGTGTTTCCCATGAAGTCATGATAGTGGCCTCTCACTGGTGCTAATTGTTTGGGGAATAACATCCAGATGATTTAACATTTATAAAATATAAGGGGCACATAGAAATAGATAAAGACAAAGACATATAAATATGAGTCTGTAAGCTGAACCTTGAATAATACAGGTTTGAACTGCATAGGTCCACTAATATGTGGATTTTTGTCAATAAATACAGTAAATGTATTCTGTTATTCTTATGATTTTCTTAATAATATTTTCTTTCCTCTACCTTTCTTTATTGTCAAAATATAGTATATAATATATGTAGCATACAAAATATATGTTAATCAACAGTTTAAGTTATTGGTAATACTTCAGGTCAACAGCAGGCTATTATTAACAAAGTTTTGGGGAATCAAAGTTATATGTGATTTTTTAACTGCACGGGGAATCAGCACCCCTAACCCCCATGTCATTCAAGGGTCAACTGTGTATGTACACATACTTTTTCATTTGTTTATTTTTAAACATATTTGTAACATAATTATTGTTACAGTTTATATCATGGAATTTTTCTATGGGCTTACATATGTATTTACCTTATTTTTTAATTTTGTTTGCTAGTTTTTACAGTTGCATAGTAGTCAAGAATGGCAAATCATAGCTTGTTTATCCAGTCTTGTCATTGATGGATATCTAGTTGTTCCTAGTTTTTTTTAGTTGTTGTTCTTGTAGTTGTTACAAACAATGCTCTAAGGAATGTTCTTGTGCATATATTGTTTTACATTTGATTAAGTATGAAGTAAATTATTAGAAGTGAGTTCACTGGGCTAGACAGTATCTTCCATTTAAATTTTGATAGATATTGCTAAATTTCCTAAACCTGGTAAATAAGAGTTTGTTTTTCTATACACAAATACTCCCACCAACTAAAACTCTCTCTTTCTCTCTGTCCACTCACAAACACAAACATCAGTCTATCTCACTACTAATGAAGTGATTGTGTTAACCACCATTTAAAATGAACAAATGTCAACTACATTTGTTGCCCCACCAAGACTTTAATTTTTCTGCATATAGAAAGATGTTAATTCATCTTTTTAAACCATTACAATGTTTGGCTCATCATTACACACCAGTTTAACCATATTCTAGTTTACTTAAAAACAAAATATTTACTTCTCTGCTTCAGATTGCAGAGACTTAAGGTATGTGTTCTGTTTTGACACTACTCCTTAAGGCAATTAGGCCTCTGAGGCAGAGGTGAAGAGGAGGTCAGTGGAATTTTCCTTCATGTGTGTCTGTTTATCATTGGCACAAGCTAAGTTCCTGTTATGTAGAGAGATTGAATAATTTTGAATTTTGCTATGGTTCTGACCTGGGGGCTGTTATGAATTGTTCAATCCAAAGGTTACAGTAACAACCAACTTAATAGGCTTGCGGTTCCTTCATTATTCATTATGCTTTTCAAAACTTACACAAATCCTTTTCCATTCCTAAAGATGAGCACCCTAATTACAGCATGTTTGACCTTACTCTGAGTTTCAGATTCCAAAAACATATGGGCTCTTTAAATGGAACCAGCAAGCAACAAAAGAACAAAATCTGCACCAGAATCCCTTTTCAAATAGGAAAAGGGGATTCTTACTACCATTGCAAATTTTCCCTTTATACACTTTATACTCACTCTGATTCTGCTCATGGATTTTGCACATGTTCTTTGAAGATGTTAACACTCATCTTCCCAGTAAAATGTATTAGCATACTCTTTCTGCTTCTCAGTGACTGTAGGCAGAAATTACTGTAGGTCAGAAAGCAAGTGGAGGGCTGAGGAACTTGCCTAGAACCAGCAGTTAAAACATACACACACACACACACACACACACACACACACACACACACTCCTACACAAAATTACATAGGATATCAAGACTCAAGTGTTCAGGGTATTGTTTGGAGGATAATACTCAACTCTTTACTTCCATTTGCAGATATAGAAGGAATTTACTTTATCAATCATTGCTGTATCACTTGCTTAACACTCACTACAATGTTGTACCAGACTTCAGACATTCTACTTAATTCGTGACTTTTGCTTATCATAAGTAGAACTTGTATAATTATCCAATAGTTTTCTTTAAATTGACTTGCGTTTTTTACTTAAGTGCATTTATTTATAAGAATATATATGTAATTACTCTAAAGAAAAAACTAGAATCACTGAAATAAATAGGAGAAAAATAAAAGTAAATACTATCAAAACAAAATAATGTTATTTAGCTCTAGCAAGGCACTATTATCTGCCAAATGTTCTGGGCCTATCTTCTTTCTTTTTGTTCAAAAAGAAAAAAAAAAGGATTGAAAGGTAATTTAAAAAGATTAAATTTTTAACAGTGTGATCCAATTTTTTCTCATGTACCTATATGACTATAAATCACTCCTCAGGTCACCAATAGTAAACACCCACATTTTGGGAAATACTCAAGCATCTTGACATGAAACTACTCTATGGATCCAAAGTAAAACACATGTGGTTTCATTCACTGCTGTATAAAAGAATTACAATTTAGGTTTTGTCCCTATAAAGCAGAATGGTAGACTAATTCCATAAGACTGGCTTTCAAACAAAATTTTTACTCTATTTCCTAACTAGTATAACATTATTTGCATATGAAAATAATGAATTTAATGATTTCTCAAATAATTACATATGTATAGGGTAAAATATGGAAATTTGCTTGTGAATTGGCATTTGCAATTACTATACTGATATACGTTTAGACCATATTTTCATTTTATCAGCTCCTTCTTACCCAAGGAAGTCCATAAATGGTTAGTGGGCTATAAATGGAAACCTCTAAATTTGAGTTTTTATCACCACTCAGAAATACCATGGCTCCCATATAGGTAATAGATGTAAGAAAAATCTCAGCATTTATTATTTATAACACCCTCCTAGAAGTTTCTCAACTTACTCTTTTGTCCAGATGTGATGCCATACACAGTTAAAAGTCTAGATTAAGGAAAGAGAAATCCTTGCTATGCTGAAGATTTGAAAGTGGAGAGAGAGGATGGGAGCTATTTTCTTCTCATTCCCAAGTGACCCCCACTGTTAGATTGTTCTCAAAAAGAGAGCCAGGTAGTGTTCTTTAGAAGTCAGATACCAGTATAAAATATTGCACGGAGCAAAAAAGACACTGTGTATTTTGAATTTGTCACTGATTATCCAATCTTAAAAATATTTGAGTAAAATATTTTTTCTTGTCTGACTCGGCAAATAGTCAGAACCCGCATATAAGAAAAGTCACATCAGTGAAATAAGTTATATATAATGTTCAAGACAAATTTATTGACTCATATTTCAATGGAATTGTTATTTCCATAATGGGAAATCACTAGACATTTATATTTGGACCTTCATAATCTTACATAAGTTAGCAGCCTACTTTATTCTCTTCTTACTCATCCACTTTGTTCATTTTTATGACTGAAACACCTTAGGAATCTCGATGCTGTTGGGTAAAATTTCAGAATATCTAGCTATATACATACCAGAAATATATAAATTACATTCATCAAACTAATTAATTAGAGGGCAAATATCTTAGCTGGTTTATTCTTTCAAAGAATGCAAGGATGATATAATCCTCAGCTCCTTACACATCTATAGATCAAAGTGTATTATAATTTTTCTCCATTTATTTGGTTAAGGAAAAGTACCCATCACATTTCCCAGCCTCTCATACTTGCAATAAGGCTTGAAAAGATAGGTTGGTACTGGTGTCCTAAATTTGTATCATAACTCAAATTTCTTCCCTTCCTCTCCCCCTCAGCCTTTGTTTTCCTATCTCTATCCCTATTTCCTTCCTTTAAAATGTTCATTGAGTTCTACTATAGTACAAGAATTTGGGAACTAATGGTAGAAGATGGTGGTTAAGGGTAAGTGTTATTCTTGAGTTAGAACACTTGGAGTTGAAGCTGAGCTCTATCACTTAGTAGCTGTGTTATTCAAAGAGAGTGGAGTAACATTCTTACTGTATATCTAACCTCTGAGCATTTATATACTGCAAGGAAAGTGAATTTTTTTCCTGATGGTTGTTGGGTAGATTAAATAGGGATATTCAGGAAAATCATCTAGCACAAAGACAGAGCCTGAGTAATATTTGACAATAAGTGGTAGCTGTTTTGCTAGTTATTATTGTTATGCTGTCCCTTCCCTCAAAAAGTTCAAAGTCAGAGAAGTTAAAAATAATGCAATTTCATTATTACCAACTAAACCCCACAGTAGGAGGAAGTGGGGCACATAAAAAGTGCAATGAAGATAGCTTTGAGGGGGACACGGAGAAAGAATGCTTCCCTGGGAGATGACCTCTGAGTGGAATCCAGTCATTCTGGATTATTCTGGGGATGATGGTCCGGAGAGCAATTGGTGAAAGGGCAGAAGTAAGGCTAGACAGAGTGATCCAGGCTGATGGGAAGCCGCAGCCCCTTCCTAAGAGCCAGCTGTCATCCAACTTGGCTTGAGTATGGAGTACAAAGTGAAGAGACGTGATGCTACATGGAAGTTCAAAGACAGATTAGGTAAGGCCTTACATGTTTTGGTAAGAAGTATGAAATGAGTGTTGAAGATATTTAGGTAGGAGAGTTACAAGTCAGATAGTTTTCCCTTTAAAACAGTCACTCTTACTGCAATTTGGAAAATAGTTTTTGGGCGGGGAGAGGAGCAAGATTGAAGGCAGAGAAAAATCAAATGAAATCAAGAGATACTGAAGGGCTAGAATGGAGGGATTGGTGATTGATTGGATGGAGAAAGAGCGGTTATCCATTTTCCTGGCTTGGATAAATACACAGGAAAAATACCAAATCTGGGAACAAGATAACAATTTTTTAAAAAATTGTTGTTGTACTTGTGTTTAAAAGTTCAAAACATAGAAGAATATAGAGAAAATTGTAGCAAACTTCTGTGGTCTCAGCACCTAAAACTTAACACCACTGTTCTATGAAGTTCTTACCAGATATTTCTAAAATAAAAGAAAAAGAACATTACAGATAGAGCTCAGTCCCCTCTATCCCATCCATGTTTTTCTTCTCCTTCCCTCTTTCATCACAAGGCCCTTAGATTCATAGATTTGGTGAATATCTTCCATTGAATGTTTTGTATGTTTACTACACACACACACACACACACACACACACACACACACACACAGACACACACACACACACACACACAGCTTATATAATAACCCATCATATAACTTTTCAAAAATTTTAGATTTATGCTCTCAGTGTTATACTACAATTTGCTTTTTCATTCATTTTTTTTTCGAGATTTATGTATTTTATTGAAATAGGTCTAATTTTAAATGCTCTATTTATGTATTCTCTCACATAAATAAACATTTCTATATTTTTACTCTACCAGTTTGAATATTGAACACTTTTTCCTATCTTTTACAGGTAACCATTAAAATGTTTAACATATTTAACAACACCCAAGAGTATTACTAACCTTTCCCTCAAATAATTTAAGGACTGTAGAGAATCATTAACATGCTCTTTCTCCTGTCTTCCATGTTACTGTTGATTGACATTTTAGCTCAATCTTGTTTTCAAGTCACATAGTTATTACTATTAATATGTCTAGTTTTACTTGTATTTACAAATACGTTTACCAGTTTCTTTGCTCAATGTTGTTTTTTACATCTTACTCCTTCCTACCATCTAGCTTTATTTCTTCTTGATAAAATATTTCTGCTTTTCGTATTTATTTAATTCATTCTAAAATATAGGTTTTCATATTTTTAACATTTCTGTAATTAGGATGCACTTTACAACTGAGGGCACATCATAGCTTAATTAACAGTATTTTTCTTTTCTGGGTCCATCATACAATTGATGACCTCTTAAATTAGTGATATATGATAGTTCATTTAATAAGGGTCTATGAACAGAATAACTCTCATATTTTGTATGTCTAAAAGTATCATTATTTCATCTTCACTCATTAATTCTGAGCATGGAAGTTTAATTTGACAATCATTCTCCCCTAGCACTTTGAAAACACTATTCCATTTGTTTCTAGTGACTATTGATGCTGTCAGTTTAATTGTCATTTCTTTGTAAGTAATTTATCTATTCTTTCTCATAGCTTTTAAGGGTGTTAAGACATATATGAATCTTATTTCTCCATAAGCCTTTTTAATTTCTGAATCCTGGAGAACTTCCTGAGAAAGTGACAGAAAAAATTGAATATTTCGAAAGCAGAGCACTTCTGAAGATGATTATGTCAAAGGTGTACTCGTGGTAATGGATGATTGAACTGCTAGGTGATGGAGGGATTTGAACTTGAGGAAGTTAATAGGAAAGAAAAACTGATATATGGGCTCCCATGTCCAGCTAAACCAGAAATTACCCAATTTGTAACAGGGTTGTGATAAAGGCAAATGCAGAAATAGAGAGGTTAAAATATTCAATGCATAAGAAGTTTGAGAAATTGGTAAAATCAGAGACAAAAGGTAGAGGGAGAAAAAGGTGACCTAACACTTTGATATGAGCCTCTAAGCTGCAAGTTTTCTGTGGATGAAGGATTAATAGCCTATTTACTCATCTAAGAATTGTATGGAAAAGATTCCTTAAATGAGATGCTTATCAAAATTTTCTAATCCTAAATCTAATATTTTGTGATTCTACATAATAAACGCTTCAACTGGGACAAACTGAAGCACATACTAACTATTCCTTATATTTTCTATGTTCTTAATTGAGTTTTAAAACTGATATGATTAAAGCAGTTATTTTTAATTACAAAGGTTGTAATGGAATAAAGAATTTGAGGTATTTCACTTTTCATAAATTTGCACTTTTTATATTTTTATGCAATGCATATTTTTATGTTACTGTTTGTTTTAGGTTAGCTCACCTTAATGAACTATCACTTTAATGATCAACTTTGAGATAGGTATCCATGTAGAATACTTCAATTTAATTAGGGTTTCATATATTGCTTTCTGTGCATTTGCATTAATAATGGAGATCGGTGTTATAGAAAGAGAAAAAGCAAATAGAACTTATAAATACTATTACACTACTAAACTTCCTTTTACTTTTTGCTCTAAAGGAATTTGTGTCTGCTCAAATTTGGGGAAAATATTACCTCATACTGAGAACTTTATTAAAGAGAAGACTACCTATGACTCCATTTGTTTCTACGTCGATGGTGACTGGTAGGGATACAAGCTGATGGCCTGTGAATACATTTTCTATGAGGTATATTCCTTTTATTATTGTTGACATAAATTCTGTTGAGCATCATTTTCCAGAATAAGTTTCTTTCACTCACTTTGAAAGTCTGTTGAAGCACGTGCTCTCACTGCTTGGTGATCTCAATACAAACATCACATAGCTTCCTTATTCCACTGTCATCCACTCAATCTGATCTCAGATTCCAAAACACCTACAAATTCTAGTTGTATCCAAAGTGTTAGTGATTTCACCAGGCCTGACCTTTATATAATCTCAAACTAACTCCTAGTAATTCCTTGAGTTAATGTTAAACTGAGAGTATCCAAAAGAGATGTTGAACATTTACCCTAACTCTCAAATATTTTTTGTTTCATAGATTGCTCTTCCTTCTCTGTTGAGAGTTATGTTCACTGAAAAAGGCATAACACTTTATCTTTTGTTCTTTATAATCCTATCTTCTCTTGAACAATGCATCCTAATAAATTGGTAATCTCCTACCCACTAACAGTTAGAAAGACTTCTGCTATTTTTTCCATTATAATCATATATCCTAAATGTCCTTTTACTGGCACTTACAACATTATTTCTTTGCATTTATAGAATATATAGGGTAAATTTAAAATAAAAAATAAGCACAAATGAAGCAAATGCAATGTAGATTTAAGAAAAGGTGATGTAAGAGACCAAATGACCCCACAAAAAAGCCAATGCCGTTTATTGGAATTGGGTGGAGTAGGGTATTTTTGTTCTGGATCATAGTTTAGAATTTTGAGGATCTTTCTTTATATTGTAGATGGAATCTTCATCAAAATAAAACTAGTTACACAAACATATGTTTCTACCTGTTAGTTTTGAATGTATAATTCAATTAGATGGTTCAAGGAAGGTGTATGCAAATATCTTTCTCCTGTTGACTTGTGGCTGTTGTGTTGCAAGCATGGGTGAGAGAGAGATTTTGTGTGTGTGTGTGTGTGTGTGTGTGTGTGTGTGTGTGTGAACTTCTCTTCTAGTAATTACCCTTAACTCTAAAAATTTATAGATATTGTTGCTCAGAATTACAAGATGAATGAATTTTTATTGTAGAAAATTTGCAAATATAAAACCCGAGTAAACATAAATATGATCCTAATACTCTGGGATAGATATTGTTAAAACATTTGGCATTTCAAACTGTTTTTCACTATTTTATTCCTCTTAGTAATAATCTTAAATATTTTCTTCGCCACTGACTTTTTTCTAAAAGGTGTTTTGTTATATACTTTGTATACTGTATATGGTGGGTCTTATGTCTTTGTTTTGTTTTTCCCCTCTGTCAAGATGTTCTGGTAGCCTTAGGTACAGTTGAAGACTGTAAGTAGGAAAGGTTACACGAACTCCATGTCTAGTTTCCCTTTATGTAATTCCCACACTACCTAACAAATTATTCAATATTCTTCAAACTTTTTTTATGATTATGATACTTTTAGCTATTCTTTTTTTATTAAGAATAATTGATATATAACATTATATTAGTTTCAGTTGTACAACAAAATGATTTGATATTTGTATATATTGTGAAATGATTACCACTATAAGTCTAATTAAGGTCTATCACACATAGTTATAAATTATTTTGCTTATGATGAGATTTTAAGATCTACTCTCCTAGGAAGTCTCAAATATACATTACAGTATTAGTAACTGTAGCCATCATTCTACATTCCATCCCATGCTTTATTTATTTTATAACTGGAAGTTCATACCTTTTGACCATTTTTACGCATCTCAAATCTCTTCCATCCCCCATCTCCCGCCTCTGGCAACCACCAATCTGTTACCTGTAGCTATGAGTTTATTTGTTAGTTTGTTTATAAGTGAGATCATATGGTATTTGTCTCTCTGATTTATTTCATGTAGCATAATGCCCACAAGATCCATCCTTTTAGTCACAAATGGCAAAATTATTCTCCTAATACAATGATGAAATACAATATTAAATTTTCTTCCAATAAAATGTGTCTTTAACTATTTTTGCAAACTTCATACTAGTGTTGAAAAATTTTAATGATTCTAAGAAATTTTAAGTTAAAAAAAATCAATCAAATAATTTTTGAGCAGTTTTTTTTAAGAGGGATTTTGAAATTCATTTCTTTCAATAAATTTTAAGTAATTATTTTCTCAAAGTTACTGCTGTAATTAATTATAGTGTAATGGTGTTTGAAATCATATATATATATATATATATATATATATATATATATATATATATATTTTTTTTTTTTTTTTTTTTTTTTCCTGGTAAGTGAGACTCCATGATAGGAAGCAAAATATTATAAAAGATCAGTGTGGCTGCCATGGATGTGCACTGCTTTAAGGATCTCCCTTAACAGAGAACGTGCTGTGAAGAGTTATCTGATAGGGTCCAGCTGCCACCTAGTTAGCATTCATGCTGAAGCTATGTTCTACCTGAACTTCTATCAATCAATGGCAGAGAACTGTAAGCAATCTAAACTCCAACCTTGTTTGTCCAATGCAGCTCCCCACTAATGGCCAACTTTTGCTCTGGGGCTAAACCATTGGCCTGGCTAAGACTTTCCAAGAGTTGCACAGCAGTCTGATGTACTCTTTACTCAAGGCTCTTTCTTCCCCTTCTTCTTTCACTAGTGTCGTACCTGCATCACATCTAAAAGCCTTCCCGGATCCTGTTCACTCTCCGCACAATCAGTTCTCTAACAAATCGCTTGCAGTTCTTATTCTGTCTTCATATCTGCTTCTAGAAGACCCAAACTGATACAGTTTTGATGTATCTACTTAGTTGTTCATAATTACAGCAATCTATTTGTTGAGGTATATGGTCAATACTATTTAATAGATTGTATTTATTATTTTGCACTCAGTCAAAACAATTCTGGCTACACAAGCAATATTAAGAACCAATTAGCATGACCCAAGGAATGACAAAAATTAAAGTTATGTCATCAGTAAATCCCATCCCAACAGTCAGTGAGAAATTTTTTTCAATTGCTAAAAACAGATTTTCTTATATTAGAACTTAAAAACTACCAATATCGGGCTACAGGAAACATGATCCAGACTTGAGGGTTCAGCATCAAAAATTCTCTGGTCACCACCTCAGCTGCCAAATGCTGAGAAGAGACATTAGGAAATCCCTTTCACTGTATTCTCAAAATACTAACAATTCTAAAGGTTTTGTGGTCAAGGAACTCCCACTTCCGGTTGACAATTTTAGGAGGCTGCAAGGGTTTGGCAGCATAAAATGAATTCTGCATGTAGCGAAATTATAGTTCTTTGGGAGAGTAAGAATAAACTTCAAATGTGTCCCCATTAAGATAGATTTTAAAATACATAAAGTTCATCAGGAATAGTTTTCTTTACAAATGAGAAATATATTTCATTCATCACAAATAAAAAGAAAGAAGAGAGTTTCTACATACAATAAATAAACTGAAACAGGAATTAGAAGCAGCGGAAACGTGAATACTTCACAAGAACTCTTAGCTCAAAGCGATGGATACACCAAAAGATACTGAACAGAAACCATGCTTCAAAAATCTGTTTTCAAACCAGTGGTAAAGCAGCAACAAAAGAACTATCTGGAAAACTAAAGGTAAGCTAGCATCCACTTCAGATTCTCCTTTCCATTTAATCCAAATAGGCTCTGTCAGTTACCCTCCATGTTCAGCTCAGTGTTGCTTAGATATTGGACCCTGTTTCTCATAGAAACTCAAGAGAAGATCATGACTGAAGCAATTTTGATCTGTTATCAAGTTGTGGCCTTATCCTTCCATTGTCCATATGTCTTTCCTGACTGTATTACCTCCTCCAAGCATTTTCCCATAGACTAGTTTGTGAGAGCCTGGGGTGCATACTCTCCACTGTGTCTCCATAGATCATGAACATTCTCTATAGTAACAATTAGCACGTTTTGAATATTTGTTACGCCTATGTCTCCAGAGACAGTGGTATTGATCAATAAGGACAAGAATCTGTATTCTATTCTTTTGTGAGTCCCCAGCAGCTTGCCTCATTCTTGGTAGGCATCTGATAAATGTTTGTTTCAATTAGAGTCACAAATACTCAATTTTGAGCTAGGTGGATCAGATCATGAACTCTCTTTACAGGAAAGTTATTTACAGCAAGTAAATATGGTCTATTTAAGTAAGTTGTATTGTAATGAGCTTTTGAGATTTTCTCTCCAATGCTAGGTTTGTATTTTGACCTTCTGTATCAACTTACTTAGTGATTGTTATGAGCAGGGGCCTTGCTGGTGCATCCGTGAGGATGCCCCTGTGAGTACCTCACTGCAAGTCAAATGGCAGAGTTCTAAGTGTATATAAGCTCAAGACCATGTGGGTGTCATGTGCCTATAGAGTAAATACAGATTAATTCATTAAAAAATAAGTTTTGAGACAGTTACTCAGTATCTACTGTTCACTTTATAATCTCAAAATAGACTCTTAATCTTTTTTTATCCTGAAATGTCTTAAGAAAAATATAATTATATTTCAATTTAAAAGTAATATAACATTATAGAAGAAATCAGCTTTCTTTCTGCATGTGGTCAATATCTATGAAGTCCCAAATGTGGACATAGAAGCCTTCAGGTATCTGTAAAAGTAGCTTATTTCCAAAGTTTTGTCCTATGGTGCTTTAAATGTTTCCAGTTGAGAAATCATGAGAAAGCTCTTTTTTCTAATGATTATATTAAAATTTTAGAGCTGTCACCATGGAACAAAAATACCTTCCTTTAAATATGGTTTTCAAGAAGTCGGTGTCTAAGTATGATGTTCACTTTCCTAGTAGAATAACACCCTTTGCTAAATTATAAATCCATTTAAGTAGAAAAGCTGTTTTAAATATTCAAATTCATTGAATATTTTGTTTCAATTCCTGTGTCAAATCATTGCATGGAAATAATATTAATAATAACCACAATTATCATGCTTCACATATTTTCTGAGTGTATCTAATTTATAAATTATATATGTTTATAAATTTATATTTTATAATACTCATGATAAATCTATGAGGTAAATATTATTTTTATTTTAGAGTTGGAAAAGTGAGACTCAAACATTTCAGTGACTTAAAAAATCTCACAGGTAGAAAATGAGTAAATTGAGATTTGAATCTGGAATTTTGCAAAACCAAAGACAGTGCTCACACCCTTACCTAATAACCTGTGGTATCATGTGAAATAGGTAGAATATGGACAGAACAGTTTGAATTTGGATCAATAAGACTTCAATATTGAGTATGTACGTTTTTCAAGCACCTTTCATTGTTTGAAGATCAAAGATGAATTTTTTGAAAAATAAAGCCAACTTAGCACAATCTACATTTACTGTTACATGTAGAATGAAATACAGATTATTGTTGGGAAACTAAAATTGTGCTCATTTCTTTTTTGTTCAATAAATTTTTATCAACTATGAATGATAGTTTTGTTGAAACCATATGTCAAAACTAGTTGATCTCCACTGAAATATGAAAACCTTTCATGACAAAATAAAAAGCAAATGCAATTCAAAACATAGACTGCAGTAGAAATAAGATATTTAGGAGAACGATTAAAACAACAGATAATTGGCCCAAAAATAGATAAAAGAAGGCTCATTAAGGAAAAAAAAACAAAACTTAATCGATAATGCAAGTGATAGATGAAAACAATTAAAATGTATTACTCTGGTGGTAGTAAGAATTAGTGAAATATTAAAATTATGGGACATCTATAGTAGTTTTTTTTTTTAATTGTTACACATAATGGTTTATATTAAAAATTATAATTTTTAGTAGTGTAGAATTTGGTTTCAGTTCCAATCCAATTTGGAAGTGTCTTTTTCTGCCAAGAGTGGTTATCAAATACTTTTCCTTACTACACCTTAGATGAATGCAGAGATGGCTAAGCAACTCTCAGGGGATCCATCTATAGCACATACAGAGGAAAATCTAGCCTCCCACCACAGAAAGTAACAGCCAACATAGAGTAGGCTGTTGTAGATGGAAGACAAATCTCCTCAGCAATATGTTTGATAAAAAACATGTGATGAAAGTAACCTTTGAGCAGTTGCAAAAGCAAATGCTGAACTAGTTCTGTAAATAGAGTGTGGGCTCTGAGACAAGGCAAATTCCGTCACTGCTGGCCGGGCCCAGGAGCCATGCATGGCACTCAGAGATAGTGAGCAACACCCAAATCCTTCTGTATCTTTATAACTTTCCCATTTTGTGATCAAAACCAAAACACCTTGCCAATTACTGCAGGAGACCAGTATCTAGACTCAGTGGGTGTCCTCCACTCTGAAAACGATGCCAGGGCTTTGATGCCCAGAGAAACTTGGTGGTGTCTCCTTTCTAAAAGAAGGGTCTTGTCAAATATATGTGATAAAAGCTTAAAGAAATACATAGGCATTATTAAGTCACACATTCCTTCTGTGTAAAAACTTCTGCTCTTTCTTAGTGTTAGTTTGTTTTAGAGATTTCATCCGAATGGGGAGAAATTGAGCTGAACGCGTTTACATTGTGTGAGGCACTATTTAAAGAGAGAGGAGAGGCAAACATGAAACTGAAATTTTCATAACAAAGAAAGAGATAAAAGAAAATAGTTACCCTTTGTTTAGTCTCTGTTAGAGAACAAATACTCATAATTAAACTGTAACTGGAATCAAAATGTAGTTTGGGATAAACAACCTAAATGGCCTCCAAGATAAATTACAGTACTCATTTCTCTATTGTTGGTTTGTTCCCTCCAGTTTCACCAGGAAGCAGGATTGTGGGGACTCTATGCTTGCATGTCACCACTAAACAAGTTCTCTCATGCCAGCTAGCTTAGCAACTGGTTTGAGTCTGACCACTTGCTCACCATCTGAAACTATTTCATAGTACCATTACCAAAAGGAAAAACAAAAGAAAGGAAGGAAGGAAGGAAGGAAGAAAGGAAGGAAGGAAGGAAAGAAAGAAAGAAAGAAAGAAAGAAAGAAAGAAAGAAAGAAAGAAAGAAAGAAAGAAAGAAAGAAAGAAAGAAGGAAAGGAGAGAGGAAGGAAGGGGAAATAGATAAAGGGTGAGCAAAGCTGCAAGTTTGCCTTTCCTTTGAAACAAGGCAAGGTGCCTAAGTGCCTGTCCAACCCAGGCGTTCATTCCACCTGGAGGCACCCTACCAGTCACAACTTACCTGACATTGGATTTGATCACAGAAATTCTCCATAAAAATGTATAAATTCTGGATCCCATATAATTACTTTAGATTTCCAAGAAAACAATGTAGTTTTATTTTTAAACATTTAATTTTCAGTTTTTCACAGGTTTTACCCTATATTCCTCAATTTGCTGTGATCCTTATGAAAGTATATTTGTGAGGAAAATTGTCTAAGAGGATTTTTTTTTTTTTTTGTAAAGACAAAAACAGCTTACATGGTATGTGCTTTGGCTTACACTTTGCAATGGGTTGGGATGGGGTACGGAGGAGGGGTGAAATGAGGAGACGTTGTACAGTGTGCTAGTATGTGCCTTAGAGAGAATAAGTTCCATTCTAATCAGGATACCCCTTTTATGAAAATGTTTTTCCATGCTAGTGATCTTTTAAGACAAAGAAAAATGAGGAAACTGATTTTTAAAAAGGCTGTTAGTTTAAAGCTTCACCTGTTTAAAATTTGTGGAAACACTTATCTGTTCATAAATTTATAGAAATCCCAAAGTCTCAGTATTGCTCAACACTTTGATCTGTAACTAGCATTGGACAATTTAATACAGACAAAAAAAAAAAAAAAAAAAAAAAAAGCTTACAGATGATATGGTGCTTGTAGCCTAAGGAAACCTCCAGGTAATATATTTGAAAATTATTGACCTTAACTCTTCTGTCAGAATTTATGATTGTTTCACAGAAAAGCAGAGAACTTCTACTTTGTTGACCTCCCTAGATTCAGGGTCAGTAATTAAGGCACACGGGCTAAACAAGACCCGAGGACTTATTTTCATTGATATGCATGCCAGTAGCCTTCTCTTGAGAGAATACTCACCAGCTGCATGTTGCGACACGTGAGAATGTGTGGGTAGAATAACCACTTCCCTCCTTGTCTTCTGCCTAGTCTCAATATCACTACAGCCCAGCTGGCTCTCCAGAAGCACAGGTGCTGCCAGCAAGGCCTGCCACTTGTTTAAAGGGTGTTCAACCCCAGCTGGGCCCACAGTCCAGTACTTGGTTCAGCATCAGAATATGGGAGGGGCTTATAAAGTAAGAAAAATAAAACTAGTATTTGTTAGGCACCTTATACATGCGAGACAGTCCTTATAATCTTCAGAAAGTCCTTATAATCTTCTGAGAATGACAGTCATAACTCATTTTAAGGTGATTTAAACCTGACTTCTGACTCCAAAGCCTATCATAATTTCACTACATTTGATTCCATGTCTTCCCAAAGAGGCAATTATTATTCTTTAGAAGAAATCTCTTAAACTGTTACCTGTAGGAAGCACTGCTCCAAAGGTTATTAATTTGTCATAAAGAATGTGTTTTGTGATAAACTGTTAAAAATCACCCTTTGTCCCCTTAGGATTTCCTGGAGCCTTTAATATATTAATATGCACTGTGAATCTTCTAGACAGAGATCAGAATGGCTATACTTTTAAAATCTATATGCTCACATGATGCATCTGTTAATATCCTCTTGAATCACTGATCCACAGAATAGCATAGGCAAAATGCTTTGAAATATCTAGGAAGTCCATTCTATGTATCCAGGGCAGAGAACAGCTTCATACACTTAGATAATAATTATGAATGATATCAACATAGTTGGTTATGAAATGAAAATTATACAATAAAGAGGATTATTTATCTATGTAATATAAAGCTTAATAATTGATTTTGAGCTGATCTATTTGTTTGATATTTGTATATGACATCTTTAGATGATTTTCTTCACAAAATTTTAATTGGCAAAATGTTCTCATGGCAACAAAACCCATCACAATTCCAAACAAAGAATGCATGCTTAAGCATTAAAGAATGCTTTGTGTGAATACTGTTCTACTCACTGAAAACTGTTAACTTATTATTAAAAGAGAATTTTCAGTGCCTGCAAAGGGCCACTCATAAGAGTAGATATACAGAACTTAGCATGGCTTACAAGGGCCTCACTGCCTAAAAGTAGAAACAGGCTTACTAACAAGTACAACAAGCTTCTTTTTCACCAAGATATCACACTATGCTCCTAACCTAGCCTATATTAGCTACCTGTATTACACAGATAGTTGTAAATAGCAACAGTATTATTTCAGTCTACTGAGGATTCAAGAGAATTTAAATTTGTCATAAGTGTGTGTGTGTGTGTGTGTGTGTGTGTGTGTGTTTCAGGGCAAAAATGTTCTCTACTTCCAGTAGTTTTGGTCATTAACTATCTTTGCATAAATTTTGGTCACCAAGCTGTTGGCTGGATGGAGTCCAGTCTGTGGTACTTGGTAGCTGGTTATGGATTTAGTGGCTGGCTCATGTACCTGGTAATTCTTACTCCTGAATACTGGGTTCCACTTCTATTTTCATGCATCCTACTTTTCCCTCTGCTCCCTCCTGAGTAGAATCTTTGGCACCACCAGTGCCATATTTGGTACTACACTTTGAATTCTTCTACTACATCCTTTCTGATCTGTCCACAGTATGCTCTGTCTATAGCTGTGTAATCTATACCAACACAAAGCTTAAATATATAAACCTATACACAAGTAACTCAGGGAGTATTGAAAAGAAACCTTGAGAAGAAAACTTTAATTTTGTCAAGGTGGTTAAGAGATCTCTTATGCCACTCTTAAGAATGAAAAAGGAGAATTCTGCAAGAAGACGATGAGGGTGGAGAGTGGAAAGAGGGAGGAAATGTTAGACTGACAAAATCACTTATGCAAAGACACACAATAAGAGAGATGAACAGAAAAATACTTTTTATGACAGAGCATAAGATATTAAGGTAGAGATGTGGTTGTACATGCCAAAAAGTATACATAAACCTATGCACATTAAATATCAAAAATATAAGAGTATTGCTATAGGAATAACAAATCAGATATAGATATTGGTAATTTTACTCTGGCAGTGACTTAAAAGGTACACATTGGTGGTAGGTATGCTCCTACTTGAGAAATGATGTGAGCCTGCTCCTGGTAGTTGAACCAAGACTTCATTATAAACAAAATGTGAATACTAGATAACAAAATTTGTTTCTGCTTTGTTCACACCTGTATCTTCAGCACCTAGAAGAGTGTCTGACACGTAAATTGAATGAATGTAAAGAGGAGAGTAATCATTATTTAGCCATCTGTCCATCCGTCCATCTGTCCATCCATCCATCCATCCACCCACCCTCCATCCAAAACTGTGCTAATTACATCCTAAGTCCTGAGAGAATATATAAAGTGGGAATAAAAGAAGGCCAAGTACAAAAACTTAGAAGCATGAATATTTAACAGTGGGGTGAAGAAAAGGGTCAGGGAAAGAGACTGTAAAAAAGGAGACAGAAATAGAGAGAGAGATTATGAAACTAACAATAAGTCACACTGAGAGCTAAGGGTAAATAAGATTTAAATATGATTTCATGGATGATAAGGCGATTGCCAGTGTTTGGGTGCTTAGATCAGGCAATGATACTAACGTCACTGTCTATTGCATTTTTCCCCTTTTCGCTGAAGTATAATGAGCAAACACTGAAAAACATAGACTGCAAGAGGATAATTCAGTAAGATAAGACAAATACAACTCGGTAACTTACACATTTATCAAACTATGGGACAGTTCTATCTTCCCTCAAAGTTTCTTTGTATCCTTTCCCAGTCAATTCCTCCCCAAAAAGGTGACTGACCACGGCTCCCTTATTTTTCCCATAGATTTTGTTTGCCATTTCCTGTCTCCTGTCCTATCATATGCATGTAAGATCATCTGATACTGTGCCATAAATCAGAGTTGTGGTGACTTTTCTCTGTATTTCAATTTGGATAGTTTTTGTAAGCCGATCTTATAAAGTGTCCAATCTACTTTTAAGCCTATGTATTTAGGATATTTATTTTAATTATATTATTTTTCAGTTTAAAAATTTCCATTTGTTTTTTTCTTTTCATAGTGTATAATTCCCTGTTGAGGTTTTCCACCTTTTAATACATTACCTTTATCTTTAAATCCATCTATAATAACTCTTTTAAAGTCAGTGTGTTCTATCTAATTCCAGCATCTATGTCACATCTGGGTTTGTTTCTGTGCCTACTAATTCTGCTGGTTATAAAACACATTTTAAAATTCTTCTTTCTATACCTAATAAATTTTTATTGTATTTTGGGCATTGTGAATACTACAATATTTAAAGTCTAAATTACATTGTTTCCTTTTTTAAAATGTTGAGATTTATTCTAGCAGGTACTAATTTACTGATTCTCTTGAGGCCTAGTTTTAGGCTTTGTTAAAATGGTTCTATAGCAGTCCTTACATTCGGGCTAAACTTGTCCTACTCTACGGCCTATGGTTTCAACTACATGACTGGGTTTTTCATAGACATGTCTCTGCTCTGGCTGTTTGGAATAGGAAAGGCTTCCAGCACTGAGTACCCTCTACAATCTCCATTCATCTTGCAATCCCCCCACTAACTATGCTTTTCCAGGCCTCATTATTACCCTATGTATGCAGAGCTTATTATTTGGCCAAAGACAGAAACAGACTCCTATGTAGATATCTAGGGTTCCTTCTCTATGCTGGTCCCTTCTTTCTGGTAGCCTATTCTCCCAATTCTGGCTGCATCAGCAACCCTGAACCACATCTATCTTTCCTCTGCTGGGAGACACCAATGCTCTGTATTTGGACACTAGCTCCTGTGCTGTAATTTGAAAAATGCCCCTAGACAGAATGCTGGGGTTAATGCAACATTAACTATGTGTACTTTCTTTTTTTCAAGGATCAAACCTCTTGTACTGTCTGTTGTACAAAGTCTGATATTCGTTTTGTGCCTAGATTCATTATAATGGGAGAATTGTTCCAATATCCAATAATCTATCATAGCCAGGACTAGAAGTCCTGTCCATTGGATTTTGCAGTGGAAATAGAGACCAGATTAATTCCAGCATCATAAAGTGCCAAATGTCTGTCCTTTACCTTATAACATGACAACATTCTTCCCTTACTCTAAACCTCTATAAGTTTCTGAGGCTTTTATGGAGGTTTTGTACTTAAACCTTACAGATCATAGGACCTGTTCATTAGCACTGTTTTTACAAAGTTATAAAATACAGTTCTTTACATTTTCACCTGTTTTACCATATCTTTCTTTAAGTCATGACTTTTGGTAAATCAGGTGGCATTTTTTGATCACCTTGAGCAAAGTTGGAAAAAGGCAAATAAATATATTGATGGATAGATTCAGTCAATGCTAAACTGAAATTTAGGTCATTTTCATGACCACCAAATCATTGATGGCATTCTGTTTCACTTGCAAATAGTTAGGGAGTTTTCATGTGGACAATCTGTATTCACCAGTTGTATTGGAGTCACACACACATAGCTTAAGTTATGCATAACAGTGCACTCTGCCAAATGACTGCACAGCTGAAGAGTTCAGTGGGGGTAGCAGCTGGGTGAGGATCCTCAAAAGATGGGTGGATATTAAAGGAGTTGCGACTTGCTTTTGTACCCAGAAGGCTCACTATTAGCATCGTGCAAACACAAAGAAGAGATTAGAATTTATTGTTCATTTTTCCCTCATGAGGAAGCCGTGTGTGTTTATGCCCTAAAGATTGTACATTTAAAAGAAAAAAAAAAACACTTTCACTGTGGAATTAACCAAATTGACTATCTTCCCAGTTTGAATTCACTGGATAACTGCTAATCCCCACTTTACATTATGCTCTAAAGACTCAGCCGAAGGATTCTAAAGGCCTGAATTTCCAGGTTTTCTCATCTGTAATACAAACACCAGTTAAAGACATAATATCATTTTATGCGGCTCTCAAAGGGCATCTAACAAAGCTGGCTAGCATTACTGCAACATTTTAATTACTGGTGCTTACCACAATTTGCAATAATTACAGTTCATTTAGTGAGCTGGTTCTTAATTGCAGACACTGCTAAAGTAACAATTGAATAAAAAATAAAGTGTACTTTCATATATGTATATACATATATGTATGTTATTGAGAAAGATGTAAGCTTATAAAGCAATAAAAGAAACTAGCATTTTCTACTAGATCAATTTCTCAAGCAGAGATAATAAAAGGAGTTTTCTAAACTGAAGGTCCAGAATTAAATTTAATAATCAGGACAAGTTGCTTCACTATTTATGGTATTCTTATTTTTTTTTTTTTGCATAACTCCTAATTCTGTGCTTTTTTTTTTTTTGTATTAGAAAAGCTCAATGAGTGAATTCTAGTACTAATATAGATAAACTCTCAACTAAGTTCTGTTCATTAGTAAGTGGAAAATCTCAAAGACAGAGATAACTCCTACATAAAATGAATTTTAATCTAAAAGAAAAAGCTGTTCTGGAAAATGCAATAAAACGTTGTTCTTGTTCATTCTTCATTTCATGGAACACCAAATGATCATGAGATTTTACCTTAAAAAATATATGTAGGTAATATGGAGGATTAGAATGTTTGGTGGACAAGGAAGCAATGGAGATGCTAAGAAAAGCTGAACTGAAGTGAAAAGGATAGTTAACAAGAGGGTTTAATCTCTTGATAAGAACGTACATTAGGATCTAATTTTTTTTGTGAGTTATACTTTTTTGGATATCCTGGAGTAATTCTTCCAAATTCTCTGTACCTCAAGTGTTCCTGAAGACAAGACAATAATAGATTCAATTTTTGCCTGGAAAAATATTTTTATTTTGATGATATCATGGTTTAATATATTTGAGAGCACTTTGAAATAGGTGGGATGCACTAGACACCTTTCTGGCAGGTTACTCTGCTGTTGCTCACTCAGTATGGCCAGTTCCATTGAATATTCTTGTCAGTTTGGTCCCAAAGGTGGAAGGCCAAGGAAGGACTGAGGGACTAGAGGTAACATAGAGAATAAATTCATCAGGTAACTCAATAATCGTAAAGATTAGCTTTTAAGTTGTTGTGGAATTCTGTTATAAAATCATGTGTTCACATGCAAAGTTCATTGGAGGATGGACACAATCAAGAAACCAAAGGAATAGAAGACAATTGTTTTGTTCTCAGGAAGCTTCTGAAAGTGAAAGAAAAACTTAATCCCTCAGCTAATTTCATGAGTGTTCTTCAATGTCAAAATATTCTCAACTCATATCTAGCTAATGTCAAAGTTATTATAAATTGTTCTTCACATTTTTAAAAAATTCTGAACATTAAGGGAGAGGATTTGGGTTGACTTAATCATTAAAATAGGAAAAGTAACATTTTTATTTAACGGACACACATGTATATGTATATACGTGTGTGTGTGTGTGTGTGTGTGTGTGTGTGTATACCTTTGTGACATGGGCTTGAAGGTGATAGCTCTCTTTCAAAAAATTGGTCTCTTCCCTAATAGGCGTTATAATTATATCATGGATCTTTAGTGAGTTTCTAGTGTTAAAGAGAATATTTTAAGCCAAAGGAACACATTAAAAAAAAAAATCAAACCAAACAAACAAAAAGTTCTTCCCCAAGAAAAGAATTGTCTTCTGAGTAGGTGGTTTCGATTACAGCAAGTAGTAATTAGAAAAGTGATAAATCTCTCAAACACAAGAGATAACTTTATTCAGATTAGAACAACATTGTGATCTTTATAAGGAAATAGCATGCTAAAAAAAAAAAAAAAAAAAAAAAACCAGAAAAGGAAATAGCATGCTAGCCTGCAGAAAGAAAAGAGTGTCCTGTTTATAGTTCAAGTGTCTTAGCATGACACACAGTAGTATGAATGAGGAAAATTGGCCCAGGAATAAAGTGCGGGGCTATGAAAACTTTGGGATCCTTTAAAGTGGTGTGATCATGGGTACCTTAATGAAATTAAGATTTCTATTTTTACAATGAAATATTAATAATAATACTTATCTCAGTTGTTTTTTATTGGTGAAGATTAAATTAATTTATATGTACAAAGCATTTTAAATAGTGGTGTTCATACTAAATATGTAATAAGTATTAACTACTGTTTATTATTATTATTATTAAGAAGGAGAAGGAGGAGGAGGAGGAGGAAGATGGGGAAAGGGAAGAAGGAGAAGGAGAAGAAAGAAAACAACTGGGAATTAGGAGAACTGAGCTATATCCCAGTTTCATAGCTCACTTCTTATGCAAACTATTCAACTTCCTTGAGCCTTGATTCACCAATTGTGAAACTAAGAGGCTGGGTGATTTGATTATGAAGAGTCCTTCTAGTTCTAACTCTTTGATACTACAATATATCCAAGCTTGAGTTTCATGCAGTGTTGGCTTGAGCAAAAATTGTAATATATGTAGTGTGATTCTAGGCACTCCATCTTGTACTTATTCTTTGCAGTTTCCTGCTCTCAAAATTGGCTGCACTAATGTCCCCCTGGTACTTTGTGCCATTAGGAGAAGTTCTGTGAAAATAGTATCTAAACATGTTTTGAAAGCATTTTGGGTCTATACAGATTCATTTTGCTTACAAAAAAGGTTTCCCAGCAATGACAAGTAAGCGGGAAAGGGCCAATATTAAATCAGACTCTATATATTACAGTCAGGTTTCTGTATATCATGCTGTGGTAATAAATGACTCTCTCATACAATAGCCTACAACAATAATGGTTTACTTCTTATTCATATTAACATGCCAACTGCTGCTCTACTATGTTCAGCTGAAATTAGTGAGAGGTGCTGCATCTCTGCTTTACATGTCTTTTTATGCTAGCACCCAGGATGAAGAAACTGTCCTTATATGAATTATTACCAAGCAAAGATAAGAGCAAGAGAGCTGGTAATCACACACAAGGGCTCTTAAAGCTGCTGATCAGGGTGGTTTACCTGTGCCCACGGGCATACATAGACCAAATCAATTCACACGGCCAAGTCCAAATGTATTGGGGAGTGACGTAAAACAGGAAGGAGAAGTGAATAGAGGGGAGCAATAATAGTCTATCAGAGTTATCAAAAGACCCTCTCTACTCTGGATTTCAAAGAGCCAAATTCTTCTAAATTTAATCAATTCAAATATTCCTTCTTCACAAACTCTTCCTTAATTTCAACGTCGTGTTCACTGATAAATTCATTGTATTTCTACAATTCATTTGTTCCTATGCATCATATATATTATTTTATGTATATATGTGTATATATACCTGATGATACATATAGCAGTGTGTTATAATTAGAAAACTTCTTATGCTGGAAGTGTTTAACAAACATGGCTCTGGGGAGGGACATATCCTAATATGTAATGTTTGCCAATTTCCATGGTGTAAATATTCTACCATGGCTGATTTCAAGTGACCGACATGGTAATCACAAGGCATGGAATTGGGAAGAGATGTGCAGTGGCACAACATTATATAGGATTTCCAGCATATATAAATAATAGATGTAAGTAAAATGAGATGCATAGATAACAGTAAAATGCAGTAAAAGAATGGTACAGTGGTGAGTTTTGAATATCTCTTACCTGTATTTTAATATAATTTGTTTAATTGCTAATTTATATAATTTAAATTTTAGTAATGTCATTATTTAACAATTATCTTGCAAAATTTCTGGAATTTTAATGGTTGGTTCTCATGGATAGATAGATACAAGATGGCTCCAACACACCATTGAAATTTTGATGTCAATGTTTATCTTTCTGCTAAAGGTTGGGTGCCATTCAAAGACTGGTGCTGTTTTTATCATTTTATTTACAGTGCCTAGCACAGTGCCTGACATTTGGTAGGCTTAGTTAATGTTAATTTAATGAGTAAAAGAAAAATTGAATGAACAGGCATTGTACAAAATAGTATGAATGAATAAAAACTAACTCCATTAGATTGGTTTCTCTTCCAATTGAGAGAATTATGGAAGGCTCAAGTCCACAAATACCTTAAGAATGAGAAATATTTATTTTTTAATGGGGAAAAATATAACTTCCAGATAGGTGATTTGGAGATATCCCCCAGAGATGTCTTTGCAAAGTAAAGATTTATTTTCACTTTTTGATAAAATACTGAGCTCTACTAGATAACTCCATTAGTGATAATTATAACAGTCATTTACTGAGTACTATATACTATATACATTATATCTTCTTTTTATGTTATTTTATCCTCATAGCAACTTACGAAATAAATTACATTATTATCCCCATTTATAGATGAACACACCAAGATTTAGAGAAGCTAAGTAACTTGCCAAGGTTCCAAAAACAGAATGAGTATGAGCCAGAATTTTATTCTGAACCGTCTGACTCTAGAGTCTTTATGCTTCTGAGGAAGAGAGTTTGGGGAAAGTTTTACTTTCTGGTTTTACAGTGAATGACATTTGTAGCTGTACTGAACTACTTAGTCACAGGCATGTGTAGTTTGTTTCTAAAGCCTGCTGAGACTTTTGTTTCAACATACTCTGATACACTTATTCTGGGCAGAACTGCAGTTTACTGCTGCCAAATTCAGCAATAACACCAGGTTATTTAATATTACTGTGGTTCTCTAATTCATCAGTGCTTTCCATTTATTGACTTCCTGATAACACAATTACTTTTCATTCAAAAAAACAAAAAGTATCCTAATCTTTAAGCAAACTAAGAAGGAAAATGTTTGTTGTTTCCAACAAGAAGTCACCTTAAGGCTTCTGTTTATCTGCAGTCTGGTTTTGCAGGCCTGGTTAACAAAGCCTGCTCACACGTTGCATTTGCTAATGTTTCTCACAAAAATAGTAAACAAACCTGTTAATAATATTCACAATACTTCAGGAAAATAATCTTTAGTGATATGGCAAAAGAGTGACTTAGCTACCCACTCCTTGAGAAGAAAGCTGCTGAATTGTATAATTGAATTCCAAAATAGAGCCATGGATCAGAGAGGTAAAATACAAATATATTTCAACAATTTGATGAAAAAAAAATATGCCTAACACAGAGTTTTAAAGAAATAGCTTATTAACCTGTCAAAATAATAATTTTTCCTAAATATTATAAATATGACTGCCTGCTGAGTTAAGAATACAAGGCTAAAATTAGATAAGATGATAAATATGGTTGGATCTTCCCAAGTAAAACAATTTTCATTCTAACAATGAGGAATCTGTTGTATCTTGATTTCTACTGCCACACAATTGGTTTGCCTCTGATACCATATTAAATAGTATTATACCTTGTCCTAGTAAATTGCCTTGCTCAAAGTAGCTTTTCTATTAATATTTCTTGAATTGAATGACTGAGTTGGAACTGGGTGTAATTTATATTTTTATAAATATCTTATATTTATATTACAGATCTTATATTAAAATAAAAAGCGAACTATCGCAGCTTACGTAGAATTCAATATGGCACATTTGAGTATTATATTTTTTATTATTTTATTATATAACATGGTCATAACGTTTGTTTCAGAACTTAATCATGGTTTTTGAGGCTGGATAATACAGTAAGCACACTTTGGCCTTTCTCTGTCTCTGAATGCAGTTATAAGTCCTGGAGAGAATGCATTAAGCAGCTATCTGATGACTGTGAAGAGTAAATAGACTCATTGCAGAAGACCATTATTTTAAAGTACAACTAAACTGGCGGTGAGTCTACCTTTTTGTTTTGTTTTTTCCTCCCCAGTAACCCCGGGCCTGTACTCAACTCACCCTTAAACTTGGACGTGGGCATCAGCATGGATACAGAAAGCTCTAAAAATAATCCTGTAGGTCAGGTTGAGTGGGTAGGAAAGGTATGTGCTATTAGCAGTAGTGTCACAGCGGGATGCTCACAATTCTACAGCTCCAAGGGAGGGTAACCTTCCCCTCCTGTCACAGGATCTGTGGTCCCTTGTGGGCTGGACAAACTCCTGTTTCTTTTCTTTATCCTCTCTCTGTTCTCTTGTTCTTTAGAACTGGATGAGGGTAAAGTAATGTGATGTGCACAATAGAGAAAGATAACAAAATTATTATGGATATCAATGGAGGGGGGAAAATTTGGAGAAACCCAAGAAATTAATTACAGACTCTCAAGCACACTTCTGAGTTTTATATACATGAACCTGACCCTAAACATTACACTAAGATCTCAGGGAACTGAAATAAGACATAGACTACCACCAATCTCAGGCTGGCCACTGGGTGTAGCAAACACAGGACAGATATAAATAACATTTCAAAGGCTTTTAAAATGGACTTGACAGTAAAACCGCAACCCTCAAAAGGCTAGTCAGAACTTGTGGCCTGAATCCAGCTGAGTTGATTGCCTGCTAAACAAAGTATCAATTCTCCAAAAGATCCAAGATACAAACTATCATAATATTTAAAATATTTAGAACACAATCCAAAATTTCTCAGCTTAGGAAGAACGTGGGAAATCTCATATATCATGGGAGAAGACAATCAGCAGACACCAACATCCAGGTGACACAGAAGTCAGAATTATCTAATAAGGTCTTTAAAGCAGCTATTATGAAAATGATATAAGAAGGAAGGGCAAACACTCTTGAAATGAATATAAAGATAAAAATTATCATCCAAGCAATAGAAAATCAAAACAAGAAATTTTAGAGCTAAAAATTAAAATATTGGTTATAACAAAACTCACTGGATAGGTTCAACAGCAGAACAGGGATGACAAAAAAAAAAAAAAAGAAGAAGAATAAACTTGATGATAACATTACAAATTATCCATTTCATGTATAAAGAGAGAATAGTTTGGAGAAAAAAATTAACATAATCCCAGGGACCTGTGGAGAAATATGACAATTTTAACATTCATGTCATTGGCGTCCCAGAAAGAGAAGAAAAAGGGGGTGGTGAGAAAAAATATTTGAAAAAAATAATGGCTAAAGCTCCTCACATTTGGTGAAAGATAGAAACCTATGGTTTTAATAAACTCAATAAACTCCAAATAGGATACATGTAAAGAAATTTATGTCCAAACACATCATCAAATTGCTGAAAACTGAAGACTAAAAAAAAAATTTCTTTAAATCAGCTAGGAAAATAAAAGACAGAGGAAGATAGATGGATAGATAGATAGATAGATAGATAGATAGATAAAAGAGAATAGCTCAGAGAAACAGAAAAAGGGAAGGAGACAGAAGGAACAATCAGAAAAAAAATAAATGCTACACCTAAATCCCCACCTATAATCACATTCAATATAAATGGTTAAAAGTCAGGAATTATAAAAATGGATTTCAAAATAGACCCAACTGTAATGGTTAATTTTATGTATCAACTTGACTAGATCATGAGGTACTTGATATTTGATCAAACATTGTGTATAGGAGGATGTTTTTGAATGAGATTACCATTTGAATCAGTAGGCTGAATAATGCAGATTGCTCTTCATAATGTGGGTGGGCCTCTCCCATTCAGGTGAAGGCCTGAGTATAAAAACTGGCTAACTTTCGTTGAAGAAGAAAGAACTCCTTTTGCATGAATGCCTTTGAGCTGGGACATTGGTACTTTTCTTGCCTTCAGACTCGAAATGAACATGGGCTTTTCCTGAGTCTTGAGCTTGCCAAACTTTAGACTAGAACTAGACCATTGGCAATCCTGGTTCTCAGGCTTGCAGACTCAGGCTGGAGCCACATCATCAGCATGTTAGTCAGTTTAGGCTGCCGTAGCAAAATACCATAGACTGGGTGGCTTAAACAACAAGATTATGTTTCTCACACTTCTGGAGGCAAGGAAGTCCAAGATCAAGGTGCTGTCCAATTCAATTCCCTAGTGAGGACTCTCTTCCTGGCTTGCAGATGGTTGTCTTTTCTTGTGTCCTCTGTGGCAGAGAGAGAAAAAGAGCAAGCACTGGTATGTCTTTTTATAAGAGCACTAATTCCATTATGGTGACCTCATCCTCATGACCGCATCTAAACCTGATTACTTCCCAAAGGCTCATTTTCAAATATCATCACATTGGGGATTAAAGCTTCAATATATGAATTTAGTGGGGGTTGGTGACAAAATTCAGTCCATAGCAATTGGCTTTCCTGGTCCTCAGGCCTTTGAATTTGAGCTGGAAATACACAACCAGCTCTGAGTCTTCAACTTGCTGACTGCAGATCTTTGAATGTGTCAGCCTTTATGGTCGCATGAGCCAAGTCCTTATAATAAATCTCGTTCTGTAAATATATATTACATCCTATTGATTCTGTTTCTTCAGAGAACCCTGAGTAATACACAGAGTATTTTACTTCAAATATAATAATATAGTTAGATTGAAAGTGAAAGAATGATAATGGCATACCATGCAAATGCCAATCAAAAGAAAGCTAGAATGGCTTTATTAATATCAGACATATCAAAATTCAGATTATACAAAATTACCAGGGAACATTACATAATGAGAAAAAGATCAATTTACCGAAAAGAAGTAATAATCCTAAATGTATACGTGCAAACAACAAAACCTCAAAATACATGAAGCAGAAATGATAAAACTGAAAGGAGAAATAAATTCACAATGTAATTCAATACTTCAACATCCCTCTTTGTAATCAATAGAATTATTAGAATATTAACAAGAATTTAGAAGAACTAAACAGTGCCATCAATTAATTCAGTCTGATAGACATTTATATAACTATCCAATCAACAGCAGTGCACATGGTCCATTCACCAGAATAAATCATATGTTATAAAATAAACTTTAACATATTTAAAAGGAATTAAATCATATATAGTATGTTCTCTCACCATAATGAAATTAAATTAGGAATAAATGGAAGGAAGAGAAAAGAATATCTTCAAACACCTGAATGTTAAATAATACTTGTAGGTAATCCATGGGTCAAAGATGTCTTAAGGCAAATAATACAATATTTTGATCTAAATAAAAATGAAAATACCGCATATTAAAATTTGTGCTATGTAGCTAAAGCAGTGCTTAGAGGCCTGTTTATAACATTAACTGAGAATAGAAGTAATAGAATAGAAGAAATGTCTCAAATCAACAATATAATTTCCATTTAAAGAATTAGTAAAAAGAACAAAGTTAATCCAAAACAAGAAGAAGGAAGAGTTATTAAAAATAATAAGTATAAGAGCAGATGTCAGTGAAACTGAAAATATGAAAACAATGGAGAAAATTAATGACACTCAGCTTATTCTTTAAAAGCATCAATAAAATTGACAAATCTTGAATAAGACTGATCACAGGAAATCATCATGATTTCCACATGTGATTTTTAAAAATGAAGATGGGTTATCACTACTGGCCATATATTACTCTGTTAATAATAATAATAATAATAATAATAATAACATTCTATTAAAAGAATAAGAAAAACTGCATATAACTTTGTGTACATAAATTAATTAATCTTGATTCAATGGAACAATGACCTGAACGGCATATCTACTATGGTTTAATAGGATTTGTATGCTCAAAACTCACCTGTGATGAAATAGGTAACCCAAATAATCATATAACTACTTAAAAACTTGAATTCACAGTTAATCTCCTCTGAAAAAGTTCTCTCCAGACCCAGATGATTTTACTGGGAAATTCTAGCAAACATTTAAAGAATAAATAACACCAATTTTACAATGATATTTTAAAACATAAAAATAAAAAAAGAGGAAACATGTATTTCCCAATGTATTTTCTACAAACAACATTGCCCTGACAACAAAACTATGTATAGAAAATACAAGGAAAAAAACAACAAATATTTTTCATGAGCAAAGAGGCAAACATCAAGAAATATTAGTAAATTGAATTCACCACAATCAAATGGAGATTTATTGTGACAATGCAAGGTTGATCCAATATTCAAAAATCAATCAATGTAATCCACCATTTAATAATCTTAAGAAGAAAACCATAAGATTATATCAATTAATGAGAAAAAAAACACATTTGACAAAATTCAAGCTCCATTCATAATAAAAAAAAAAAAATTCTTAGCAAACTGGGAATAGAAGGAAACCTCCTTAACCTGGTAAGGGACATTGACAAAAATCCCCTAGCTAATATCATGCTTAACTATGAAAAATGATATGTTTTCTTGCTAAGTTTGGGAACAAGGTAAAGATATCTATGTTTACTATTCCTACTTAACATTATATTAGAAATCCTACCCAAGGTTAAGGCCAGAAACGGAAAAAATATACAGAATGGAGAGAAAAAAATTAAACTGTCCCTGTAGACAGATAAATATGACAGTTGAAGAAAAACGACAAGAAATCTACAAAACACCCTCCAGAAATAGTGAGTTTAATGGTTGTCGAATACAAGGACAACACACAGAAACCAATTTTATTCCTATATAATACTAATTGAAAACCTGAATTATTTTTTAAATTACTGTTTACAATAGCTTTATTTATAGCATAAATAAAGAAAACTGTGCCATCTAAAGGCAGGACACTAAACCAAATAATATTAAAGAGCCCTTGCATCTTTAATGTTTATGGTTGTATTTTGTCTAAGGCTCTGAATTCATTTTAGCATGCTGGTAGTTTTCCTAGTCTACTTTTGAATCTTTATGTTATATCTCCTTTAATTTACCTTCCATTTGCTTCCTTACTGGAGCCTGGTAACTTGATTCCATCCCATGGATTTCTAGTTCCATTTGGATCCTGTGTTGCTTACACTGGTGACTAACCTGGGCATGAAGCCCATTGCTCTCTAACCCTGATTAACCCTACTTGAGCTGCCTTCCTGGAAGCTGCATTCAGCAGCATATATTTTAATGTATTAATCAAACTGGGTTTTGTTCCTGGAGTGGATAAAAGAATTGTTTCTATAGAAAGTAACCTCACAGGGTGATCTGATCATAAATTCCCAACTGGGCAGGTCATGGTGGGGAGTCATGACCCTACTAAAGGGCTTACTTTTGCCTTAAGCAAACCTTGTCCACTGCTTCTGTGCATCTAGGTTAACACACGTTGAAAGACCCGCCTTTCAGAGCCCTGCTATTAATATCTGCCCACCCTTTTGCATACTCCTCCTTCTAAAATCACCCTCAAATCACCACTATCCCCAAAGTTTAACTATCTGGCTGACTATATCAAGTAAATGTTGATGTAAGAAATGTCCAAACTTGTAGAGAATTTCGAGAGTTTGAGCCAAACTCTAGATATATCCCGGGGAGCATTTGAGATCTTGCTCCCCTGCATATGTCATTTCTTACTTCAGCAAAGGTATTCTTTCTGACCCTAGCTCTTCACTCAGAGACTGATTTTTGTGAGAAATGGTTGCTACCTGAGAGAAATCATCTTTATTTGGCTTTCCAGTTTCAGAAAGGTTAAATTTTAATTTGTAAGGCATGGGACATATCAAATTTCAAAAGCCCAACCCTTAACAGATATGCAACATAAACTTTATGCTTTGTAAGAATTTGCAAAATAAAGGGTATGCAAGTATGAAAGCTACGCAAAATAAAAGCACTAAGAAAAAGAGTAGGTGTGTGAAAAGCTATCCCTAAACTATGTCTACATATGCTAATGGAAACTTGAAGACTGTAAACTGGGGTTGAGGGAAAGACAAAGCTAAAGAGAAAGCAGAATAGAGTAGAAGAGTGAGCTACAGGAGAGGGTCCTTAAAATGGCAGGTCAGGAATCTTTGCAGTGTTCTAGGCATAAGGCAGATAAGGCTACCAACCACTAGAGCGCCTATGGAAGAGTTTCATATTTCTAAGGGCTGACTAACTTTCTGGGCATAGCAATGAAGCAGGGATAAGGAAAAAGAGAAAATAACAGCATTATGAAATAAAAGTTATTATTAAATATAGGATAAGTTATGGGGCCCAAATAGTACAAAACTGCTGCAGTATTGTTCAAAATTTTTCTACTAATACAAATAATAAATGTATTTGATTCTATTTGTAACAATTAATATATCACAGTAAATATAAACCTGTATAAAATATATTTTATTCCACATTAGATGCAACTTACATAGATAATGGATTCAAGATGATATATGAAAGATAAATCTATAAAGTTAATAAAAGAATTATGGAGGAATATGTTTGTTTTGTAAGAACATGAGAAGACTTCTTAAATAATACTTTAAAACTACATTCCTTAGGGCAAAAACAGATTATATTTAATAAAATAGGCTATATTAATTATTATATACATTAAAATAAAGTGTTATTCAGCAAAAGACACCTTGAACAAAATTAACAAACACATTACAAAAAGGACATAAAATAATTGCACTTTTAAAATCAGTCCAGCAACTACTATCTAGAAGATTATACAGGGACTCTAAAAATCACCAAAAGAAAGATAGACCACAAAGGGAAAATGGGCACAAGATAATAAATAGGCAATTTACAAAAGAAGAAACCTAAATGGGTAAAAGGATATAAAAATATGCTCATCTCATTAGCAATCAGAAAAAAAATGGAAATTAAATATGTATCTTTTACTGGCAAAAATTAAAAAGCTGGATAATGCCAACCACTGCTAGGGATATAGGAATCCGGGACTCTCAGTTTATAGGCGGGCACAGCCACTCTGGAGAGTAATCTGGCAGCACTTAGTGAAATTAAATATACAAATACAATATAATCCACCGGTAGTTTCTGATGTACAGTGCAGTGGTCAGGCCTCTACACCATCCGTGAAGTGGTCTCCCTAACAAGACATGAGTCCGTCGGGCCCCCTAAAAAATATTTACAACATTATTGATTATATTCCCCAAAGTAATAGATATGTATGATATCGGGGTGTGGGGGTGGTAAATTGGGCGAGGGGTTTGTCACTTTGTGAGGGGTGGAAAGCATAACTATTGCATTGTTTGTACACCTGACACTAATAATAAAAAATTTATATATATATATATATATATATATATATATATATATATATATATATTATATATAATATAATCCAGTAAGTATGCTCCAGGGATTATACTCCAAGCAAATAACCACAGGGGCATTTATGAAGATATTTATTACAGCATTGTTTTTATTACAGAGTTGGAGACATCTCTGTGTTTATCACAAGAGAGTGGATATAGTTTTAAGATATGACACTCAAGGCCTTTTTAATTAATCTGAGTTGCCATCCTCCATTTTGAGGTAAGATAAAAGTCCAAACTTATATAGAACCAAGGTGCCTTAAAGATAAGCCAACATATTACAATAATTTTAATATGAAGAAACTGAAAGAAAATTATTAAGAATAACTCACCTACAGCTGAGAGGTGAGTAAATGGCCAGGCAGGTCTAGATCACACTATTGACTCCTACTCAGAGATCGTTCCATTAAATTACATTCATTGTCATGTCTGTTAATTAAAATCAAATTTCAAACTTCAAACTTTCAGAGTTTTCATTATGTAGGGATGATTAGTGTTCAAACAATGACATATTGGGTTGTTGGAAAAGTCATGGCGTATTTTTTCTATGTTTTTCATTGCAAAATATGTGTCATGACTTTTCCGACAGCCCAATAGTATAGGAAATGTGAAACTTATAATGATAAATGCTTGGAAGATTTAGACAGCAGTTATTCAACACTATTTAGTAATTAAAGCACTATAGTTCTGGTAACTTTGTTATGATTTATTTCATTGATTCCCAAAAAAGACTTTTCTCATATTTTTTGTACATCTACGTGTTTTACTGGCAGATGTGGTATCAAAAGTTGGTAAGTGATGAACTGTAGAGTGGCACATTTCAGGACCTTCCAAAGTTTCTAGAAAAAGAAATGATGCCAGTACTCTCACATTTCTCCATCCTCCACAAAGGAGAGATTCCTAGGCAGTGATGTGGGACATTTGTAAATTGACACTAGAGCTTGATATTTTCAGATATTTACTAAATAGAGTTAGCTTTTCTTTTTTGCCCATCTTTTGTGCTTAGTGAGCTTCCCTCACACACTTCAGGGGATGGAGTTTTGTGACAAAAAAAATGCCTGGAAATGTGGTTGACTATGTAGGTCATTCATTCATTCATTCATTCATTTTGCAACTATACAATGGTAACCTACCCTGGGCAAGACAATGATTAATTAGATAAAATGTTACTCCTCAGGTAATAAACTCATTGCAGAAATGATATGGTCACAAAGAATGGCCTTAGAAGCTGTAGACCAGCTTCCTTGTGCTCAAAAATTCCCGTATGATGATGATTCCCAGTCAAACATGCTCTAGATATCTGGAACTTTTTAAAAAGGATCACATGATTAGATTAATTCTACTAGGGTAAACTCTCTAATTTAAGGTCAACTGATTAGTAACCTTAATTACATCTGCAAAATCTCTTTTGCATGTAAAAGCTTTTTCTTTGTGTTTGTCTTTAATTCAAGAGACTTTATGGTGCTATAGTGGAAATCACGGAACCTTCACCAAATAGAACTGGTGAGTCCAGCCCCATCCTTGGGTAACCACAAGTTCTCTATAACTTCTATTGAGCAACCCTGGCACAATTTTTCATGCCCTGCTCTCTTCTTTTATGCTTGCCCTCAACTTGAACCCTGATTCTGCTTGAATGATTCTGCACATTCAGCATCATTCATGTGACCCTGAATGTGCAGTTAAGAGTACTCAGCATTTAGGGTAAAAGAGATCAACTATATGGTGATGGAAGGAGAACTGACTCTGAATGGTGAACACACAACATGATATATAGATGATATATTACAAAATTATACACTTGAAACCTATGTAACTTTGCTAACAATTGTCACCCCAATAAACTTTAATTAAAAAATATAAAGAGTACTCAGTGGACCATCTGTGGATCATCATTTTGTATCCTGTGCTCATATTCACCAGTCAACTTCAGATTTGAAATAACTAGGATAATGTTTAAAACACTCTTTGCAAGCTCATTCAGCATTGAATTTATGTACTTACCATTGTAGTTTTCATGGGCACTTAAAATTAATCATTTGCTACATGTATACACACTGGGAAATAGCAAGTCTGAGCCAGAAGAAAGCTATATGCAGCTTTAGGCAATGAGTTTCAAAAGTGGCCAATCAAGGACAAAGGTTTTTTTCCAGAGGTGCTGGGAAAGTCTTTCTGTTCCACTATTCAAGGTGAGATCTTCAATAGCACTTGGTAAGAAAGGCCAAATAGCCTGTGTGTGGAGCATACATTTTCACTCTCAGGAGAGGAATCTGGTTGACAGTAGAGAACCTTGCTGCCAGGTAATGACCAGGCTGTATTCACTAGCTGCACAAAACAGCCTGGATAATTTCCATTCCTGCCAGGTAGAGATTTTTACAGTGGCCGGTCCATAATGCTTCTGGCTCCAGAAAAGTGCCCCAAATGTATTCCGTGTCTTCGGTCAGGTCATTCCAAATGGAAAACCTGAGCCAAGGATTCAAGTGCCAGTGATTTATTAAGGCAGTGCTCCCAGGAGGAACTGCTAATGGAATCCAGAATGGGAAAGGAGGAGAACTAAGAAAAGAGGCATTATCAGATGAAATTCCAGGCTCAGCCGATTCCAGAAAAAGCTGTACAGCATAAATTGCAAGTCAGTTTGTCACATCTAAAGGCAACTGGGCTTTGTATCTCTTCAGCAGACAGACTATAAGTCACCCCAGAGAGATATAAACTCCTAGGTATTTCTAGCCATCTCCCCACAAGAGCGAAGTGGCTCCAGTAACCCAGGGCAATCCTCTGAGAGACATTAGAAGCAAAATGTGCAGAAGGCGGAGCACACATAACGGGTAAAGGAGATGGAAGAATCTTGATAGGGTATCAACTGTGGGCCATTATCTATCTTACTTCTGTAGGTCTCTGGGTAAATGCTTGGTTGCCTCCTGCAATTCTATCTCCACCCCTACGACTCCCCACCTGACTGTTCTCTGGGAGTCACCCTATGGCTTGTGTGGACCCTTAATTAGGGAAATGGGAAAGACGTCTTGGAAGGCATGAACTAGTGCTGCAAGTTTCTGCCACTATTGTACATGGAAACAGGTGCAATGGAACTTTGGCTTCAAGGGTAAGCTCCTCACACAAGCATGTTCACTACTGAGCTTTTGTGGGTGTTTTCTCAATACCTCTGGAGACAAAGCGGAAGGGAGTGTGGTGTGGTAGGCAAAAGAGCAGGGGCTTTAGAGTCATGAGACCTGACAGCACGCATCCAGGACCTCGGCCCTGGTGTTACCTCTTGGTGATTATATTACATGGCAAAAGGGATTTTGCAGATGTAAGTAAGATTACTAATGAGGTAGCCTTAAAACGGGGAGATTATCCAGGTGAGCCAAACCTATCCAGGTGATGCTTCCCAGAGCCTGTAGGTAAGATTTCAGTATGGATAACATGCTGCTTAAACCAGGTGAGATCCTAAGGAAAACATCCCATTGGAACCCACCTGAACATCTGACTTGCAGAACTGTGAGATAATAAATGTATGGTATTGTTTTTAGCTGCTAAATTTGTGGTAATTTGTAACAAGTAGTAGACTACTAATTTATTATATTGAAATTATAATATTATTACTGCCAAAGTGCTGTAACTGTGTATTAGTTTCCCAAGGCTGCCACACACTTGGTGACTTTTCTCACAGGTTTGGAGCCCTGAATTCTGAAGTCAGTATTGCTGTGCCAAAATCAACATGTCAGTAAGACCATGCCTTCTCCAGAGACTCTAGGCGAATCCGTCCTCTTACATCTTTTATGGCTGTTGGAATTCCTTGGCTAGTGGCTGCACATGCCAGCCTCTGCTTCCATCTTCACATTGCGCATTGCCTCCTTTTCCTTCTTCTCAGTCATGTGTAAAACCTCCTTCTGCCCCTCTTTTATAAGGATACATGCCAGTGTATTTAGGGCCCATCTGGATAATTTAGAATAATTTCCCCATCTCAAGATCCTTAACTTCATCAAATCATATCTGCAAAGATCTTTAAGGGGTTAGTGTAGCAAGAAGTGAAATGAGGTTTGTAAAACATCTACCATAGTGCCTAGGACGGGGTTGACATCCAATGAATTTTATCATTTATCCAATGATAATTATTATTGCTACCAAAAAAACTACGATCAGTGAGGTCAATGATATGGCAACTGCACATGTATTTGAAAATGCAAAGTGAAAATAATTTAGGATCTGCTAACATAAAGGTATGAACTCAACTTTCTTTAATCCATGTGATGCTAGAAATTGTCCATTTATCAGCTGTGTCTGTCTTAGAGAATTGTCAAATCACTGTCATCTTACAACCATTATAACTCAGATTCCACTTTAACTCTGCAAATGTTCACTCATTCTGCTATGTTCAAGAACTCTGCTGTTTACCAGGACATGCATATCTAAACAGGACACAATCTGTGATTCAGTCAGCTTCACAATCCAGCAGGGAAATGAGAGTTTCCCATAAATACTTGCTTCATGGAGCACAAACTTCATCCCAAGTGAATCGAGTATTAATTCCGTTATCCCCATTTTATGAGGTTTGCATCCAAACGTGAAAATAAGCACCATCAACAACAAAAAAAGAAGTACAAGCATATGATAGAATTGTTAGATTCATGGTCAATGAAATGACACCACCACGATAGTACTCATCAATTATTTTGCATGTGTATTTTCTATAACTTTACAAATACATATTGTTCTAAAAAAAAAACCTGCATAAGAAAGATTTGAAAATAATCACAGTCACTGATTTCATTTATCAGCGATCTAAGCCAAGCCTGCATGCCCCTGTGTCTTAAAGCAGGGCTGACCGAAATTCATGGAAAAACAATGGGCTCCTGGACCCTCATGAATCCTTGGAAACATTCTGTGAAAATTCAGGCATTTTCAATAACACGAGCGGCTCTGAAACAATTTTTTTTTTGCTTTAAATATTTTTGTCATAAAACTATACTTGTGGTATTGTTGTCTATGTTGGCAGTAGTATTTTAAGTCAACAGAATTTCTTATAAAACAAAATAAAAAGACAGTGACTCACTAATCTGTTTAAAGCAGACAAAACATTAGATAAAGTAACAGAAATTGTTTCATTGTTTCAAGGTTTTATGCTTTTCTCTCTCTCTCTCTCTCTCTGCTTGTTTATTTCTTTGCTTTCTTCTTCCACTGCGCGCGCACGTGTGTGTGTGTGTGTGTGTGTGTGTGTGTGTGTGTTGTTCATTCAGAATTACTTCTGCAGTTAAATTTACCTCAATAGTTTTGTGATACATTAAAGTTGACTGTCTCTGTTAACCCTCAACTATTCAACAATATTCCAATGTGATCTTCCCTGTCCTATCATCATCTGGTATTCCATAGACATGAATAATAGAATATAGCATATAGAGACCTGGAAGAAAATGCAATACAATTAAAATCTATGCAGAGGTTTTATTGTCGTAGAAATCTTGATCTTTTACAAGAGAGGCCAACTGCCAACAAAAGCAACTGGCAAACTAGCACACAAGCTGGTAAGGTGTTGGATATTAATATTTGAACTATGATTCTTTGAATCTGGTGGGCTGGAAATGCTTTAACTTAGCTTCCCCATGCTAGGTTAACACCTCATGAAACAGACCTGAATTGCAATACATTCAATGTTCAGAAAGATTCTATGTATATTTGTGGGATGATTTAACTTCCAAGTACAATAATTTTGAAACCATATTGTTCAGCACACAATCAGATTGACACGGTACACTTTCAATGCCACATAGATTCTTCTGATTGATTGGTGACTTTTACAACACGAACAATCCAGAGGACACAGAAAGAGAGACTTTAGAAAGAATAGCTTCTTTCTAACTTCAACATAGGCAGAGTAAATTATTCCTTCCCTGTTGAAAAATGATAGATAAAGCCAGAAACATTATTTTTATTGTTTGTTTTTTGTTACTATTCCCTGTTGAGACACAAATTCAGGATACCAAATGAGCATTTCAGACCTTCCAAAGAAGAAGCAATTTGATGACCTGAAAGCATGTCTGTAAGTAATGTTATTTTAAAAGTGCATCACACATTTTCTCACTACTACAACCAATTTATAGTTTAATGATGATAAAAGAAGGGCTTGCTCTGGGCTATGAACACAGAACCATAAAAGAACTGATTCTCGTTAAAGAGCCACCTCACAGATTTTGGGCACCTCTCCTTTACAGCACCTTTTGTACCTAGCCCCACCTGTAAGGGTGCCAGTTAAGGGAAAGATTGAAAGGCTGTGATTAGAGATGTCAAAATGCATTTTACAAAATCTTTTTCTTCTGTTAACAGGTGTTTTTATTTTCCCAGAGGGGTACAAAATCTTGCCATTTATTCACTGTCTTTTTCATTTATTTGAATAAAGACAGTTGCTTGATACAATAGTTAAACAGTGCATGTTTTCTCGTCAATATCATAATAAAATATGAATCAATTTTAAATAAACCAGAATTTTACCACTTGCCCAGAAGTGAGCAACAATAAAAGTGTGCATGTTATACATCTGAAAAATGCCCATGATCAGCTCTTCATCGAGCCTAACCAGAAATTAAAATTTGCTTCTATAGGCTTGAGCCTATGAGCTTCACTGGCCTGCGGCTAGCAAGGGCAAACTTCTGTAAACTTCCAGGATGGGAGGAAATTACCTACGTACATTTCAGAAAATGTTATTACTTCAGTTGTAATATAAGGAGGAAACAGACCTCTGAGTTTTGACAAATTTTCTTCTGCATGTAAAAGAAGAAAAGGTTGATCCCCATCTCAAGGTGCTGTTCTGCTAAAAGCAAAACAAATTTGGTGCCACAGGTACGTGGCAAATTGCTACTCTGTCCTTTCTAAAACAGTGGTGTCTAAAAGTCAAAAAATGTCCCAGGTCAGTTTACAGAGAAAACGGGAAAATATTACAACCATAGCTTTGAGTGTGAGTACTTGCTAGCAATGAATTTTAGAAGGTGACAGGTTACAGAATGAGTTTGCGTTTATGATTGCACCTGTGCCTGGAAGGTTGCCATGCTGTGAAAAGAGAATATCGACTCACGTGCACTGGTGAACAGGCTAGTGCCGCCTTTGCACACTTGACAAGTTCTTCTTGTTATTAGGGACACTGGTTCAGCTGTTCCAGCTGTATATGCTATTGTTTAGTCTCCCTTATTTGCTCACCCTATATAATGATTTCCTCAGATATGCAAGAATACTTGGGCTTTGCTTTTATTTGGAAACTTTTTCTTTTGTACGTGAGTGACCATTGAGTATTCAATTAAGCTGAATTTGAAATAGTTGGCGTCTAATTCTAATTGATTTCAATGTAAATCAGTAGAGTTTCTAATCAAGCAAAAAGAGCTGTCCAAAGTTCAATACTGAATGACTAGTTAAGCCTATACCATTCTTTCTAATGCTTAAATCAATGAGTAGTATTTTATTTCATTTTTGATTGGATCTTTTGGTGTCTGGAATTGAGGAATTTATAGCAGTTTGTTGACATTAGAATAATGTGTGTTATTTTGTAAACCTGTACATATCAGGCCTGATAAAAGCACTTAAAATCCAAAAGTGATAAACAGAAGTGCTTGAGAATATTTTTAAATCTAAGGAACATTTTAAAAAAAATTTTTTTTAGGGGAGGTGAACACACCAGAAGCTATTTGATATCAGGTGTTCAGACTGCCGGATTATGGTGGACGAAGGGAGTTTTGTGTTGTTGTTTTTTTAAATACATAATGTTGTGGTTACAGAGCATCACTGCAAAGAGGGTTAGACTTCAGAAGATAACCAGACAAACCAGTTCTTAAGCGGGTGGCTGATTGGCTGCTTTGCTAAAGATAAATCTTTCCTCTTCCAAATATTCCAAAAAAAAAAAAAAAAAAGTAGACTAATAGCGAGAAGTGTAGTGATTTGCACATTATCCAAGCCATTGAGTTATTCCTGCCTGTCCTCATTCTGGTTCTTGATTTGTAGGCCAGCTATGCTCTGCAGCTGGAGCAAATTATATCAGCAGAAGTGCTGATGTGACCACAAGTTGACAAAAGGACATGATTTCTAGTAGCAAAAAAGCAACTAGATTTTATGAAATTGTATCTAATAATGTTGTTTAACTCATGGATCCTGCATCTGACGCCTGCTTTTTATCCAGTCCTTTCAGCGGCCCTTTGTTAACAGTCACTTAGAAGAGGAAATAAAATGTAGCCATTGAAATAAAAATTGCTCTACTCTTTTTAATAGCTCAGCTGCAGGCTCCATTGTTTTATTTAATGGATTGTATAACTGAAGTCTCTCCTCCTGATGATTCCTATTTGGCTTCTGAGTCCCCAAACTCTGTCAGAATCTTGGGGGTTCCAGAAAGGAGGGGAGTCGGGTGCTTTGCTTGTTTGGAATACAGTGGATAGTAGAAGTGACAACATTGTTTCAAATCTAATTCCTGCTATGGACTTTACAATGTGCAAAAAGCAGAGCTTTCTCCTCAAAAGAAAGCGACATTGGTCTGTCCCTAAACTCAGCAATTCTAGTTTGGGACACAGGAGAAGTTGGCTTGACTTAAATTATACAGAGGCTAGTAGGGTTGGAGGCAGTAGCCAGGGGAGAAAAAGGAATTAGAAGGACTAGAATAAATAATTGTTTTTGTCCAAATCACTGCGTTGTCCCCTAATTAATAGATGTGTCCTCTGCCCTGGGATCCCTGCAGTGGGTCTCTAGCCCCCTACCTGACTATCCTGGCCAATATAGAAAGTGAACCTGTGAATCATTTGACTTATTGTCACCCTAAAGAAGAACATGAAGCTTATATTTTGAATTATTTAATAGTTTTGGTTCTTGAGAACCGTTAAAATGTGTCTGGCTTCTGTTGGAAGGATTATTTAAAAAATATACATTTTACTTCTACTTTACTAACATAAATTGCATCATGTGTATATTCAAAAGATCAAAGTTAAAAAAAAATGCTCCCTACTTAAGAAAGGTGGTATAAAATACCAAGACAAAGGATCAACCCCCTGGCTCCATACTTATACATACTTTAAATATGAATGAATTGCAAACTATTTATCTGACTAAAATATACGATGGTGCTATGGTTTTGGGAGAATTCTGCAAAAAGCTTTTTTTAATTCATTTGTGTCCTGCCTTGATACATTCTGTCAAAGCAGGTTTGTCATTTTAAAAAGAGGAGGATTTGTTAAATTGTGAAGTGCTAAGAAGCTGTTCAGCAGAGTAGATACACAATGTACCAAGCAGTTAAAACAAATCATACAGTATAACCTGTTAAGGATGTAATTGAGATACATGTAATCATTAACCTTGGAACAGACTTGGAATTCGTTAATGAATCAAATCAATACCCTCTCCACTGATCCATAATAATTTGAAAGAAATGAAAAATTTAACAGTTACTGTATGTGAGGTTATTGTGGGTTGCAATTAGCTAGCCTCCAGGAGATTATGTTACCTAGTTACCAGAAGGTAAGTATAATTTCCATAGATCTTCTAGCGAGATTGTCATAAAGACAGGTGCCAGACATGGAAATGGGTCAGGAAAAGATATTTGGTATGGACAGAACCTGGGTCATCTTTCTGTCATTCATTTCATACATCCTTCTTAGGACATTTCATACTCCCAGATGATATGCATGTACTGCTTTTAAAAGGCATTACAATTGGATTTCATTAGATAAAAATGTGATTATCTTCTTTATATCTTATTACAGATCTGTATATCACATGAGATGGCAAAGAGTTCAAGGCAAAAATTCTGCATTAGGGAATAGAAAAACATGAACTTTCTGCTGCAGGCAAGATACTAGGTCTGGAAATATTTCATGTTTGTACAACTCCCTCATCTTAACATTCCCAGCATGGCCATTATTGCCAGTGGGATTTTATAGAAGTATAGTAGAAGGGAATGAATGTCTTGCTCTGTTGAACCCCCATATTTTTTACATCTCTAAGTAATGTGTAGCACCTTACAAAGCAGTTTGGAGAGAACAAAATGATCCTAGGGTCAATGGCGTATATATATATATATATATATATATATATATATATATATATATATATACTGCTTTTATGTAAATCTTAGCTAGAAGAAACAATCTCAGTATGTGAAGTTTCATAGGCAAAATCTCAATTTGGGGGAGATATAAAAAGAGATATTGCTATTCTCTAGGGAATCAGTAAATAAAGCACAGAACAGAATTTTTTTAAAAAAAATGCATGTAAAATATATGCGTATGGAAATGTTAAGAGCCTTATTTTATAATGCCAAGGAGGGCACAAGATAAAAACTGTTGTCATTTGTTTCCAGGGAAAGCAGTCAGTGAGACCCAGGCACAGTAGGATAGTTAGTTAGCTACCACATGTAAAGCTGAGAGCAGATGGCACCGTTGATATAGAGCGCAGGAATGTGCGTGTTTCTGCGGGTGCGTTTCTGTGCGGGTGCGTGTGGAAACCAGCAAGGAGTTTGACACTGATGTACTCCATCAAGTCCAGTTATAAAGAACAAGTAGATAGAACAACATTCTGTGCATCTGGCAGCCTAACTAGCTCTGTCAATCTGTGGATACTGCTGACATTGTACTATAAGCTTCGATTCCATCTGTGTTGTTTATTTTGAGCTGGATTTACTGCACACCATGTGAATTGATGATGGCTAGAAGGTCCAAAGGATTCTGAGTCTGTTTCAAGTTCCAAGGTGTCAAATTACACAGGATTGTGTCACGAACATTATGAAAGGGTAAGCAGAGAGGCAAACCGTTTTCAGTACTTTTTTAGACGTCCAAGAAAAATTGCTGAAAATATAGATGAAGAAGGTTTATGAAAACATCTAAAGAGTACATATGAACTCCTGCAATCAAATGTTTCCATTTCAAGTTGTATTGTGTCATTTTAAAAAATTCAAAATATGTACAAACAAATAGACAAGTCAAATCATCTCTCCACTCTGAGGTTGTGACATGCATATAATTCAGAACTTCCTGATAGGTACCATATTAAATTGCCAGAATCCCGGAATGGACTTGATGGGTGAGGGTTGTGCCTATCTGCTTTCTGAATGGCTAAAACTGAGGAACAAGTATGTTTCTATCCATTTGTTATTAAGTTATTTTGTGACATTCTTTTTGTGCTTAATTTCTTTCTGCATGATAAGACATTTATAAATCTTCCTGCACAGTTATGAAATAGGCATTGCTATCTTCACTGAGAAATCACTAAATAGTTGAGAATACAATTTTTAATGTAAATCATATACACTTAGATGAGAACAACAACACTATTTGATGTAGGTCATCTATATCAAGGCTTTTGTCTATTTTAATTTTCAACATTATGTGCAGCTGAATGCTATATCTGCATAATGCCAGAACATTCTTATGAAACAGAGAAAAGGGATTTAATGATTCAGGTGTTTTATAAGCATCCTCATATCTGATCTCATTCAATTCGTGCAGTTGTCCTTGTCTGCTTGTATGGTGAGTACCCCAGATTAGAATTTTCCTGTACCACAAATGATACAGACTAGACTAGATGCAGTTTGGCTTGTAGTTATTGAATGGGAAAAGCATTCTGCTTATAGTATACAAATTTTAATTCATGCTTTCAATCCCCATTCGGTTAGTGGGTGATTATGGTTGAATTGTGACATTGAATACAGATATATTTATATGTAACTCTGTCCTTCTTTAAAGAAGAAAATTTTTAATCATCCTGCCTCATGTTTCAGAGGTAAGACATCAAATAGAACGTATAATAGTTGTCATTTGCTTGGTAATGTTTAATATTCATTGTTTATGAGTATTTATTTGTATTCAAAATATATGCTAGGTAATGTGAAATACACAGTCATTATACTATATGATCTGTACCCTCAAGTTTCAAAGAAGAGATCATATAGTTAAGACATTCTTATAAAAATTTCAAATGGTAATACATATATTAAACATCAATTACAAAGTACAAGGTGACACAAAGTAGACTAAAGTTATGTTCGAAACATTCACTGCCTTCTATCTGTTGGATACTAGACTGGAGGCTTCCTCTCCATTAGGTACCTCACCCCACTCCTCAGCAACTCTGAGGTGTCCTCTCCTTTTCCAGAGAAGACAGAGGCTGGGAAAGTGGATGTACCTGGTCCAAGTCACATAGCCACTAAGTGACTGAGCAAGGCCTCTACTTCAGTTCGCTTGCGTACTACTTGGCACTGGAATCAATAATATTAAAAACCTGTTTAAAGAAGGGTACATTCTTGTAAGGAATAAAATATAAAATCTGAAATAGATGTATGCACAGAAAATGATGAGAACAGAGGAGAGGGCACCTAGCTTAGGAGGCTGACAGAGCTACACAGAGAAGGAAAAGGTGACAGGTTTCCCAGATAGGCACAGGCATGAGCAAGGGGATACTGGTCTGAACAAAGGGGATAATGGAAAATGCATCTTTTGTAGCACATCCTGGTAACTCATGTGGGCCAGTGAGGGAAACGCTATGCATTTGTAAGAGGAAGTAATCCCAATGGGCTGAGGCAATGAACAAAGGCTTGAATGAGGTTGGTATTGTCTCAAGAAGCTGGGTAGATTTTTGAATAGACAGATAAAAAAAATAATTGGCTATCGTCGGTGAAAGTAAAATGGATCAACAAATATTTGGAGATCAAGATGTATAAAACCAATATGGCAGAATGAGGGATGTACAGGCCAATATGTTAGGTCTGCTCACTTTCTAGTTTGGCCATCAGTTACTATATACAAACTTGAAACGTATTATCTCCTAGAACTGGTACATTTCTAAAATTTTAAATTTCTCTCCATGATAACAACTTCTTAGCCTTCCAGCTCTCATTCAGTCATCCTAGTTCTCCAAACTGATCAAGAACTTTAATCCCTAATACTCAGAATTTTGTGTCACTATCATCCCAATCTATCTAATTCCTGATTGATTTAGACTCCTTGGTCCACCATTTCAACCTCTTTTTTTTGCTTCAAATTCCTTGCCAAATTTTCCTTTCATATCACACCTTCCTGAAAAAAACCTCAAGATTGGATCAATTCTTCCTTAGTTCCCTAGCTCTCTTTCCTATTATTCAAAGAGATGGTTATTATCTCTATTCTCCTTTATTCTAGCTCCCTTTTTACCCTCAGCTTATTATCTCTTCTCTCTCTCTGTCTCTCTCTCTCTTTCTCTGTCTCTCTCTCTCTCTCTCTCTCTCTCTCTCTCTCTCTCTCTCTCTCTCTCTCTCACACACACACACACACACACACACACACACACACACACAGAATCCATAACCCAAGCAGTATAAGCAAATGGTGGACATCAGCACCCACTGTTTCTAACTCCTCCATCATAAATGTAGAGATGGTTTTCCCTATGCATGAGGTCAATCCTTTCACCTGTGCTTTGGAATCCCTCACACCCTCCAAGCTTGGATTTCAAAGGGCTGTAGTTTCTTGAAAATCCTGTATTTCTTCCCCTTTTTCAGTTTACTATGTTTTTAATTGACTCTTTCTGAAATAATATGTTTCACTATTCCCACATTACTCCAATTTTAAAAACAAACCAACACGCTCATCCTCGTCACTTTTTAGCTACTGTCCTAGCTAAAAAGTTTGTTCTTTTTATAAACAAACTTCTTTATAAAAGTAGCCTTGAATCACTTTCTATGCATTCCTCAACCCATTTCAATCTGGAAACCTCCCCCAAGAATTTCCTACAACTGTGCTTGTTTAAGTCATCAATGAATGCCTTGTTTCTAAATCCACTCTTACCTTATTTTACTTGTAGGACTTGTTATTGCTGAATAATGCCTCCTCTTTAAATAGAATTTCCTTAGTTTAATGACACAATATTCTGTCATTTTCTTCATTGACAGACATTTCCCCAAATATTAGTGTCTTCAGGGCTATCTTTTAGGCCCTTGGCTTTTAATCATTCTGTGCATTGTGCCTGATGAATGTCATTTATAGCTTTAATTATCATCCATACGTTTGTAGCTTCGCTTACCATCTCCATGTGGAAGAACCCAACCCGAGGAATAAATCCTCAGCACTGTGTTTTTGATGAGCTTCAGTCAGTCCTATATATTTAACTAATGACTCATCATCTCTGCTTGGATGTCCCACAGCTATCAAAAAGGCTACATGTCCAAAAACAATATATTATCTCCTTTCTTCCTTCTTCCAGCAAAACTTCCTAAATATTCCTTAAATCCATGAACTTTTGTTTGTCTTATCTAAAAACTTTTTTTTTTTCTCACTCAGATTAAGGTAAACTAAGGAACCCAATCATTTAAAACATCTATCATTGAATAAGAACTTTATAATTTGGATGGATGGAGGAAACAGTTAAAATGAAATGCAGCCATCAAAATACTTCTTTTAATTAAATTGAAACAGTTGAGTAAACCACAGCTAAAATAGTAATTTTTTTAAAGCCTAACTGATGAGAAACAAATATTTTAAGCAACTTAAGGACAGAAAGCATATCATCTTTATGTTTATATTCCTAGCTATAAGCAATGTGAACTGCAACAGAGTTGCTGGTCAATTAATACTTATTTAATGAACTAATAGGTTTGTTCTTCAACTCTCCAGAAAAGCAAGAAGCAGGATGAGGTTCTCACTAAGTAATTCACACATGGTTATGACTCTTTTTTAACTTATTCTATATGTTGAATGGCTGATAAAACAAGAGTGTCACACTGTCCCTAATTATGTCTGATGTAATTACAGATTTCTGTAAATGTGATAATAAGAAAAAGTATATCATGCATTAAAATGACTAGTCATGTTACCTTTGTATAATATAAAAACAAAACTCTATTCTATAGCCTTAGTTTACAAAACTGACCACTCATCATAGGAAAAAAAAATGTTTTTTTGACTGGTTCAACCCATCCTATTGCCATAAATGCCATAAATGGAATATTAGTATTTTATACATCCTGCCAATGAAGTAAGTTGACTCTTGTTTAGCCAAAACAAACTTTATCTTTTTTTTCCTCCTCAGTAAAGTAATTTCCTTCCTGGCAATGAGTATCGACTAACATGCTGATGGAAATTGGTAAGTCTAGTTCATCCTTCAGTAATGCCCTGGACTCAGAGCACACAAATATGAAATGTTACTGTGGCTTATTGTGAACCATAAAGAAAAGTATAGAAAACATAAGAGCACAGTTTAATGAATTACATAATAAAGCAATCATCTGTGTAACCACCACTGGGTTCCAAAATAGAACTTTACCAGCAGACACCTAGTTGTAAAACTTTACCTCCCACTCTGTCCAGACATTTACAATAATACGTTCCTTGCCTTTCTTTATAGTTTTACTGCCTGATAAGTTATCACTAAATAATATTATTCAGTTTTATCTGTTATGAACTTTCTATAAATGGAATCCTATATTATACATTTCTTTGGTGTGACTTCTATCACTCAGTGTTAGGCTTTTACGATTTCTCCATGTTGTTAGGTATACTTGTAGTTTGTTCATTTTAATTGCTGTTCATAACCCATTGTATGAATACACCTTAATTTACTTTTCCATTCTATTGTTGATGAACATTTTAATTGCTTGCAGTTTGGGGCTGTTATGAATAAGGATGCTATGGTATTTGCACATATGTATCTTAGTATATCTAAGCATGACTTTTTGTAGGGTATATAATTAGAAGTGAATTGCTGGGTTTGAGAATATATGTATCCTCAAGTTTACTAGAATGAAAAACAATGAAAATGAAAAAAATAATTGCAAATTTATTGTACCTGTTTAACTGGTTTTATTTAAGAAAAGAGTTTCTCAAATTCTAAAGGTGAATTACATCTAGTATTGCGTATTTCACATGGAGAGTAGTACATAATCTGAAAAAAATTCAAAATAAAATGCAAATGAAGTATTAATGTCTAAAAGAGATTAATGAACATTTGTACTTTTCTCTGACAAAAATATATATTTCTTCTCATAAAAGTGGCAAAAATGCATTAATCATATTTATCAGAACCCTGAATCAAGCAGTAGTGTGGACAGGAATAGATCCTGTAGAGATTCAAAAGTAGAACGTAATGCTTAGATTTTCACTTTATGGAATTCATATTTCTTTTATAATAGTACTAAGTTTAGAAATCTTGCCCAACATGTAATTAAACAACCATTGAATGGCTTATTAAAGAACTTGCTCTTAATATATAACTTCCAGTTTTATATTTATAAAATTTTGAGCAAGGGAAGCAGCTTTACACTAAAAACAGATAATCAAATCAGCACTCTCTTTGACTGGTTCTCCTGAAATGAAAAAAAAAAAAACAAAACAAAATTTAAAAAGTCCCCATGCTTTGATTTACCATGAAACAAAATCCCTTTTCTTAAATTACATCAGAATTTTTGGAACCAGTATAAGAGATTTTTTTAGAAAGATGTGTCATGGTATTAAAGATGCCACTGAGAACAAGGTAGATTTGGTCTCTGCTGTCAACGCAGCTTAGAGTCTAAAGGGAAATGCAGAATAAGAAACTGAGATATTATGACAGAGTAAAAAGGCACATTAAAAAGAGCACTTGATCAAGTAAGACTTGAAAGATGAAAAAGGTGTGATGGAGAGGGAAGGATAACATATGTTCTAGGAAGAGGAACGAAAGCCCAGAAAGGAAAAAGGAAGTAGAGAAGGATCAGAAATTAATATAAGGATCTTAGTAGTCAGCCAGACATGAGATGAAATCTCAAGCCCTCTGAATAATAGCTGTGTGACTTTGGGTAAGTCACTTACCCTTGCTATTTCTCCCTATAAAATAGCAATGATAATACTTAAGATTTATGCAAGGATCAGCTAAGATAATATTTATTAAGCACACATAAAATAATTCCTCCATAAAGGTAGATAGCAACTTTTTATAGCAGAATAAAACATTTTGGAGTCGGGTAGTGTTTATGTGAGACAGGAATATATAGAGATAAGAATTTTAAGACATCAAGAGCATTGGGCTATATTATATAATCCAGTCCTTACGCTAAGAACAATGGGGAGTAACAGCAACAGACTGTTTCAGAAAGGATGCTCAGGCTGTAGTAAACATATCTTAAAGGGAAAAAGAATGGGAAAACAAGTAAGGACCTGCATGAGGTTAGTGGCAATGGAAATGATGGGAACTGATGTATTTAAAAGATATTTAGGGCCAGCTGAGTGGCTCAGTTGGTTAAGAGCTCGCTCAAGAGTGCGAGCTGAGCTCTGAGCAACAGCTGTTCGAGGCCAGCCCGAGCTGAGTTGCCGTTGAGCTGCCAACAGGTGGCAGGATGACTCAGCTAAAAAAATAAAATAAAATAAAAAACAAATAAAAGATATTTAAATGCAGTGTGTCCATTTCTGGCAGTATGGCAGACAGAACTAAAACTCTTCCTTTATATACCTAAATAATTGTGTGTGTCTATATGTATATATCTATATCTATATCCATACCTATATAGAAATTTTCTTTAACAAATATGTTACTTTTCAAGTAAAAAAGGGAAATAAAAATGCTCTGAGGATGGATATGAAGCATGGGCATGAATCCTGGGAGGTCAGTAAGCACTGAAAGTAATTGTTTCCCTGGGTAGACACTTTCTATCTTGGGTGGCCTAGAGCTTAAGTTTTTATGACTGGCACATGTGGGGAACAAGAGACAAAGCCCTGCTCTGCACCAACCCATTACCTACTTCTGCATGGGTCCTAGGCCCATAAGGAGCTAGTTCAAGAAAAGGATGATTTAGAAAACAGTGCTATATAATATTAATATTAGACAAGTAAAAAGGCAAAAGTCCTATTCTTAGAAATAAAGAAGGTAACAATATAGTGATAAATGTTTCAATTCATCGGGAAGATGCAATAATCTAAAACTTGTAAACAATAATATAGCTTCGAAATAAAGGAAGTGAAAATTTGATATCAAAATGAGATATTTCAATACAATCTACACAGCAATTATTAGATCAAGATGAGATAATCAGTGACTGTATAAAAGGTTTTAACAGCACGATCAAACTAGATTATGTTTAACAAATAAAATATTCTTACAAAGCACATGAAAGAACTGTGTACCCAATTTTTGTGTCACACTTTTCAAGCACACATTGAACATGTGGCTTCATAAATGAAGTCTTGAAAAATTCCAAATAATCAATACACATACATCAAAATTGCTTACTACAGAAATACTTATCATCTAAATTGCTAAAATTTAGATATACTTAGAAATCAACAAAACCAAGAAAAAAGTTTAAAAATTTAAATCATGCATTACATAAACTACTTATGGATCAAAGCAGATTTCATAATGGAAATTAGAAAATACTTAGACCTGGCTAATAGTAAGGAATATTTTAAATCTTGTGGGATATAACAACAAAAATGTCTCAAAAGGAAATCCGTAGCTTTCATATCTATCTCAGAATAGAAAAAAAAAGATGAAAATTAATTATCCTATGTAAAAAATTAGCAAAAAGCATAAAAAATGCAAAGTAGAAATGAAGATATAATAAAGTTAAGATCAGAAATTAATAAAATAGAAGAAAAAAAAACCTATTGTACTAACAATGCCAAAAGTTGAATTATGGAGGAAAAAAAATGACAAAATATTGGGAAGTTATTGCTTCCATCCACCTTATACTAGATGTTCTGGATTTGTTTGTAAAACAAGAAAAATAAGTAAAGTCTAAAGAATTGGAAAGGAAGAAACAACTGTCATAACTAGTAAATGACATGATTCTCTATATGAAAAACTCAAAAGACCAATTATTAAAATTAATAAGAGAGGTTAGCAAGTTGGTATATATACAATAAACCATGTTCAAGAATATGGCAATTCAATATTGTAAACTTGTCAATTCTCCACAAACATATTTATAGTTTCAACACAAATTTAATCAAAACTTCAATAGGATTTTTCATAGAGATAATGGCAATTAAGAACATATATACACAGGAAAGGTAAAAAATATAATCAGGACCTTCTTAAAGCAAAGCAAGGTGGGAGGACTAGCTCTACCAGATATCCAGACATATGAAGCTATAGCATTTTAAAGTGTGATTTTAGCACAATGATAGAAAATATACCAACAAAAAAAGCCAAGAAGTAGAGCCACCAATGTTTAAAAACATGATCTAAAATGGGGAAACTGACACATTGTGCAATCAATGGTAACAGAAAAATCAGATTCTAATTGTTAAAAAGAATTTGTTTCTTCCATTAGACCATACACAAAAATCAATCCCAGTTAGGTTAAAATCTTAAATGTTGAAGAAATATTTTATATTTTTACAAGAAATTGTAGGCTGTCTTTATGACTTTGGGGAAGTAAATGCGTTTCTTACATAAGACACAAAATCATTTAATATAAAAATAAGAATTACTTAATTTACATTACAATTAAAAAGTTTTGTTGCTCAGAAAACGGAGAAACTTTTCTGTTGATTACAAATAAATACCAAAAAGCAGTCAATCGGGAGAATAAAATTTGTATACACTTATAACTGACAAATGATGTCAATCCACATACATATATAAAAAAATCTAATATAAAATTCACTAAGAAATGGGAATAAAACAAATAGAAAAATGGATCAAAATACATACTAATATGTTTCACAGAAGAAAAAACAAATGGCAAAAGTTAATAAAAATATGTCCATCTACATTAAATTTTGGAAAACAATGGTAATTAATCCACAATGAAATACTATTTTTACATCGACCATATTGACAAAATTAAATGTCCTGTAAACTCAAGTGTTGGTCAGAATACAGAGCAATGAGAATTCTTAAACACTTCAAGAGTAGTTAAAGGGGCAGCTAGTTAGCTCAGTTGGTTAGAGAGCAGTGCTCGTAAAGCCGAGGTTGCTGTTTAGATCCTCACACCCTCCACAACTAGATTGAAACAAGTACTTGACTTGGAGCTGATGAGTCCTGGAAAAACACAGTGTTCCCCAATTTAAAAAAAAAAAAAAGAAGAAAAGAAAGAGTTAAATATGTTATCTATACACTGGAAAATAACTTGGCAATAACTAGTAAAGTTGGAAATATACATGTATTACAGTCCAGAAATTCTACTTCTAGATAGAGACCTTACTAAGACTCTTGTTCATATCATGTTAATTGAGGATATGCACATGAATCTCATAGAAGCATTGTTACAGGGAAAGAAACAATAAAACACAAATGGCCATTGTTAGGTAAATATATAAATAAATTTTTATATACTTAAAAAATGTTATACTATACAATTTTCAAGCTCACCATGCCTACATCCAAAATATGGATTAAATCTCAAGACATAGTGTTGAGTGTAAAAAGCAGGCTGTTGACGAAAGCACACATTAGAATACCATTTTTATAGATCTCACAACCAGGCAAAGTTATACATTATATTGTTGGGAGATAAATATAAAGAATAAGATGAATAACAAAAATTTAAAATAGTAATTAAACCTGAGGGGGTGAGTAGGAACTGGGCTGCTCCATAGAGCAGCACAAAGTGAAATTCAATAGAAAGTACTAGTAACTTCTATTTCTTAATTTGAGTGATGGTTCCATGGGTATTAATTTTATGATTATGCTGTACATAATAAGTTATTTTTGCTACAAATGCACAAGGTTGATAATTAAAGTTGTAAATGAAGATGAAATTGAATTGCCAATATTTGTTCATTTGTAAATGGTGAGGAAGAGGCAAGAGCAAAGAAGTGCTACAGTGATCAGTTGAGCCTCTCAGTGGATGGTGTTGCTATTTAATGAGGAAGAAGAGAATCAGGTGAGGGTGGGTGTGAGCAAGTGAGGAGGCAGAATAGTGCTGAATTAAGTTTTGAACCATTCAGATTCAGATACCTGCACTACATCTTGGTGAAATGTTGGAGAGTCAATTGCAACATAGGAGTGAATATGGAAAGAAAACTTGGAACCTTAGATTGAGAGTCCTGGGAATACTTGGCATATAAATTGTCTCTGAGGACACTGAAATGCATGAAATTACCTGAGGAGGAGACTGAGCAGTAGAGTAGAATAGAAGGGGGTTGGTATTCACCTTTACAGATGTCACAAATTGGCAATTCCAAAGAGCTGTCATCTCAGGAGTAGAGGATTAACGAACACCAGACTAAACCGAAATTTAATGCAGTAAATTATGCACGTCCTTCTTTAAGTCCCAGAACAGGTAGGCAAGTAATGCAGAGATGTTCCACAAAACAAGAGTATTTACAAGTCCCCTTTCACACTGGCTGCAGGAAAACCCTAAATAGAGCTCCCCTCCTTGATGTGGCCTGCTGGCAAAAGATAACCTCTCAATAAGTTTCTTAAAACTAGAGCCTAGAGAATTCAGCAGTGCTCCTTTCTCACTTTCCTGCTTGCCTTAAAGAAGTAAACAGCCAGTCATGTGGCGAACCACCTGTGGAGACGCCCAGGTGGCCAGTAAGTGCAGACATCCTATAGCACCAGCAGGTCTTGGCCTTACAGCCACAAATTATTTCTGCCCAAACCTGTGTGAGCTTGAAAGTGGATTCCTTTCTAGTTGATCTTCCAGTAAAGAACCTAGCTCTGCTGACATCTCAGTTGAAGCCATGAGACCTTGAGCAGAAAAGCAAGCTAAACTAAGCTCAAATTCCTGTCCTTCAAAAATTGTGAAATAAATATGTGCTATTTAAGGTACTAAGTTTGTGGTAGTTTGTTATGCATCAATAGAAAATGAATAGAAGTGTGTGTGTGTGTGTGTGTGTGTGTGTGTTAGACATTCTTCAAGATCTATGTGGATGATGGGGAGGAGACAGAAAAATATGATAGGTATATTTCTTTAGGAAGATTTTAAGTGGTTAGGAGGAACTCCCTTTCCCAAAACAATGTATATATTAAAGGTAGAAACCGCCATTCAGGTAAAGTGACTGAGTCAGAAATAGTTTCTGGATGACCAAAAGAAGAATGTTAGATCTTTCCTTGCAGATTGTATCACTTACTCTCTGAGCTTTCCATTTGATCAGTTTGGGTTTCCTCCCCTAACTTATATCTCTCTCCTCTAACATATGCATTCATAGTTTGTAAGAGCCAACAGCCAGTGACAGCTCACTCCTGGTTGAAACCCAACTTACAGTGAAGTGACATTTCTCCCCAGTTTAAAATTTAATATAAAGTCTCAATATGGCTGGTTAGATAAGCAGAATTAGCTCAATTTTTCTGTGCCTGTGATATTATTTATTGATCATTTTTACAAATTGGTTCAAATTTACAACCAAATTATGAAACCCAGAAAGCTTGAGGAAGTATAAGCAAACAGGAGTATTTAATAATATTGGAAAATTTAAATATTAAAGTATACTTAGTAATAAGGAACTATATATATCAGGCATAAAAGAATGTAAATCTGGACCTCACATACTCTTAGTAAAACCGAAATTCTCTGAATGAAGTATTGGGTCTGTTAATTGCCTTTCTCTTTCATTAATGCTACAAAGAACTAATTGAAGGTCAGCAATTCTTTTTGAAGTCTCCATAGTAACTGTGATCTTAGCCACATCTTTGATTTAGAACACCAAAATGTCATAATTGATATCAAGCTCGTGAACAACAGATCAGGGCATTGGAGCCATATTTGATGCAATATCAAAGGTACTTACTTGTTTGTTCTTGTGTGTTAGTGTTCCTCACTGTCTTTCTCTATTTTACATCTTCCTTCATAAGGAACAAAACTTGGAAATCTTAAAATACTAACAATGTAGAACTTACCTAAACCTGAAATCTACCATAATAGCTTGAGAAGGACCTGATGTTAAGAGGAAAGACTCCAGGGCTGATCTTTACAAGGCAAGAGAAGTAAATGGCTCATCTAATTGGCTCAACCATTAAATGAGAATCATATAAAAATTAGGATTGTGTAATGTGATCCTGGAAAAAAATTTTAATCACACAGCATAGGTAATTAGATGAAGAATAGAAAGAAAAAAGAATGGCTATATTCACTGGGAAAAACAAAACAAAACAAAACAAAACAGAATAAAGAACAACCAGAGAAATAAATAGGGTTATATTAGCAAGTGAAGTTGGGAACTGCCCTAACAGTGTAACAGGTGGGGGAAACATCAGACATTGAAGGGAGTAGAATCCCTTTGAGCTACTTATAGTTAGTGACCTCAAAGGCTAGTAAAGTCAGGAGACAGCCTCAGCTTTAACACAGCTGCTCTTTGGCATTATTAATGGCATGAAAGTGGATCTGGGAATTGGTAAAATAGTAACAGCTAAACCAACAGTTAAAAAATAGAAGGAAGTCTCCAAGTCATGAGACCTATCCATCAATTAGGCAAGAAAAGTCCTTTTTTGCTGGAAATGAAGACAAGACAAGAATCCCCAGCCCATATCAATTGCAACACCTCTGTCTTTAACTCAAGTTCATTTTAATTTAAAACCAGCCTAGTCTGAGTCTCTAGCTTATGGTTTGGATCCACTTTGGGAGTTTTCCCCAAACCTTCCTCCCCAGATGCACAAGGGGACCATTCTGGAAAGGTGAGAAAAAAGGCAGTATGTGAGTCTCTCAGTGGTCCAAGCATTGAAAACAATCTCTCTCCTCAGTTGTCTGTTATTTATAATTATACTATATGAATATTGTGCCCTAAGGAATAAACAATGTGAGAAGAGTATGCTGTCTTTCCAACGGTGACACTCAGCTCACGGAGGAGCTGTTCTGTCCTTCAAAAAAATAGGAATGGGCTACTTCAGGGCTTAGGAAAATTACTCTGGAGACCATAATTTCTTGAAGAGCTTGGTAGAACAAAGACCTGACCCAATGCTCAGAGAGTCTCTTGGCAGAGAACATCAGTGATGGTTGTTTCCTTATTCACCCCACACCGGTCAAACCCTTAAGCTTAGCCAGAAAAAAACTAGGTTCTTGAGTAATTCTCTACCTCTCACTTTTAGCAAATACAACTCAGTAGATGCTGAATAGGGCAATATTGTTATGGATCAGTGCATTGGCCTTATTAATATTTCTATTTAAATTAAAAACTTTCATAAGATTGCTTTAGCACATTTCTAAAAGATGCTAACATGTATAAAACTTCCATGTTTGCTTACCATCATATTACTTTAAGTGCTTAACATGTATAAAACTTCCATGTTTGCTTACCATCATATTACTTTAAGTGCTTTCCTAGCAGGAGAATCTAAGCTGGTTTCCTTCAAAACTCCCCGATATTCCTGAGGGAAGAAAAAGGAATGCTGCTACTTATTGGGCACCTACCATACAGGTATAGTACTTGTCCCTTATTGAAATGATTTTATTAATCCTCACAACAGCTCTTATGAAACAGTACTAGTCTCATCAGCATTTTATGAGTGAAGTATCTAAGATACAGAGAGATTGAATAACTTCAAAAAATTGCATTGCTCACAAGCAAGTAAACTGAGATATATATAAATAAATCGGGGGATTTCTTACCTTTTAAGATACAAAAGATGTTGGAAATATAACCATCATATATATCTGAATTAGGAAAAATATATATATTGATAAATTAAAAACAAGCCTTTGTTTTTATCAACTTATTTAAGTAAATAGTTATTAAGTGTTGAGTACATTGTGTAGTAGTGGTTAGGAACACAGGCTGTTGAGCCAGCTGCCTGGCTTTCAATCTTGTCTTCACTATTTAGTATTGTGCATTAGTTATTACTATTTTTTACTGACCTATAACTGATTTCCAAAATCCTGTTAGTTTCAGGTATATATCATAGTGATTCAATATTTATATACATTACAAAACGATTCCCATGATAAGTCTAGTTACCATCTGTCACCATACAAAGTTATTACAAATATTGAAAATATTGCTGTACATTACATCCCCATGACTTCTTTATTTTATAACTGGAAGTTTGTACCTCTTAACCCCTTTGCATATTTTGGCTGCCCCCAATTTCTATTAAATAATCATTGTATCTGTTCCTAAACTCAGAGCCTGGAGAAGTCAGTATTGTTCCTTTCTCTATTGTTTATAGCCGATCTAGACAAATCAAAGTACAGATGAAAATTTCTCTGTATCCCACACGAGTGGGTCAATGGTTCATTTATTCCATGGTTAATAAGGGTTATCACCACATTCCTAAATCTATTTTAAATATCCTCTAGTAATAAAGAATGAGAGAACTTTCTAAGACAGCATTTTACATGTTAAAGCCACATTTATTTTATTTAGGGAAAAATGCTTTCAAAACACTTCATAAAAATTTGACATCTTTAGATATAATACAATCGTGAAAGAGACCTGTATGTTTTCCTTTTTCTTAAAAAGGTCAGAAATTTTCAGCTCCATTACAAATTAATAAGGCCTCCCAAGAAGAGTGAGGCAGACAATTTTTATATTCTCAGCTGTCTCCAGTTTCTTAATTTATTCATGTAGTCAACAAAACTTTGTTGAACTTTTACTGTGTGTTCAGCATAAAGAATACATTGGTAAACAAAACTGATCAGATGTTATCTGCACTTTCATAAAATCTGAAGGCATGTGATCATTTGATTCTTCTGTTTTTATATTAATTATAGTGATAAAAGCCAACAATCTTATGAAAGTTTTTAATTTAAATAAAAATGTTAATAAGGCCAATGCACTGATCCATAAAAATATTGCCTTTTAGCATCATAAATTTATGTTAATTGTGTGATTCAATCACAAAGATTTTCATGGCATTTTTCTTTTCTCTGGGGTAGACTTTCAAGTTCCACATAGTAGTAATAATATTAAATCCAAGAACATTAACAGGAGGAATGAGCTGTTAGACATTTTGTATAGTAAATTTCTACCTTTAACTTACAAATTAGAATAAATCTTTAAAAGCTGAGGTAAGTATTATCTTGCTTATTTTTAGGCATTTTTAAGTAAATAGATTGTTTAAAAAAGAGAGTATTTAATCATTTACTTCAAAGGTAACTATCTTTCTACCCAAACTCTTTTGGATAATTTGCCTCTTTGTTTCAATAGTACCCTCTTAACACACCTCCGCTTTCACACCTGCAAAAAAAAACTTATCTGGTGACCATTAGACAGAGTGCCAACTCTCTTTAATAAAGACTTTATAAAAATGTATTTGACAAAATAGCCAAAATATACAATAGAGAAAGGATAATCTGTTCAATAAATGGGGTTGGAAAAACTGGACAGACACATGCAAAAGAATTAAACTGGAGCAGTTTTACACCATATATAAAAATCAACTAAATATGGATTATTAAAGACTTGAGCATAAGACCTGAAACCATAAAACTTCTGAAAGAGAACTTAGGGGGTTGCAATGATCTTTTGGATTTGACATCAAAAGCAACAAAAATGAAAATAAACAAATGGGACTATGTCAAACTAAAAAGCTTCTGTATAGAAAAGAAAACCGTCAACAAAATGAAAGGCAATCTACTGAATGGGAATCCACATTTGCAAATCATGTATCTGATAAGAGGATAATATTCAAAATATATAAAGAGCTTATATAACTTAGTAGTAAAACCCCCAAAAAATCCAATTAAAAAATAGGCAGAGGGACCGGCCGAGTGGCACGGTGGTTAAGAGCTGCCTTGGGACGCCAGCGATCCCGGTTTGGATCCCACTTAGGAGGGCCAGTGATATTGCCCGCTTTAAAAAAAAAAAAAAAAAAAAAAAAAAAAAAAAAGTAGGCAGAGGTTCTGAATAGACAATTTTAAAAAGAGAACACACAAATGGCCAACAGGTACATGAAAAGGTGCTCAACGTCACTAATCATCAGGGAAATGTAAATTGAAACCATAATGAGATATCATCTCATACCTGTTAGAATAACAATATAAAAAAGACAAGAAATAACAAATGTTGGCCAGGATTTGGAGAAAAGGAAACCATTGTGCACTGTTGAAAAGAGTGTAAATTGGTGCAGCCACTATGGAAAACAGTAAAGAGGCTCCTCAAAAAATTAAAACTACAGCTACCATATGATCCAGCAATTCTACTCCTAGGTATTTATCTAAAGAAAACAAAATCACTAACTTGAAAAGATATCTGCATCCACATGTTCATTGCAGCATTATTCACAATAGCCAATACATGGTAATAAGCTAAGTGTTCATTAACAGATGAATGGATAGAGAAAAAAAATACATATAATTTAGCCATAAAAAGTAAAGAAATCTTGTCATTTTTTACAGCATGGATGGACCTCAAGGGCATTAGCTAAGTGAAATAAGTCAGACAGAGGGAAAAGAGAAAGAAAAGAAAGAGCTCAAATACAGAGAACAGGTTGGTGGTTGCCAGAGGCAAGGGGATGAGGGTGTGAACAAAATGGGTGAAGGTGGTCAAAAGGCACATATTGTTATAAGAAAAATAAGTTCCAGGGATCTAATGTACAGCATAGTGACTATATTAACTATACTATTCTGTATGTATGAAAGTTGCGAAGAGAATAAATCTTAAGTCCTTATAAGAAAAACATGTTTGTAACTTCGGTGATGGATGTTAACTATTATAATTACTGTGGTAATCATTTCATATTATATACAAATGTCAAATCATGTTGTACACCTAAAACTAATATAATGTTATATGTCAATTATATCTCAATAAAAATGTACTTAAGGGTATTTGTGGTGACTTTCGGAAACCAAATAAACAGCATAAAGCAGGGGCAGATAGGTGTAGAGCAGAGCGTTCTCTAACTACACTAACTATTACAGATATATGAAAAATGAAATTTGATAAATAAATATGTCTGTTAAAATACATATTAGGATTTTTAAGGTTTAAATAAGAATTATAGACACCTAAAGATATTTGTTTCTCTTAGACAAGATGAGAATCACTTCCTTAAACCAGCTAAAGCAATGAAAAAAAAAAAGAAACTGAAATTGAACATCTTTATGACTATAGAATTAACTGAATTCTCTATAACTTTACACTGATTTTTATTATCTGGCTTAATACAAGGGGCATTGTAAATACTGAGAGGGATGGAAGTGTCCTTGTTATTTATTACCTGTGAACCAGGGACATGTTTTACACTGCTCTTGTTGTCATAGAGGAAAGCAAATTTCTGTTCTCCTTCCCCAGAAAGGAAAAATATGAGAGGAATACTTTCAATCTTTCTCCTTCCCCTCTTTTTTCCCTTCTCCATTGAAAGTGGAGTGACTTCCTGAAGGATAAGTTTGGGAGAAAAGCTGAATGTACTTGATTCAGGTGGCTTTGCAGAACCAAACTGTCTACCTCACGCATGCATTCTTTTTTGCTCCCCACACTGTAGGTAACCTGCTGAGAACAGCCTATGGATCCCTGTGGAGGCATCTGTCCTTATCCATTCAAACCTGATTAATTAACTTAGTTAACTCATTTGGTCATAGATCAAAAGTCGTTCTCTCTGGTAAGCTTTATCAGTAATAAAGTTAATATTTTAAACTTCACTTGTGAGTTCTCAATCATTTATAAACTTAGAAGAAAAGAACAAATATGGTGTCATTTATTGGATTTCTAAAACTCTTACATTACTTAAATATTCAATTTGTTGGCATTAGAAACTTTATTTCTTTAGAGAAAAATAATAATTGTAATAGGTTTTAGGCATCTTCAAGCATAAAATTCAATAAAAGCTCTGGGCTAAGGAACAGGATGATAGAAAGAACTACACTTCAGTTAAAAATGTAAGTTTAGTGTAAATATTAAGAATATAGAAGAACCATAGATACAAATATAGAGGCCAAGAAATGATAGTTTTTCAATATAATTTTCAATACTAAGTTATGCAATTTATCAAGAATGGACATATTAAGTTTATGCAAAATTAATCAAATTTTTGAAACTCACTATAGGAGAAACACAACCAAGTTTTAAGTTGATTATTTAACAATAATTCCTTTATTTGTTTTTGGTTATAATTCTTTACTTGTTTCATTGTAATCATCAGACTCTTGAAAATTATCTTTCCTCTCCCTAGTTAAAAAACTATGTGTATGTGTGTCTGTGTGGGTGTGTGTGTATAGTGTGTGTGTGTATATTTGTGTATATACACATACACATATGAATTAAAATTTACAGTTGAATTATTTAAGTTATTTGCTGTTGAGAAGGCTTTTCCCTGGAGAGGCATGATTTCTAACCTTTAGATTATTGAAAGTGTTTCTTTGGGTGGCTTTAAGTTTATCTTTACATCCCACCAGAAGCAGAACTATAAGCAAAATAATTGTACCCACGTAACAAACGTTTCCTTCCTCATCCTTCAAAACCTAGTGTTCCTTTTAACCCTTAACAATATATTTTTTTTTAGTATTTCCTCACTTGTATTTAATAGCACAAAATTTATATATATATATATATATATATATATATACACACATACATATATACACACAGTGTTTCTTGTTGCACAATCTCACATGTGCACATGCTCACACACATAAAAACAGGAATAGCTTGCTCCTCTTTCTCTGGGAAGTAAACATTTAAATGCACGAACATCTGTGAGAAAACAAATCCATTAAATGACAATTGTTTGCATACAATAATTTCTTTTTTTAAATGAAATTTTATGTAAAGATAGTCTTTAGTCTACTGCTACTTGCTCAAGTATAGCTTAAATTTCAAACATGTTAACATATGTTGTCTGGGCCTCTTCTCTCTGGATAATCCACAACTTTACCAACTCTATATACTCTGAATATATCTATTGTAATCTCTCTCTCTCTCTCTCTCTCTCTCTCTCTCTCTCTCTCTCTCTCTCATCTATCTATCATCTATCTATCTATCTATCTATCTATCTATCTATCTATCTATCTATCTATCTATATCTATCCCTTTAGAACCCTTTATGTTGCTGCCAGCTGGATGTCTGAAATCTGTCTAATGTTGAATATCCAAAATCAACATGCCTGAAAGTGAATTTGGCATCTTCCATTCACACAAGTTCACCTTCGGGTGTTCCCTATCTCAGAAAGGGCACCTCTACCCAAACCAGAGATCCTGCTTTCATCCTAGTTACCTTCCTCTCTCTGCTTCACAGCTTCCCTCATATACCATTAGTCATCAAATTTAATTAACCTAAACATATTCTGTGTCCTTATACACCATCAGTTTTCACTAGATTTTTATAATAGTCTCTTGATTTATTTCCAATGTGTTTTTCCCAGAGCACCTACTAATCTATCCTCCACCCTAGTGTTGAAATTATCTTTCTACCAAGGAAATTTGATCAAGTTGACTCTTATAGGGATTATCCCATTACTGATGTCACTGTGACATTGAAAGATTAGACATTTTAGTAATTTAAGGACATGAGGACTCTTACCTTCCTATCTAGTACTCTTTGGATGATACTATAATGTAAAATTCTAAAACAAAAGAAAAGTAGAATGATCAGTATGAAAGGCATTCCTACAATGTGTGTTTTGGATGAAAACTGGATGCTGCTTTTTCTACTTAGTGGAAGGAAAGAGTTGAGGCCCTCCTGAGTCAGCAATTGTGCAACATCGTCCTATTTCAGGCCTTGATTTCTACAGCTTGACATAATGCTATAGTTTGCAAATCTTCACTTCAGCAATAAACTGTCAATTTATTGAACTTTACGTTGCTTGGTCCCTCGCATAATTCCTGGAGCATAGAGGCCTGACATCGCTTGCACCTAATATCCTCTGTTTTCATAGCAGAGCTCAGCATGTAGAAGGCACATGTGCTGAGGAACAGTCCTCCAGCAACCGCTTTTCCAACATGAAGCTGTTATCAGCAACAGCACCAAGCAGAGGAAGCAAGTTTACAAGATCACACCAACATCCTAGTCCCTAGTCAGGCCTTTGTGGTTTCAAAAAACTACAAATTCTGCCCACAGCAAAAGACTACATCTCCTGTTTCCTGTTCTACTGTGGCCTTCTACTTTATTCCCTAGCTCCAATATCTGTCAAGTCCCCACTTCAGGGATCACCAAAGGTGAAAGTCAAATGTCCTCTTCTATACCTCTGATATGTGGATTACTATTGTCAATGTAAGAATGTCCAAATTTGTAAAGAATTTTTATAAGAATTTATTTGAGCCAAACTGATGAAAATTGTGAGGAAGCAAGATCTCAGATGCTCCACAGAATAACAGTTTTGCAATATCTTTTATGTATTTTAAATTAAGGAGGGAAAGTAAGGAAGATTGCATGAAGGTAGGAGAAAGCAGGGTAGAAATCAGACTATGGGATAGTTAAGATTATGTGATCTTTTGAGGGTGGTCATGCTGTCTTGAGGAAGGGTCTGAAAAGGAACATTTAAAAAGTAAGTTAGGCCGGTCAAGTGGCGCATTGGTTAAGAGCTGGCTTGGGACGCCGACTCTGAGCAGCAGGGCCACGATTTGGATCCTACATATGAGGGCCAGTGACACTGCCCTCTACAGGTAAAATGGTGAACAACAGCTCCATCTGGAGCTGGGCTGCTGTGATTCGCCAGCGACGGCATAGCTGCAGCCCCTGCTGCAGTGGGTTGCCATAAGCTACAGTGAGTGGCTGGCAGCTGGCGTGAGCTGCCAAGAGCCGCCGTGAGTGGCCGTCCAGTGGCAGGCGAGCGACTGTCTCACCACTATAATGATGATACCAATATGGGCCAGTGAAGCGACGTCCTCCACAACTAGACTGAAGAGCAAAAGGATAGCAACTTGTCTATTCCCCTTCCCTGGTTCCCCAACACTGTTCCCCTCTCCCAATTCCCCAATAAAATCTTTAAAAACAAAGTTGTGTTAACCTAGAGGCACAGAAACAAAGACAGGGTTTGCTTAAAGCAGATAAACCTTTCATTAGTTATAGGCCTAGGGTGTGACTACCCACCATGACCTGCCCAGTTAGGAATTTATGATCTGATCACCCTGTGAGGTTACTTTCCATAGAATCCCTTTTTCTTCAACACTATCAAAATCACCTAATTCTGTAGATACACTTCAACTTGACTGTCCCTTTACTCTCATCTTTTCTCTTAATCTTATGAATTCATTTTCTATACCATCAAATACTTTCCCATTATTCTACCTTTATAAGAACTTGGCTCGACCTCTAATTTTATCATTTTCTTCATGAACTCTCACTAAACAACTTATAGGGAAAGAGGAAAAACAAACACATACCTTTTTTTTTTCTCATTGACAACTCTATACTATTGTTTCAAACAATTTCAAAGAACCTCTTGTGTTTATCATTTGCCTTATGGTTTCACTTGCCACCCTACACACCCAAAACCCAGTAGCCAGTCACGTATAATGCTATGAATAACTTGTGAGATTCCCATAGAGACAGGGCAATTTTCTTGATTATTTTAATATGTAAATATTTAATGTCTATATGTGTCGTTTTTCTAAAATAAATTGTATTTACAGTATGGGCAGGATTGCTTTTATAAAAATTAACTGGTGCAGGAAGTAACCCACATCTTTTTGTTATCCAGCCTAATGCTTATTTCATTTCTAACATCTCATTGCTGATAGTCATCTCTAACATCTATCCCCACAGTGCACTCTGTCCCTAACATTTACATTCTCCTTGAAGTAAGACCCAGATTTAGGTAGTGGTCATTTTTAGAGTGGGATCAATCATATGTCAGGCAAGGGACAGAAACCTAAGAATTGAATCTCAGTGGCATGGTGGAGATCAAGGATCAGGTGACTCTCAGGGTTAGCTTGAGGCATAGAGATTTGTTAAGGATCACATATGGAGTAAACATCAGGGAGGAGCTGAGGCTAATTGTTGGAATAAACATCAGAAAAAAAATGTTGACCTCATTACTTGCTAATGCAAACACTATGAAATTTATTGTTTATGTTTCTTCTGATCATGAAATGCTCAAAATCTTAAAATGGTCTCCTCAAAACTTTCCACTTTAAATCCTTACCCATTAGCTTCTGCATGCCAGAATTTTTATCTCCCTGGTCTTGAACAGAATTCCAACAACCATTTTCTCCAACTTGACTTTTGAACTCTGAGCATTGCTAGAGAAAATTGTGAATCTAAAATTAACTATGTCTACTATATATCTATATATCTTGACCCACGTCAGCAGAGCCTGTAGCTAACAAAATCCTCTGATTTGACTTTGTATGAATCCTCCTTGTCACATTGCCATTCAATGTTTTCTCCAATATTTTCTGACATGCTCAAGCTTTTAAGCCATGCTCTACCTTACCTTTGTTCTACAGATAATCACTTCTTTATTGAGATCAGAGTAGCTTCTGTGAGCTACTTCAACTTTCTTTCTCTCCATGGCTGAATTTCTTTTAATTCATGCAGATCTCCTTCCTTTTTGCCTCAGACAAAGGAAGGATACTTTCACCTTTCCAATATTACATCTTTACTTGTACATCTACTACCATCTCTTTCCCCTAATTTTGAACTTGCTCAATTAACCTTCACATTCAGTCACATTTCCATTGATTTCTTTTCAATTCACCAACATCAGGCCGGCCGAGTGGCGCGTGGTTAAGAGCTGGCTTGGAACGTCAGTGGCCCCAGTTCAGATCCCACATATGAGGGCCAGTGACACTGCCTTCTAAAAATAAAAAAATAAATAAAAATATAAGTGCATCAATTCACCGACATAAAGGAAATATGCAATTTTATTGAAAAGAATGAATGTGTGTATGTTTATGAATGAATGATTACCTTGTCTGTCCCTTGACTGTCATTTCTTGGTGTGCCAGAGAGATATTTTATGAACAACACAAAAGCATATCTTATTCCCAGCTAGCTGATGTTTCTGCATTGGAACTTCCAGCTGCGGTATTGCAACTGTTGAGTGTGGGCATCAGTCAGCACTGTGGTGGTGGTTTATTGGTTCCGCCCTTTACTCCTTGGTCACCTATCTGAGCTAGACACTGGGGTCAAACACTAGACTGTAGGAAGTGAAATCCGACATGGTAGAGAATTTGCCTCCACTCCAGAAGTTTGAGGGTAGAGTTATGGTTTTCTTTCAGACCTAAGCAGTGGCTAGGATAAGCCATGTTCAGTTTCTAGGCTGAAGTTTTATCAGAAGCTTTTGCAGTTTTCAAGGAAGTTGGGGCTGGTGAATTTTTTGTTTTTTTTAACCAATCTATGTTTTAAACAAATGTGGTTTTATTAACTATAATAATTGATATTTTTCTCTAAAGTATGGTGAAGACTTTGTAATTCTTAATAGTTTGCTTAACTAAGGACATACAAATAGATTGCAAGAAATAAGGATCTACAAAAATGAAGAAAACCAAGAATTTGAGGAATGTTTTATGTCTATGCAAAAATTCATTTTACAGTTCAAATCTTTTCCAGAATAGGTATTGTGTTTTACATGTATTTAATTTAAACATTCAGTAAATGTTGAAATTATCTACGATACTGATTTATATTCTAACACTGGAAGTAAAACAAGATTATTTTACTTTCTTTTGCAAGGAGCAAAGGGTTTCAGAATTAAGTTTGTCTTCAAGCAGCAGCAAAGGCTTGCTGACAAGATATTTTGGAACAACTTGCTATTAGGAAGGAAGTATGAGTGGGAGGATGAGAAATAGGTCATGCCCATATGACACATACAAGTTGTGAATTTGTTAGAAGTCCATGATGTAGAACATAAAAGGGTGTAACAATTTATATCAGTGACATAAAGGACCTTATTCTAATCTTTTGTTTTCACAGCTCTGTTCTGAGTTACATTTTCTCTCTCTCTCTCTCTTTCATTCTCATTTACCTCATCAGGTCATATTCTGATAGTTATGAAAAAATTACAATTTATAACATGAGAAATTGCAGAACCTGTCAAAATATCTTGAACAAAATGCATGGACTTTCATGTTGAAACCACTTGCCCTTGTTGCTCTAGGTACATGGCAAAATTATTGCTCCATGAGAAATATTAGTGAATTTTGTCCTCTTTTTTATATAATAGTAATTAATGCTTTTAGAGTTACTTTATCTAAAATTGTCACATTGGCTTTTTGTGCAAGCTTCTCTGCATTCCACAGAAATTGGTAGTAAAATAAATTGCTATCAAATTTTTATCCTAGAACACAAGATAATCAAGTAATTTTTCCCCCCAACAATATAGTATACAGAAATTGGAAACCCATCCAATAATTTGCTCAACAGTTATTGAGCTTCTATAATTTTCAGTTCTCTTGGACGGGTGCTTGAGGAATTCACAGATAGATATCATGGGATTCCTGCTCCTAAGGGCTTTAGAGTTTACTTTGGACAAAAGCCTCTATCATCCCATTTTTACCTCAGCTATATCTCCTACATGTACAATTTCCTGTATCCTCTAGCAAACAAGCTCTCTCCTTTGAATTCTTGTAATACCCTGAAATCCTTATGGAACAAAGTTTTGTTAGTCTTGTGTAATCATCATATATTTGCTTACTTAAATCATCCGAGTAGCTTATAAGAGTTTGGGTTCTTTGAGGACAGAACAGTACCTTTTATAACTTTGTATCTTCCAAAATACATTGCTTAATACCTTAACCTTTATAATGTAATATGAAATCTCTTATACCAGCATTGCAGGGCAGTTTACAGGAAATGCCAGATAAATGGTACAGATAATTAAGAGTTATGGGACAAAGAGGAGGGGAAGGCAACTTACTGCTTGAAGCCACGTAGAAATGCTTAAGGAGGGGTAATACAAGAATTATAGATGGATTGACACTCTTTCACTAATAATATTAAGATACATACTTCTCTAAGGTTTATAATTTATCCAATGGGGAGAAGGAACATTGACAATCTATGTCTCATTTATTTATACAGATTATAAAGTTAGTACATGTTTAAATTATATGTTGCATATTATTTCATTCATATGTGTATTCTATCCCAAAATTTAGTGGAATAAAACAACTATTTTACTTTGTTCCTGATTTGATGGATTATGAATTCAGGCAGGGCATAGCAAAGATTGCTTATTTTTTTCTGCAATATGTCTGGGCCTCAACTGGGGTGGATGAAACATCTGGAGATGGTTGGGATGGTTTGCTTGGGGCCTGTCATTAGGATTCCTTGGTTCTTCACACTGTTCTTGTAGGCACCTGGGCTGGGATGTGTGGCATAGCTCAGGGGTTGCTGGTCACTCTCTTTCCACTCAATTTCTCCATGTAGCTAGCTTGGATATCCTTATAGCAAGATGGTCTTAGGGTATATGTGGTATCAGGAAAACTTCAGTGGAGGTTCTCATTCAAAAGGGAAGAATGAGGGGTAAATAGTAGTCAACAGTCTATACCAGCCAGTACAATAATGCCAATACCTTAGTTGTGTTCCCCAGGAACTGGTTTTCAACTCCTCTCCAGTCTGTTGACTCCACACTGTGAATCATCCTTCCTTTTCCATAGGAAATGGCCTGTTTGCAGCTGCTTAATTTGCTCAGCCTGAAAGTTTGAGACCCTATGATATTTTTATTTTGAAGTGGCCTATTCCATTTAATACAATTTGTCAGTGCTTCCACCAATATAATTGTCCTAAAAACATTGTATCTTTCTCAGGAATGTTATTGATGTTTTCTCCATTAGACAAAAGCATACCCACAAATCTCTTTTAAACAGGTCACTCTCTATCTTAGGCTGAGAGTCGGTATAGTACAACACTCTTACAATCCATTAATACCTGCTGTAAAGAGGGTCTAAGAGGCAAGCTTACAAGCTTTTTTTCTTTTTTTTTTCTTCCTTCCTTCCTTCCTTCCTTCCTTCCTTCCTTCCTTCCTTCCTTCCTTCCTTCCTTCCTTCCTTCTTCTCTTTCTTTCTTCTCCTTCTCCTTTTATTATTATTATTATTATTATTATTATTATTATTTTGGTCTGGTGGAGAGGGCCTGTGAGGATTCTTGACTCCATCTTTAAACTGAGGTGATATTTTACTAGTAAGTACCTGGATTGATCATTACACTGGGACAGTTTCTAGATGGTTAACTGTCCTTAACTCCCTACAGTTTCTCCCAATTCTACTAAAAAAACTAAATGTTCCCCATTTAAGTTTATCTCTCTTTCTTCATATTTTGCCATAAGTACTTAGAAGAAGCCAGTTACCACTTTCAACTTTCTCTGTTAGCCAGATCAATGAGTTCCTCAGATAATTTTTCTGTTTTTCACATTATCATAGGTAAAGCTAACATTTCTGCCAAAGGATAACTTTAGCCTCCTTTCCTCCAGCTTCCAATAATAATTTCTGATTTCTGTACTGTCTTTCAAGTCTTCACTAACAGATTCCTCAATGTCCTTGCAGATTTTTTCCACCACCAGTCTCAAAGTGAATGCCACATATTTTAGCTTTTCTTTTCCTTTTTTATGACAGAGCAACCCAGTTCCGGTTTCAAGTAACTGTATCAGTCAGTATTCAAACAGAAACACTGTATGTATCAGGAACAAGAAATTTATCACAGGAGTTAGAATTCCACAATTGTGAGAGGAATGAGGAATGCAAAATTCCAAATACAGGAATCATAAGACCAGAGAAAACTAACTAACCATCCCTGACAGGTGAATGAGTTGGTTTTTTGCGTGGAAATCTGGAAGTGATGAACATTGGAATTTGAGTCATACAGAATTGGAATCATAAAGGGAAGCTGGTGTAGAAATCCTTGGAAGGGTGTTGGCTTTTCATGACTATTGTCTCTCTGAGGTGACAGCAAAGCATCTGGTCGGGAGTCTCGGGCTGATGTTAGCCATTAGATTTGTCAGTCTGGAAGGAGAGCTACACACAGAGAAGGGAAGAGAGAGGAAAAGCTGGAAATCACCCACAGGCCTGTATCTGTCTTCCATTGTCTCATACTGATGATGACCATTCGGGTGTAATGACTGTGCTTTGCTTCTACCTTCCAGAAATCATTTTTGGTCAGCTAAACCTAGAACCACATAATGAAGGGACTTCTGGAAACAACACTGAAGGAAATGTGAAAATTATAAAAATATATAAGGAAGCAGAATAAGTATTACTCATATGCTCAGGACTAAGGAAAATGCTATTAACATTTTACGTATACTTATCTTTTTCCTGAAATATTTCATTTGCGAATAAACTACAACATAGCAATTAAGGGCCCAGGTTTGGGTTTCCTAGCTAGGACTAATACTGTGACTAATAACTGTATGACCTGTGGTAAAATAATGAACATTTCTTTCTTCCATTTATTTTATCTAAAACGAGGATGAAAAATGGAATCTACCTATGGTAAAAATATGTCCTTCCAATGATATCCACATCCTATTCCCCAGAACCTATGGCTATGTTAGAGTTCATGGAAAGAGGAATTAAATTAAAGGTAGAATTAAGTTTGCTAATCATCTGACTGTGAAAGGAAAGTTTATCCTGTAATATCCAGGTAGATTCCATATAACCACAAGGGTTCTTATAAATAGAAGAGGCAGGAGACAAAGAATCAGAGATAATGGCAGTGTGCAAAGCACTCAGCCTGACCTTCCTGGCTTTGAAGAAGGAGAGACAGTGCTACAAAATGAGAAATGAAGGCAGAAAGGATCTAGAAAAGGGAGAAAACACATTATCCTCTAAAGCCTCCAGAAGGAACATAGCCCTGCCAACACCCTGAGTTTAGCCCAATGAAACTCATTTTAGATTTTCGACCTCCAGAACCATAAGAGAAGAAACTTGTGTTGTTTGAAACCACTAAGGTTATGGCAATTTGTTACAACAAGAATAGGAAATTAACACAGTACCTCATGAAACTGTGAGAATTAAATGAGATGATACATGTGATTATGATTAAAATAGGCTCTAGCACCTGGTAACTGTTCAATAAATGTGATTACTTGCTATTAAAAATTATAATTATTCCATTGAATAAATAAATATATCCCTGTTGTTGGATAGTTAATTTATATTCAATTTCCTGTCATTAGAAAATGCTTCAATGAAAACACTCTATGGGGACCTTGTCTGTCTTGATGTCTATTACAGACTCAGTGGCTAACACAATGTCAGACACAGAGTAGAAGCTCTATAAATATTCATTAAATAGATAAATGAATAAATGATCAACATATTTGTGCCTATATATTTTTTCACATTTGTCTTTTGTCTTTGGGCTAGATTCCCAGAAGTGGAATTACTGGATCAAAATGAGCTGAACATTTTCATGCTCTTTATACCTACTGCCAAATGGATTTTCAGAAAGGTTACACCAATTTACACTCCCACAGCATTGTATGAATGTGATTTTGTCATCCTACTCATGCTAACATTGAGTATCTTACATTTTAAAATCTCTGACAACTTTTTGCCTATTTTTATCATTCCTTTAATTGCATTTTCTTATTATTTGTAATGTTGAAAAACTCATTAAATTGTTCTTTTATTTATTATTGACCATTTTTGTAATTTCTTTTCTAAAGTTTCTGATGATTATTTTCAAATTACAAATTGTTTTAAACATAAGAAAAGTACAGGAAATAATAAGTCCTCCTGAATTTACTGGCAAAACTTGACAAATGTTAGCAGTTTTATAATATTAGCTTCATTTATTGATTTATATATTCCAGAAAAAGAATGTTATAGCTATGTTTGAAATGTCTTCCATTTTCCATTTATCCCAAGAAGTATTTCTCTCTCTCCAAGCAGTACTTCTATTCTCCATATTCTTGTTTATGTTTTTGTACTGTTATGTTTTTTCACACAACACACATACACACACAATTAGTATTTGTGATTCTTTTCTTCAAATTATCTATTTTGCTTTGCCAGAATGTTAGTATTTTTCATATTAATTAATGAGTTCTTTGTATCATAGAATTTCAACTTTTTGCTTGTCATATTTGTTGTACACATTTTCCCAGTTAGTCATTTTAATTACATTTATTTTTAAATTGATTTTCAACTGATTACATTTATTTGAAAATCAGCTGCTTCAATCGATTTTTGTATTGTATAGAATTAGCACTATATTTACATGGTATTCATTTATAATCAACATGGTAGTAATTATTAACACTTTCTGATTTATAATGTCTAATCTTTTCTTAGACTGAACTGCCATAAATATATACAGAGGATAACTATTAAAATCTATGTTATCATTTTATTTTAAGATGGAAAAGTTAAAAGATCTCTAAAGGTGTTACGTCTTAATTAATTCCTTCTTTTTACAATATTAGCTTATAGTGGAGGCTTAAATGATAGCGATTTCATTAATTAAAATTTATCAAAAGAAAAAATCCAGAGATAGTCTAATATTCATCAAATTTCAAATAATACTTGGAGAATACATTTTTCTGAGCTATTAAATGTAAAGGAGTAAAAGATGTGGCTTTCAATGATAGGCTTCTCCTATCTTAATGGAAAGGTGTTAGAATTCATTCAACATTGTTTAAAGGTGTGATATTTTTATGAAAAATAAAAATAAATGTAATCAAATAGATGTAAAGTGTAATGAAAAGGCTTCATAGTATGCACAGACAAGAGATTATAAAAAGGAAATGTATTCAGGACTTGTGACTTAAAAATTAAAAAAAAAAAATAAGACATCAGACAAAATCATTACATAATTTGTCAATACTTCCACGAAACCCGTAACATCTAATCAATGGGTAAAAATCTAGTAACCACCTTCCCTTAAGTTTTCTTTAGATCCAAACTACCACAAAAAAGAGGCAAAAATGAACCAGTACGTTTTCATGGACATTTGTGGAGAAAGAAATGATTTTCCCTCACCCCATGAAATATATAAAAATATGACCATTTTTGGATTAAAAGAATACATTTTAATTTTAAATCTCTCTTGGAAAGTGTGTTTAATGTGAAGTAGCTATGTTTATGAATGTTCACAAATCAGTAGAGTTGCAAGGTATATATTTCCACATTTAAAAATAGTAATTACCTGATATAAATGTATTGAAAAATTTTAAACCTATGTACACAAAATAAAAACAATAAAAAACTGCTACATCTAGTGTTATATATTTGACCAGAGATAAACAAGAGCAAAATAGAAATTAAAAGATTAACAGCTAGAAATTAGGTTTAACTGATATTACCACAGAGTAATAATTCACTTAAATATATGTGAACTTTGAATATATTTAAATAAAGCAACAAACCAGGCTAAATTAAGTCTATACTTGTGGAGTAAATGATAAATATAAGAAATTAAGATATGTTTTTGGTGAACTCTGTTAAGAAAATGTAACCACTTAACTATCTACTCTGACTTTTAATCAGTGCTCTTCAGTTTCTTCTGCCAGCCCTACTGGAAACTGGCAAAGAGCACAAGTGGAGACTAAACTTAGATTCTATTGCTTTCCTTCAAAAACGACTCATCAATTTAAAATACTGGGCAAGTAAAACTGACAAGTCGCTTTATACATTGGAGATAACTAAGCGCTATGAAAATGAAAATAATTCGCCTTTACTCTTCTATTCTTGTAAGAAAAGTCACAAATTTCAAAAAAAGATAAAGCGCTATTTTGCAAAATAGGTTTAGAAATGAAAACATTGGAAGGCAGGCTATTTATAAATGATAACTTTCTATAATCCAATGTAAATATGTATTGGGAATGGGATAGCCAGACTTGCATTTGAAACCTTCCTACTGTTATTCAAACGCTTTCCACTGTTTCATTAGTATTTATTTATTTATTTTTCTGTCAGGATTAAAGTATATGGCAGGCTATCTTTAGTAACCTGACCTAATGGTCTCTTTCATCCACTTCTTCCCAAAAGCCCACCCTAATGGAAGGAACCTTTCCCAAGTGCCCTGGGAAGAATCTCCTTGGGAAATTCTTCAGAAAGCTATTTAAAGCACACATAATGACTAAAATAGTTTCAGAAGAGAAGCTTTGACTTTTCTTGAGGGAGGGACTGTCTGGAGCTCCCTTGCCAGATTCTTCTGTGGGTCTTTGCTCTTTCTGGTCTTTAGCCTGGTAGAACTTACACACACACACACACACACACACACACACACACACACACAGAAGGAGATTTCACATTAAATACTCATTTACAGAAGTGTGGACAAAGAAGTAAAAGGGAAAAAAATGAAGAAAAGGGAGGTAATAGAAAGGGTAAGAAATGTATAGTTGTGGATGCTGCTAACTGAGATGGATACTAGAGAAGGTCTCAATGACACCTTTTGCTGGAAGTTCATGAATTGTAGAAAGATAAAGATGCATTGTAATCAATACAAATTTTGGGTGAGATCTTGCCTGTTTAGCAGAGATTATAAAGTAAGGGAGTCTAAATTTTTAATTACACTTGTAACCTATATCATATTTATTTCTAAATAGCTTTTGACTCTAACTCATTAGGAAATGAGTTTCTTTAGGAATAACATATTTCTAAAGATATTGACTTCATTTTCAAGGAGGAAGATTTTTTTCATTTCTGTCTTTTTTTTTCCAGGTCCAGAGGTTCCATCCTTATATCCCTACTGTGGTCAGTCATTTGTGCAATGACAGCCATGATCTTTTAAATATAAACTTACATTTTTAAAACACTTTTAAATTGGGCCTCTCCTAAAGCTTTCCACAAACATTCAGTTGTACAGGTCTTGCAATTAATCATGAAAATAACACATAGAAAGTGAATCAAGTGCACAGACTAATGTGAAAACTTTTACTACCTATCCTATACTAGCCTCAATTTCAGCAGTGATGACAGGAAATAGCTTGTTTATTGAGACTGATAATATCCAATGCAGGTATTTCTGTGGGAAAGACAAAGACCCTCCAAGTCAAATATTATCCACATAAGGAAAAGGAGGGGCTAAAACGACAAGCTCAGCTCCTGACTAATTGCCACAATAATACCATGTGTGGCTTTGCTGCTAGAGACCTAAATTGGCACACTATACCTTCTTGTTGGAATTAAAAAATGGCTGGGAGGGAATATAAGAATACTCTTATAAAAAAAAGTTAGGAGGTAATCTCGTTATAAGTTTTCCAAACTTCCTTACTGAATGTTTGTTCCAAACTTTATTTAAATAGCATGTTACAGCGATACCTCATTTACATGGTATGTCAAAGTGTTATAATTTTCACATTTCTAGATTCCCAGGTCCAAGACAGCATTGCATAATGAGGGGGAAGGATACAAGATTTCTAGGAATGAATTTCAGTGTAAATAATAATCAGTTAGTCTATCAACCTTCCAAGGACAATGAGGAATCCATGATATATTGTTTATTATATGCTCAATGTTTTTATGCTCTATGGATTTAGGCACTTTCAGTAAACATGGAAAAGTGGTTCATTATAATGTGCAGCATTTTTTTATTTAATTATGTTCCTTTTTTTTTTTTTTTGCATTGCGTTCTATCACAAAATTCATGTAAGCATAAAAATGGTTGTTTCTCATTGGGGAATTTATCTGCCAGAATGTTATTGCTATAGGAAATATATGTCACATCGGATTATCATTTGGCACGATCAACCAGAATAGTGTGAGCTTTAAACTTGGTTTTAAAAAATCTAATTAGTATCAAGTAAAAAAGAAGATCCCTAAAGATACTTCTTTTTACATTCCCTAATATGAGAGGTTATTTGTGGTAAAACTGTTAATCTATAATCATTTTTGCTACTCAAAATCAAATTTGACAGTTTCAATAGATATTTTTCTTACTAATAGGCAATTGAAAAAATAATAATAAAATATAGAGGGGAAAAATGAACCGAATAGAAAATATTATTCCTAGTGAAAAGCAGCTATGAGGGCATTAGTGAATGAAAATATTATAAGACTGTAAGGTATTTGTAACTGAATATGGTTCAAATCGAGTGATTTTTATTTATTCAATTAATAGATATTTATTGAGCAACTTCTATGTATCAGGTACTGTGCTAATGAAGGGAATGCAAAACTCTAAGAAGATTCTGCAGATACTATGCATAAGACTCTATCATTGCCCTTATCCACTTTATGATCTAATATGCAGGCAGATACAAAAAGACTAGTTGTGATGAAGTGGTAAGGAGGGTCCAAGATAGCAGATTAGGTAAACACTATGCCTACTGCATCCCAGGATCACACCAAAATTCCAAATAAATGATAGAACAATCAGCCTCAAGATTCATCTGAAAACTAGTTGAACGAACCCCTATAACTAAGGATATAAAGAAGAGGCCACATCGAGACTTTTATGAGGGGTGGAGATACAAAACGGACTGACCCTAAACTACAGATAGTGGTTGAACACTGGGAGGGAGGAACATTGGTGGTGGAGGTTTCCCTGGAAGAGGGAGGGGTCCCAGCCCCACACCAGGCTCCCCAGCCCTGGGGTCCTGTGCTGGGAAATGGAGTTCCCACAGCACCTTGCAGTGAAAATCAGCGAGAACTCTGTGTGCCTTTCCTAGTAAGATGGAAAGTGGCTGGAAACCCAGATGCCCTCTTAAAGGACCTGCACAGACTCATTCACTTGCAAACACTCATTTGGTCTCCTTTGGAGGAGCGGCAACTCGACTGGCAACAGAGGCATACTGGGAAAGACTGAGTTTAGTGGCTTTGAGGCAAGAGCTGGGGGGAAAGCAGCCAGTATCTATGTGTGCAGCCTCTCTCATGTGTAGTTTACAGGAGGGCACCATCATTGCTATGTTGAACCCTCTACCAAAAGGCCCAATCTGAGACTGCATTGGTCTGATAGAATTTATGCATGTGCACCACCTTGGTGACTCCCTGGGTCCCCACCACACACAGCTAGTAGTACTGCATAGTCTAAGGCACTCTCAGCTACTGAGCAGCCAGCCCCGCTCAAGCTATGGAAGCCTTTTACAGCACCAAATGGCCAACAACTGCCCATGGTACTATCAGTGATGGGCAGTGAGCCACAGCGTGTGCCCTAGAAACTCTTGGGCAGCTCTCAGGGATCTGTAAGACCAAGGAGAGCATGACCTGGCTGTGGTGTTCTCAGGGCATTTTGCAAAGTATCCATAGGCTAGACACTAGTACAAGAACTGAAACTGCATTAACATTGTGAAAACCACCAGCCATGCCTTGTGACCCCCCAGGACCCTGTCTGACCCAGCTAGTGCTGCATCACGGAAGGTACTCCCAACACCAGGTCAACCAATCCAGTCCATGAAGCTAAGGAAGCTTTTTCAGCTGAGCCTTACAGGGATCTGGTAGGTGGCAACAGACCTAGGGGGCCCTGGGATTTTTGCTAAGTAGTGTCAGACCCAATACCGTGGCAGCCTGCCTCGGTTCACAGAGAGGCCACCCCCACATGCCTCCAGTTCCAGCACAGGCAGCAGCCAACCACATATAGATTTGTAGTTTCTACTGGGTACCCTAAGACTGGTCACAGGCAAGGCTGAAATTGGCCTGCATGGGAGCCCTTCCCAAGATACACCAGACACAACACATCCAGAGGCGAGCTTCAGACCACACTAGAGCACTACCTAGTTGCCTCACAAGTGGCACACCAAAAAGGGTGGGGGGCTCAACAGGCACCAATGTGGGTGAATCCTCCTCTGAGGGGTCAGCCCTACACAGCAGTTCAGACACTGTGAAGCAGCTAATCCTCAGTCAGTCAGCCTGGGAGCCAGTCCCACCCATTGATGTAACAAAAGCAATCAAGGCTCAAATACAACAGGAGAATACACACAACATACTCAAGGGTCACTCCTGGAACACACACAGGAGATCATGGAGATTGCACCATTGGACCACACAGGACACACACTACATAAGGCCATCCAACAAAAACTGAGAGATTTTGGAGATCTCCCTCATATATAGAAACAAACACAGAGTGGCAGCTATAATGAGGAAACAAGAAACATGTTCCAAGTAAAAGAACAGGAGTAACCTCCATAAACAGAAGTGGGATGGAGGCAACCAACCTACCAGAGACAGTTTGAAACAGTGGTTATAAAAATGCTTACAGAAATTAGAGAGAATGTCAACAAAGAGTTGACAAGTATAAAGAAGGACATAGAAACCATAAAAAAGAACCAGTCAGAAATAAAGTGCACAATAACTGAAATGAAGAATGGACTGGAAGGAATCAAGCAGATGAAGCAGAGGATTGAATCAGTGATTCAGAAGATAAGGTAGCAGAAAACATCCAATCAGAACAACAAAAAGAAAAATGAATAATAATACAAAAAAGATAGTTTAAGGGACCTCTGGTACAAGTGTAGCAACATTCACATCATAGAAATACTAGAAGGAGAAGAGAGGGAGCAAAAGATTGAGAACCTATTTAAAGAAATAATGACTGAAAATTTCCCTAACCTAAAGGAAATAGACATACAAGCCCAGGTAGCGCAGAGTCCCAAACAAGATGAACCCAAACAGGCCCATACCAACAAATCATAATTAAAATGGCAAAAGTTAAAAACAAAGAAAGAATCCTAAAAGCAGCAAGAGACAGACAACTAGTTACTTACAAGGGAGCTCCCATAAGACTGTCAGCTGATTTCTCAACAGAAACTTTGCAGGCAAGTAGGAAGTGGTAGGAAGTATTCAAAGTAATGAAATCAAGAATGTACAACCAAGACTACTCTACCCAGTAAGGCCATCATTTAAAATTGAGAGATCATGCTTCTCAGACAAGAAAAAGCTAAAGGAATTCATTATCACCAAGCCAGTATTTCAAGAAATGTTAAAAGGACTCTTCTAAGCAGTAAAAAAAAAGAAAACAAACAAACAAACGAAGATCAAAAATAGGAATAATAAAATGGCAATAACTATGTGCCTCTTAATTATCACTTTAAATAAATGGATTAAATGCTTCAAAAGACAGAGGGTCGCTGAATGGATAAGAAAACAAGACCCATGCATATGCTATCTACCAGAGATCCACCTCAGATCAAAAGATACACATAGACTGAATGTAAAGAAATAGAAAAAGATATTTCATGAAAATGGAAACAAGAAAAAAGCTGGAGTAGCAATACTTATATATGACAAAATAGACTTTAAAATGAAGACTATACTGAGAAAAGGAGGACATCACATAATAATAAGGGGATCAATCCAACAAGAGGATATAACCCTAGTAAACATCTATGCACCCAATATGGTAACATCTAAATATATAAAACAAATATTGACTCATATAAAGGCAGAGATCAACAATAACACAATTATAGTTGGGTATTTTAATACCCCACTGACACCAATGGATGAATCTTTCAGACAGAAAATCAATGTGGAATGACATACTGGACCAAATGGATTTAATTGATACTTTTATAGCACTTCACCTCAAAGCAGCAGAGTACACATTCTTTTCAAGTGCACATGGAACAGTTTGCAAGGTAAACCACATGTTAGGCCACAAAACAAGTCTCAATAAATTTAAGAAGATTGAAATCATATCAAGAGTGTTCTCTGACACAATGGTCAAACAAACAAACAAAAAACTAGAAATCAAGTAAAAGAAAAATACCAAAAAATACATGAACACATAGATGCTAAATAGCATGCTACTAAATAATGAATGGGTCAACAGTGAGATCAAGGAAGAAATCAAAAGATACCCGAGACAAATGGAAATGAAAACATGACTCAAAATCTATGGTACACAGAGAAAGCAGTTCTAAGAGGGAAATTCATAGCAATCCAGGCCTACCTAAAGAAACAAGAAAAATCTAAAATAAATGGCATAACCTTACACTTAAGGGAAATGGAAAACGAACAGCAAACAAAACCCAAAAAAAGTACAAGGAAAGAAATAATATAGATCAGAAGAGAAATAAATAGAGAATAAAAAGAAAAATTCTAAAGATCAATGAAACCAAGAACTGGTTCTGTGAAAAGATAAAAAAAAAATTGACACACGTGTAACCAGACTCATCAAGAAAAAGAGGGAGAGGACCGAAATAAATAAAATCAGAAATGAAAGAGAAGAAGTGACAATGGACACCACAGAAATACAAGAAATTTTAAGAAAATATGTATTATGAGAAACAATGTGCCAACAAATTGGACAATTTGGAAAAAATGGATACGTTCCTAGAAGGATACAATCTTCCAAGGTTGAATCAAGAAGAAACAGAAAATCTGAGCAGTCTGATTAGTACCAATGAAATTGAACAGTAATCAACAAGCCTCCAACAAACAAAAGTCCTGGACCAGATAGCTTCACAGGTGAATTTTACCAAACATCAAAAAACAGTTAATACCTGTTCTCTTCAAACTATCCCAAGAAATCCAAGAGGAGGGAAAGCTTCCAACCTCATTCTACAAGGCCACCACTACCCTGATTCCAAAACCAGACAAAGACATTACAAAAAAAGAAAAATATAGTCTGTTATCCCTAATGGACATAGATGCAAAAATACTCAACAGATCATTAGTAAACCAAATTCAGCAATACATTAAAAAGATCATACACCGGGCCGGCCGAGTGCCGCATTGGTTAAGCGCTGGTTTTGGGATGCCAGCGGCCCCGGTTCGGATCCCACATGGGGGCCAGTGACACTGCCCTCTACAGCTAACAACAGCTCCACCTGGAGCTGGGCTGTGTGAGCCCCGGTGATGGTGTGGGCTGCAGTGGGCTGCCATAGGCTACAGTGAGTGGCCCACAGCCAGCGTGAGCGGCTGGCAGCCAAGCATGAGCTGCCAATAGCCGCGGTGAGCGACATCCAGAGGCCAGCGACCGATCTGCCTCATCCGGGAAGAGCGCAATGACGATACCAACAGTGAAGCAACATCCTCTGCAACTAAACTGAAGAACAAAAAGACAGCAACTTGTCTGTTCCCCTTCCCCGATTCCCCAACGCTGTTCCCCTCCGCCAATTCCCCAATAAAATCTTTAAAAAAAAAAAAAGATCATACACCACCACCATCAAGTAGGATTCATTCCTGGTATGTAATGTTGGTTCAGTATCCGCAAACCAATTCATGTGACATACCACATAAACAAAATGAAAAATAATAATCTTATGGTCATATTAATAGATGCAGATAAAGGGTTTGACAAAATGCATCCATTTATGATTAGAAACTCTCAGCAAAGTGGGAATAGAGGGAGCATATCTCAACATAATAAAAGTTATATATGGCAAACACATATCTAATATCATACTCAATGGGAAAAAGCTAAAGGCATTCTCCTTAGGACCAGGAAAAATATGAGGATGCCCACTTTCGCCACTTTTATTCAATATAATACTGGAAGTTCTGGCCACAACAATCAGACAAGAAAAAGAAATAAAAGGGAAAGAAAGAAGTAAAACTGTTACTATTTGCAGATGACATGATACTATATAGAGAGAACTCCAAAGATTCCACCAAAAACTATTAGAACTGATAAATGAATTTAGTAAGTAGCAGGATATAAAATTAATATTTAGAAATCAGTTGCATTTTTATACACCAATAACAAACTTGCAGAAAGAGAAATGAAGAAAACAATCCCATTTACAATTGCTTAAAAAAAAATACTTAGGAATAAATTTAACCAAAGAAGTAAAAGACCTGCACTCAGAAAATTATAAGACATTGAAGAGAGAAATTAAATACGATACAAATAAATGGAAATATATACCATGCTCATGGTTAGAAATAATTAATATAGTTAAAATGTCCTTACTACCCATAGCAATCTATAGCTTCAATGCAATCCCTATCAAAATGCATTTTTCACAGAACTAGAACAAATAATTCTAAAATTAATTTGGAATTATAAAATACCCTGAATAATCATGGCAATTCTGAGAAAAAAGAACAAAGCTGGAGGTGTCATGCTACCTGGTATGAAATTATACTACAAGGCCATAATAATCAAAATAGCATGGCATTGGCATAAAAACAGACACATAGATCAATGGAACATAATAGGGAGCCCAGATATAAATCCATGACTATATGGTCATTTAATCTATGACAAAGGAATAAAGAATTTATACTGGGGTAAAGACAATCTATTAATAAATGTTGTGGGGAAAACTCAACAGATACATTCAAAGAAATGAAGTTGGACCACCTTTTTACACCATATACAAGCATAAACTAAAATGGATTAAACACTAAAATGAAATTAAAGACTAGAAGAAAATACAGAAAATAAACTCTCAGACATTACCCTTAGTAATATTTTTACTGATATATCTTTTGGGGCAAGAAAAACAAAAGAAAAAAATAAACACATGGGACTATATTACACTAAAAAGTTTTTTTCACAACAAAGGAATCCATCAACAATATGAAAAGACATCCTACTGAATGAGAGAAGATATTTCCCAATGGTACATCTGATTAGGGGTTAATATCCAAAAGTTATATAACAAAAACTCAACTCATAAAACTCAACCCAAAAAAACAAACAATCCAATTAAAAAACGAGCAGACGACTTGAATAGACATTTCTCCAAAGAAAACAAACAAATGGCCAATAGACATATGAAAAGATGCTCATCACTAATCATCAGAGAAATGCAAAAAAAAAAACCCACAATGACATACTACCTCACACCTGTCAGTATAGCTAATGTCAATAAATCAACAAACAACAAGTGTTGACCAGGATGTGGAGAAAAAAGAACCTTTGTGCACTGTTAGTGGAATTGCAAATTGACAGGCACTATGGAAAACAGTATGGAAGTTCCTCAAACAATGAAAAATAGAGCTGCCTTATAACCCAGCAATTCCATTTCTGTGTATTTATCCAAAGAAATTAAACACACGAATTAGAAAAAGTATATTTACCCCTATGTTTACTGCAGTGCTATTCACAACAGCCAAGGTATGGAAACAACTGAAATGCCCATCAATAGATGATTGGATACAGAAATGGGAGTTTTATAATACAATGGACTATTACTCTGCCATAAAAAAGAAATAAATCTTATTATTTGCAACCACTTGGGTGGACTTAGAGAATATTATGTTAAGTGAATTAAGTCAGACTGAGAAAGACAAATACCATATGATCTCACTTATATGTGGAATTTAAAGAAGAGAATAAACAAGCAAACAAAACAGAAATAGACTCATTGATACAGAGAACAAACTGCTGGTTGCTAGATGGGTGAGGCATTGGAAGGATGAATGATAAAGGTGAAGGAATTAGGCATACAAATTGGCAGTCAAAAATAGCTTCTGGGATGTGAAACACAGTATGAAGAATATAATCAATAATGTAAAATCTATGCATGGTGTCAGATGGGCACTAGACTTATATAAATGCCTAACCACTGTGCTATACACCTGAAATTGATATAAGATAATACTGAATGTCAATTATAATTAAAATCTATCATCTATCTATTATCTATCTATCTATCTATCTTCTAACTCTCATCTATCTATCTAATCTATCTAATCTATCTAGATATATAGTCATGGATGTAAAATACAGCATAGGGAATATAGTCAATGGTATTGTAATAACTATATACTGTGTGGTTAGTAAACTTATTGAGGTTATCACTTTGTCAGGTGTACAAATCTCTAAGCATTATGCTGCTTTGTACACCTGAAACTGATAACAAACAAAAAAGACTAGTTATAATTTTTGATAAAATTCAGTAGGAATGTGTGTGTGTGTGTGTGTGTGTGTGTGTATATATATACATATATATGCACTTCTATATAAACATACCTACATATTTGTACACATATACACACATTAATACATATATATGTATATATTTGTACACATACGTATTTGTACATATACACAAGTGAAAGGATGAGACAAAAAACACACAGAGAGCATGCTGCGTTTTGGAATCTGAGACACCTAAATGTTACTTGAATCCTACTGAACTTCAATTTTGTCCTCTATAAATGAGATTGACAATACTCCCTTCAAAGGATCTCTGAAAGTTTTAAAAGACATAAGAGATGAAAAGCATTTAGCTCAGTGTCTGCCATATAAAAGCAATAGGAGAGACCCAGTTGATATTAATCTTTTTGTTTGTTTAATTTTGAAAGACTGCTTGTAGGAAGCAGTGTATAAAGCAGACATTGAGAGATGAGAATATGAAGGAGTAATTTTAGGCAAAGGAAGTCATATGAGGATTGTATATTGTAAGTAGAGAAGGAGAAAGTTATTCAAAAACAGGTATGAACTTTTATCACCATCAACTCGTATATGCCAGTTTACTAATCCATCTGAAATAAAAGAAAATTATAAGAGCAAAAACTGGGTATTTAAAAAAAAAAAGAAATTAGTGCTTACATTGAAATAAACATGTCAGCTTAGATATACTTAAAAATCCACTAAAATATAATTAGCGAGGAAGATATATAATTTACTCAGGAAAGTCTACTGAAGATGAGGAAACAATAGGATTTAAGTTATTATCCAGAAATTCAGAGGTAAAAAAATATATTTCTGTGATTAAAAATATATTGGTTTTAAGCAGATCCTAGAAGTAATTTAACTAATTATACATATACACTTTGTCTCTCTCTCTGTTTTACTAATATCTCACATTTCCCCTCATTTATCTTTCTTTTGAACTGGCTTTTTCATAACAAAAATCTGATCCTCTAAGGCGACTTCTTTCAGATGACGAGAGATGAGAATTTATATTTAAATTGGGAGTCTTTGTGGTATCGAATTTTACCTATACATTATCTTAAAGACATGAGTTTAGATAGGGTCACTCTGGAAAATTTCTATGAAAGTATTTCACAGAGTGAGCTTTGATGGATTATAAATGCTTTGGGCATGACATCTGGGGCTGGTATTTTGAGAGCAGATTTCTGTAAACACACACACACACATACTCACACATTTGCAACTACTCTGTCATAGACAAAAATAGGTAGAAGTTATTTTATACATATATAATAACTTAAAAAATAGAAATTGATAAATAGAAAAATAGATGACAGATTAGAAATAGAGATAGAAATGAAAATCCATTTTGCACAAGCTGTTCATTTGTGAGCCCTGGCTATTTAGGGTTTCCTTAGTGTTTAGACAACTGGATATCACTTCTGCTCTCTTATACATTATTTGCCTTCTGTTCTTTGAGTCAAAGTGAGCTAATAATTTTCTTGAGTTTTATTATAGGTATTTTTTATGAGAGTAGACTTACACTGGCTTTCATCCTGGAATTCTGCCCACTATAGTGTTCCATGTTGAATTCTAGCCCTTTTTGGCAGTACCATCTCAAAGCCAGCCCTGCCACAAAATCCATCGTGATACTTCAGGCATTTTAGATCCATGTCAATTCCCAGAGAATTTTACTTAATTTTTTTTTTTTTTGGGGGGGGGTTGAGGGGGGGAAACACCATTGGGGAATTGGGGAAGGGGAACAGATAAGTTGCTGTCCTTTTGTTCTTCAGTCTAGTTGTGGAAGACGTTGCTTCACTGGTCCATGTTGGTATCATCATTACACTCTTCTCAGGTGAGGCAGAGCGGTCCTCGGCCTCCGGATGGCCACTCACGGCTGCTTATGAAAGTGCACGCCAGCTGCCGGCCAGCCCCATTGCAGCCTATGCTGTCGCCGGCAGCCCAGCTCTAGGTCGAGCTGTTGTTCACCATCTTAGCTGTAGCATCAGTGGCCCTCATATGTGGAATCGAACTGGGGCCCTGCAGAGCTGGTGTCCCAAGCCAACTCTTAACCAAAGTGCCACTTGGCCGGCTCCCTTGTATTTTATGAATGATGTGATTAGTCATGTCTTTTTTTTTTTTTTTTCTGTCTTGGTGGGAGGTTTTCCTTCCTTCCCTATAAAACCTTTGAGGGAAATTTTAGTACATAATAGGTTCTTGATAAATATTTCTTGAGTCACATTAAATTTAATTTGTAGACAAATTGTAAGCTGATTTATTTAACAGAATCTTTCTAAAAGCCCACCTATCTTTTCTATTAATAGTTGTTATGTATTATTTTCCTAATTCTAGTTATATGTGTACAGATATAAATAAACTCATTCCTTCATGTATTAGAATTACTAATTTTTCATTAGTTTTTCTGAGTTAGATATGTTATTCATCAAAAACATTATAATAAACATTTCATACAAACAAGCATCAAGCACTATTCAGTTGCACTCTATGCAACTGTCATATTTTAAATGGTTTAATGACCATTCTTTCAAGTATTTTTCATCAGCCTATTTATTATTATTTTTATTTTTGAGATAGAAACACTAAATAATATACAAATCAATGTACAAGCAAAGTAAACATTACCATCATCATTGTGACCCAAAAAAGTGTGTAATAGTTTGTGTATTATGTGTAAAACATAATAGCAACATAGTGAAGAGTTAAAACAATTTCATTGATTTTTATTTCTAGCTCTTAATGCATCACTGGTCTTCTTCCTTTCAAGAGTCAATTTCCTTTACTACACTTGCTCATTCAGGATAAATGTTTTCTATCATAGTTATGTTACCATCACTAATAATTAGAATATATGAGTATCTTGATGCTTAGCTATAATGCTATCTCCAGAGTCAATGCCAATGAAAATACCATTTGTGGGAAACTGCCTTATTCTTTTGCTACCCAAAAGTCATTTTGGGTACCTTCCTTTGATTAACAGTCCATGTTTCACTCAAACAGAAGTGTATCCTGAAATTCTGGTCCATTACATAATTTTCAGAAGCTGGAAGAAAACCATTTGCATCATTTCTGTTCCCAGATCTGTTCAATATATACTTCCAGACTGTCATGCCTGAAATTAATTTTTTACAATCTGGATCTTTACTATATGCTAAAAATTCAGTACAAAAAAGGACCTCCTTCTGCAGAGAATATGTAAGCCAGAACATCATGTTCCATCTTTATAATAAAACACATAGTTCCTATCAAAAGGCAAATTTTTGTTTCAAAATGTTTGAAGAGAATAATTCTTTAAAATAGTTCAACTAGTTACTTTTATAAGAGTGAAAAGATATCTGTCTAAGATATATTTTAGCCTGGATGATATACTTTGTGTGTAACTGAACAACTTTTTATTATTTGAAGCTATTTTCTTTTCTTATTTCATGCTTCTGAGATTGGAAAACAAAATCAAATTATCCTGAAAATAGTTTCTCTCCAAATGTATTCAAGTGTATGACTGTTAAAAATACATACTAATTGTTAATACCTATGAAGTTTTAAGCAAATAATAGTATACAATTATGTCTCTTTAGTCATCACTTATCACACTTACATCTTAAAATGTTGTTTTCCACAAAGTATAAAATCATTTCTCTGATTTTTTTCCCAAATAAACAGAGTAGCCCTAGACAAGCTAGAAAAAGAAAATATAGTTATATTAAAAACAAAATGAACAGGGCCGGCAGAGTGGCGCGGTGGTTAGGCACTGGCTTGGGAAGCCAGCGGCCCCGGTTCAGGTCCCACATACATATGAGGGCTAGAGACACAGCCCTCAAACAAACAAACAAACAAACAAACAAACAAACAAACAAAACCAAAGTGAACAAAAACTCTTTGTATGATCTTGGGAAGATGAGTTACCTCAGAGAGTATGCTCATTTTTCTGTTAAATGGGATTGGGCAAATATGAACATCTAATGAAATAATGCATATAATGGCCATAACACAGAACCTGCATTAGCTTCTTCTTCTTCTCTTATTCTTCCCCCTTCTCCTCCTCCTCCCCTCCACTTCTCCTTCTACTCCTCCTCTTCTTCTGATTTCCCTTTCTCCTTTCCTTCATTCTTCTTTAATTTCAAAATTAGAAATTTCAGAGGCTTCAGAAGTATATAGCATTTAACTTGGATACAAGATTCCAGCTAAGACCTATATCACACTAAAGCCATTCTTTTTCCTTATTAATTTCCTCTAGAGATTCTATTGATTTTTGTATACATAGTGAATTTGTCATAGACTGATTATAAAAACAATATAACTTTGTACTTTTTTTTTTTTTTAATAAAACTACGTTTCTAAAATGTTTCTCTCGTGCTTTTCAGTGCTATATCATTTTGTGGATGGACATTTGTTAATATTTGACCTTTATACTTTTTCAAAACTAAAAAAATGAATAATATACTTCTTTAGTTCATTTAGTTTTTTGGAATTAACTTCTAATTTGCTTGCTAATAATACTAACACAGATATGATTGCTTTATACAACATTTATTAATAAATATTTGTCATTATTGTACTTTTAACTTTCTGGATTCTTTTTGTTCTGGGTCCATTTTTTATACATAGCTAACACTTTTTTTCTCAGTTCAGTCTGATATTTCATATTTTATTATTTGTGCTTTATTTCCACTCATCTTTATATAAGGTTTGCTGTTTGTCATCCACTAAATGTTTTTATTAGTTAGGCTTAACTGATACTTCCTTTTCTACTATGGCTTTGATGTTTGCATTAGGATTACTAATCTAAGGCACTGCATAAATATCCTTATTCCACAACCATGTATGTTGGTCTAAACTTTTATGGAGTATAAAGAATATTGTACTTTTGCACAACCTCTCTCCCTGCTCTTTTTAAATTTTTCAACAATTTAATCTGTCTATTTGACAGTAATATTTTTCCTTTTATATTTTGATTACTCTTGCTCCCCCCACTAGTTGTTCAAAGTAAGTCTTCTTAGACTGCTTGATCAAAATCTACTTCTCTGATACAGCTAAGCATTACAAACATCATGAAGGGGCACTACTTAACTCATTTGGCTGCATGTGTCTGAAACCTCAATTCACAGTGGCATAAGAAGGAAAAAAAAAAGTTTATTTTTGTTACATTGCCATATTCTGAAAGTGACAATTCCAGGGCTCTATATTAGCTTCTCCATGACATTAAGGACTTCATCTCCTTCAGTATTTTCATTCAGCTGAGTTTAGCATGATCTTTTGCCATTAGGCTTGTCCTACCATGCTTGTAAGATAGCTAGAAACCACTAGTATTGAATACGAGTTCTGAGGAAAAGAAAAATATTAGAAGGCATGTGTCTTCTAAGTCTTTGTATTTATTTATTTATTTATTTATTTATTTATTTATTTATTTAAGATTTTATTGGGGAATTGGGGGAGGGGAACAGCGTTGGGGAACCGGGGAAGGGGAACAGACAAGTTGCTGTCCTTTTGTTCTTCAGTTTAGTTGTGGAGGCCATTGCTTCACCGGCCCATGTTGGTATCATCATTGTGCTCTTCTCGGGTGAGGCAGATCGGTCGCCGACCTCTGGACGGTCGTTCACAGCTGCTCTTAGTAGCTCAGACTACCTGCCAGCCCACACTACCTACCAGCCACTCATGCTGGCTGCCGGCCACTCACTGTAGCCTATGACAGCCCACTGCAGCAGGGGCTGCAGCTATGCTGTCCCAGGGACTCACTGCAGCCCAGCTCCAGGTGGAGCTGTTGTTCACCATTTCAGCTGTAGAGGGCAGTGTCACTGGCCCTCATATGTGGGATCTGAACCGGGGCTGCTGACGTCCCAAGCCAGCTCTTAACCAACGTGCCATTTGGCCGGTCCTCTCAGTCTTTACTTTTAAAAAGCTTCCTTCAAAGTGTCAGATGGAAAATTCCACTTACGTTTCATTTTGTCAGAACCTTGTCAAATGGTGTTTTTATCCACAAAAGGCTAAGAAATGTTGTGTTTTATCTGGGGACATTGTCACCTCATATAAACATAAAAATGTAGAGAATGGATATTGCATAGGCAAGTAGCAAAGTCTCCCAAAGGGATTAGTTTCTCCCAGCCATTGCTCCGCAGCCATTGCTGATTGGTTGTGTGGTAGACCCCTAACTTTGGGTCAAGACATATTTATAATGTGTCAATTGGGAATTATGACTCAAAGAAAATAGTTAATCTGTCATGGATACTGGAGCTAAGAACCAAGGCTGGGACAGCCAACTCATTATCTATCATAGGTATATTGCAATGGGATAACCTGAAGAGAGAAAAGAAATACAAACTGAAATTGCTCTGCAGAAAGTTGCAGAGCTGGAATACTGTGTAGCCTCAGTGAGGCAAAGAGCAATTCCACCCACTGTTCCTTCAACACATCACCCTTTTTGTTTCAGCTAATTTGATAGTATTTCTGTTTCTTAATTCAAAGATATACTAAAATATAGCATCTTCCCCTCTTGGTGTTTTTGTTTTATTTATGTTTTGTTTCAGTACTTCTGTTTAGCTAGAATTGAAGCTCTATGGGAGAAAGTACCCATATGTCTGTTGAATATTATATTTTCACTGCCTGGCATGGCATGTTACCAATAATGAATGAGGCTTATTATAAACTAAGCACCCCATAATTTTATTATTTCTTATCTTTGATTTTCTAAATTGGTTTCACTAACTATTTTCTAGAGCAGCATTACCTTTTAGTAGTGTAACAGTGCCTTTGTTGAATGATTTCTGGACGATGCTCCTACTTGGTCCTATTCAAACAGTTTATTTTGGTGTGGTCAGTTATGTGAAAGAGTATTTAAATGAAAAAAATCTTTCTTTTCTCTCCACATAGGTTAGTTAATATTTCAGGAGCTACCTGGATATTCCCTGCCACATTTGTAAACCAATTTAGAAATATTTGTAAACCAATTCAAAGAAAAAGATAGGGAGGGCCACCAAAATATCATCTTGATAGAAGGTCGTCATGTAAGAACTGAGTTATATCTGTATTCTAGTATGTTTCCTAATGCTGAACCTCAGCAGTAGGCATACGCACGGAAACAGCAGCTCTGGAACAAGAAGAAAAGCGTGAACTAAATTCCATTGCCTTAGGCATTGAAGTTCAAAGAAATTAAAGTAAAGAAGCTCAGTTGGGAGGACTCTCCCAACAAAAGGTTAATTTTGGCATTATGGATTTAGCATATGGCAGGGCCTGTATTCCACCTATGCATAATTCCTTCTCTCTCAAAGAGTTCCATTTGAGCTATCATTAGATTCTTCCATATGTTTATGAATTTGACTTCATGGTATCCCCATTGTGAGTTCTTTTGACAACGTTCTTTCTTTCCAGCACAGTATATTCAGAGCATCTGAATTCCCATTTTTTCCTTTGATCTCGTATTTCTGCATTGCAGAATTGAATTGAGTACTTTCCAATCACAAAGACTGTATCTCATCACGAACAGGCATTTCCAGGTCTCTGGCACTGTGACTCTTCCCATTGCCTCTTATGGAATTGCTTAGGCATAAGAAATACACTTTTGAAGGAAGTTTTCTTCTTCATATGTAATTAACCAATCTGGAACAAATGTCTCATCATGTAGTGGAAGATATTTCTTGAAGCTTATGCAAAAGCTACATTAATTTTACATTATTTTCCCCACATTTTCTTTCCTAGTGAGAATGTAAATTGGATTTGAGTTAGTTGATCTAGCACTGTCTGCCTAGGGATAGAGCTCACAATGTAAATTAGAATCTCATTAGTACATGAAACTCATTTGTTTGTCAATTTAAAACCACTGATATTGTTCTCACCCCACTGTCATAAAAACTCATCCAGCTCCTCCTCCGCACCCCTTCCCCCTACCCCATTAAACCTTTGCCTCAGGTGCAACTACTTTTGTGTGATCTGGGAAATGGAAAGAGGGCAGGAGTATGAGACAAATAGTACTCAGACTGACAGAAGAGAAGGAAGCATCCCTTCCCCTTCATCCCTCCTTGCAATTTCTGACCTTTTCACTCCAGCCATACATGAACGACGATTTACTTTGGCATGACATTTTATGTATTACTGTTTTTCTTTAAGCATTTTAAGGCTAGACTTTCATTATATTCTGGCATTGATTTTATATCAACTTTTGATTCAGTTTAGATTTAGATTTGGTCTTTAAGCCTCTCAAGTCTTTTCTAATGTACTCTCTTGTCTTTTTTTGTTCCTCTCTAATTTATCTATTGAAGACACTGGATTTTTCTTACTGCATCCTTATGCTATATATTGCTCTGTACCCTGCATATTGCAAATCAGATCATGAGGCTAAATCAGATTCAAGTTTGGGGTTTTGGCAAGAATTCTTCATAGCTGGTATTGTATACTTGTTTCATGAGGTATGCAATTTCTGGGTATCACAATTGGTGATGTTAATTGACACTGGTTGCCCAGACATAATTTCATTAGACATTTTAAAAATGCTTATATTCTTCCACTATCTTCTATGTCTGTCATTTTATCTGTTTTTATTGCAGAAATTAAATATCTCCTCCACATTTCATGTTTCTTAGTTCTATTTTCTTTTTTATTAACTTATTATCTGAACCACTACTTAATTATTTTCAGTGATGACTTGCATTGTTCTTTAACAAGATTTAATCAGCTCAGTTTTTGTTTCCCAGCCATTTTTCTTTCTTTTATTCCTTCCAAAAGTATAGCAGCTGTTTTCAAAATTTATTTTTATGTTGGTGTTCTATATAAGGGATGGCACAGGTATTTTTTTGCTCAACTTTTTTCTTTTACTCAGTTCTTTAAAACTTCATTAAGGCAAGTTATTATTGTTGTACCTCATCTTTTCTTGTGCTTATTTAGCTAATCTTTAGATACTAAGTCTAAGTGTAGGAAGATTTGAAGTACTGTGGCAAGCGTTCAGTTTATGGTTTTGTTTGGTATTGGAGAAGTACAACTGGTGCCATCGCTAGAAGAAAAATGCCAAGATCCAACTACAAGCTGAAGGAATGACTTAGTGTAAGGCCAAAGGGAAGATTCTATTTTATTTCTTTGATGCTGAAACTTTTGTTTTTATATTCATAGCAGAATCAACATGATGTATCACATGGATTTGGTATTGGGGAGCACACTGTTTTGGAGAGATTATTTCATTCCCTTCCCCATACTTTGCACAGTAAAGATTGGCTCTACTTAATGGCAGACTGCATCTTCTGTATTTGAAGCTGAGGAGCATGTCAACTGGAGATGAGCATTTCACTCCTGCCCTCTTTCTTAGACCCTCAAAATTGGATTTAGAATTTAGGTCAATTCTTTTTTTCAGCTTCATTGAGGTGTAATTGTTATACAAAACAAAACAAAACAAAACAAAACTGCACATACTTAATGTATACAATTTGATGAGATGAGTTTGGACATGAGCATATATCCGTGATACTATCACCATAATCAAGGTAATAAAAAGATCCATCACCTCCAAAAGTTTCTTTGTGTCCACTTATTTTGTTTTGTTTTATTTTAATGGTAATCACATTTAATGTGAGATCTCCCCCTTAACATATTTTGAAGCACACAATATAATATTGTTAACTATAAGCACTCAAGACAATTTTTGCATCTATTCGTTTTGTAGCCCCGACATTATTGACCATATTATGGGCCCGGATGTTGAGGCCATCCTCAATGTTATAGTTCCTATATTGCACACAGTAGTTTGATCCTATTGAACCAAATGCTTTGAATCCAACCTATAGCTGCAGTACTTGTAGTTCATTCCTCTCTGGTTTGCAACCATGACTTCTGGCAGCATGCCTCTCCCAAGTGCTGCCGCAGGATCTGACTGACAGAAAACACCATTGCTGGGTCCTAACCTATTAGGTGAGAAAATGTAGAATATCGTGGGCATTTGATTTTTCTCTGTCATTCTTGTAAACAATAGTTGAGAATTCTTTTTAGGATGATATCATGAATATGTTAGGGAGAAATAAGAAAATGGAGATTTAGTTATACTTGTATCTTCTAAGAAGACCATTGTATAAATTTATAAAACTCTATTCATTTCTTAATACACATTCATTATAACTAATTTACTTTTACATAAGCAGGCAGAATATCTAGTAATACAGTATTACTTTTTGTATTACCCATCCTAGTTTGGGACAAGGGACACCTTTCTAGTCAATCATAACCAAAAAATGACTTTGTCTTACACCAAGGCAGGCTGCTGTTGTGAGAAGTCCCTCCAGACAGCAGGGTTTCATAAAGTCAAGGAAGTTCTTTCTGTGGTAAATTTTACCTCTTTTCTTCGGGGCATGCATCAAAATTATCAACAAAGAGTTAATTGGAAACAATGTCTAGACTACAATTCTGATTATCATCTTTATTTTGTGTAAAACATAGTTCTCTCACTTTCTACCTACTTAAACTTGGGGTTTGCATTTTGATTTTGGAAAAAAAAAACAAGGAAAGAGAATTTCAACTAATAAAATGATCAAAAGGCCATCTTCAAAATAAGATTTAACATAGGGTTTAGAATATTTAAAATGTAATTGTATAAGTAGTTTTCTTTTCTTTTCATTTCTTTTATCTTTTTCCTGCCCCCTCATCTTCCTTCCATTTATTTTTTTGTTCTTTTTTTAAAAATTTTTATTTATATATTTTTTTAATTAGCTTCAGGTGTACAACAAAGTGCAATAGTTATACTTTTTACCCCTCAAAGTGACAACCCCCCTCCCCCAATTCTCCCCTCCCTCTCCTCCCCCCCATATCATACTATCTATTACAATTCCTTTGACTCCCTTCCACCATATAATCCACATCCCGTGACTGTCTATATATTCAATTACAGTTGGCATACAATTATAGTTTTGTTCTTTTCTTTTTGTGAGAAAGGGGTTTTAACTCTACATTTTTGTGTTCATTCTTCACTGAGGGAGGACATGGATTAGAATGTGTGAAAACTGTATTCAGAGTTGCTCTGTATAATTAATGAATCATCTCCTTTAAGCAGAGAATCAGGATGTTAAACTTTGCTGACTGTGATTATTAGTATGAAAACCTCCACATTCTGACTCACTATCTTCTCATCCTTCAGATCTTGATCTTTACCAGTGTTCATATCACAAATGTTGAATCCAAAGGATTTGACCTTCACCTAACTTCAACACCAGTTTCTTCCAGACTTGTGGGCCACTAAAGAGAAATGAGAATATTTTTTCAAATGCCACTAACCTCTGCTGGCTGCATTAGTGGGCTGACCTATTAATGTTTAACCACTCAGTCATAAAATGTTGGTAATAACAATTTTATTTAGTCAAAGTGCCACATTGAAATTTACATGAATGAACTTATTTTTCACAGTGCCAATAATGAGTAAGTCAAATTAGGTGAATTTCTTTATGAGTGTAGAAAACATAATATGTCATTTTCAATTTTTAAAACAATAGTATCTCATTGAGGATTACATCCAATCACATCATGTGTGTCGTACAGCAGTGCTAGTCGCTTTTCAGCCACTTTTCTTTCCTTTTTTTTTGTATTTTCTCTACCTAAATGATAGGAATTATTTTCTCTTTCTTCTCTCACTCTGTTTACTTCATGCACACTATCCAATGGCTGATTAATAATTCCATATAGTCTACAGTTCTGTCTCCACTACTGTTATCTCATTCCATGTTTTCAGAAGCTTCTGCTTGCCTGAACTACAAAATTTGCAAAAGCTTCCTGCTATAATTATTTTCCTGTTACAATTATTTTTCTATACCACCTTTTGTCCATTTTGCTACTAGAGTTATCCATCTAAAAAACAAAAGTGATTATTCCTTCCCTTCCTTAGAAACTTTTACTAATTACCTTTTGAATATCAGAGCTCCTTTGGATGCCTTTGGAATCTGCCTCAAACTTTGAATAGGTAGATGGTCTCATCTACAGTCTGAGTGACTATCCTGTACTTTTATTAAGGGAAAACACAGGACCAATTAGAATTCTGGGTTTACATCTGGCAGGAGCAAAGGTTTAATACATTTAAGTGTCACTTGTGGTATTACTCTTCCAGAATAGTCTATAAATAAAGGCAGATTTAAATAGAAAGTCCGAAAACCTCACATGTCACCACATTTGAGGGAGGATGGTCCAATAGCAGCATAAAGTCTTAAATGGTTCAACAGCCAGGGTAACCCCTGGCAAAAGAGTCCAACATGTAAATCCATGGGTGCAAATCAGGAGGCATAAACATCTTAAACCTGCAAGTAACTGCCTACATTGATTTATATTTATTGAGAGAGATAGTAAATTGATAGAGAGTGCTGGATGATTAAAAAAGCTGGATGATTTAACCTTTTACAAGCAACTCCAAAATCATAGCAATGTATGACAGTAAACATTAATTTCTTGCTTATACGTTTATAAATTAGCACTGCTTTACTCCACATGTCTTTTCATTCTAGAATCTACGCTGAAGGAGCAGCCTTGATATGGGATATGCTATTTTTCTGGCAGAGGACAGAAGGAAGCTCAACCAAACCATGTAAGCACATTTAAACCTTCTGCCCAGAGGGTATATGCCACATCAATTAGCAAAAGCAAGTCATATGGCTAAGGCTGACAATGGGGTAGGAAAGTATCTACCTAAAAGAAGGCACAGTAAGAGTGGGGTGCATTATACTCCTAGAGGGGAGAGAGTTCATAAGTGGGAACAATAGTACAATATACCATATGTCTCAAATATATTATACCTTGTGATTCTCCCCTACTCCTCATGTGGAATTCATCATTTTAGGAAGCTGCTATGTATGTTTAACCTTGTCCTGGGATAATTTGAATATTTGATGTCTTATTGGTTAGGTTATGCATGATATCAGATAATCAGCTATATGACAATGAATTACAATTTTAAGTAATATGTAGTTATTTTTATACTTATTTGTGTGCATATTTTACTTAGATTGCTAGAGCACTATCTAAACTTTTCAGACATTTCTATGCCATATAGAAGGCATTTTCTTATATTGCATTCTGGCAACTGTTCTGGTTTATGCCTCTTCACTTTCTGATGTTAAAGCATCATCAAATATGATTTGTTATCTTTCTTTCTCTGCATGCAAGGTTGCCAGTGGATAGACAGGGTGGACATAAGACACACTACAAACATATTGGATTTATATAATATTATAGGGAAATTCCCTGTATGTCTAGGTTAAATGAATGTAATGCTTTATACATATTTTTTCTGCAATGATCTCCAAAAATGCTCTTTATAGATATTAATTTATTATTAATAATGTTATGAACACAGATTTGAGACAATTCTGTTATACCATATACAAAGTGTTAAAATAAGTACATTGCTTTGAAATTCAGGGTGGATCACCAATTTAGACTTGCAAGATTCTGAAGAATTTAATAAGAACTTCATCGGCATCTACAGAATGTACCTTTCACTTTCAACTTTAGCTATTTATATAATATAAGAAATTAAACAGAAATTGGACTCTCTGAGCTTCTGATAGTATAGTTATGTATGAGACATGTCACTTTAGGGTGGGTTAGAATAAGGCTCTACAGTGAGCCCATCTGAGCACAAGAATTAGAGATTAATTGCTGACTACATGGTTTACATTGAATCATGAAAAATGAAATCTTTCCTTTATTCTAATTTACAATTTAGTTCCCATAAGATTTCTTTTCCTCTACTTAGTCCCTTATCATTGCTATGTTATCTTCTTATAAGTCATAAAATAATGATGACATGTACATGAAATATGAGTAAAACTGCTATTATAACATTTAGTTCCTATATCAGGAAGATAAAATTTGGAGAATTATTTACTTTTCTGTTTATCAGAAAGAACCTCAGGATGGAGGGTGTTTTAGTCAATTTATATAATTATCTAGTTTGTGGATTATTTCTCTGATGCTTAATTTGCAAATTTCCTACAGACTGAAAGAAATCTATCTATTGTGTTGTTAATTGGACAGCAATACAAAAAGAAGTAAATATTTCATTTATCCATTTTGCTACAGGATAATGGTGCTAATAAGATTGCATAGTAAATCATTGATTAGACTTCCTAGATGAGATAACAGTCCTGTAGAAAGAGAAATTTTTACTTTGCTTGGTTTCTCTTTGTGAACTCTATGAGTGTCCACAGAAATTTTACTACATTTTTTTTATTGTTTGTTTTCAGGATATGCAATAATTTTAAAATATGTTAACTTTCCAGATTTTACACTAGTTGTTAATATTTATTTATGGTATTTTTGCAAGCAGTGAGAAGGCTGGATTTGTGATTAAGCATTGAAGGACCAAGTCAGTAAATATTGATTCAATATTTAGTTATCAGAAAGATTATCAGTTAAATACAGAACCTACTGATCATATGTCAGATATAGAAGAAAGACAATGGAAGACATACCACTTATAGCATCTTCTTACTGACCCCACTCTCATTCCTTTCTGGATGGAAACTTTACTTACTTGGCCAGTTGAGAGGTCTCTGGGTGAAAAGTAGAGAAGACAATAGAAAGATGAGCAAGAAAGTTGTCTTTAGCTACCTAAAAGGGAGAAGGTAATATCTGGAGAAAAAAAAATGATATACAAGGTGTAAAGTAGTTGGAGAAGCTTGGCAGAAGAGAGAAAAAATAAATGAGTACAAAAACCTAGCATCTTGGGAGAATTGGAAAGCCATGTGCAAAAGAAGGAAACTAGACTGCTATCTGTCACAATGTACCAAAATTAATTCAAAATGAATCAAAGACCTAAACATAAACTGCATAGAAGAAAGCATAAGGACTAAACTTAAGGACCTTGGGTTCAAAGAGGATTTTGTGAATTTCAGCTCAAAGGCAACGGAAGTAAAAGCTAAAATAAATAAATGGAACTACACCAAACTAAAAAGCTTCTGCACAGCAAAATAAACCATTGACAATGAAAGAGGCAACCAACTGGATGGGAGAAGATATTTGCAAACAACTCCTCTGATAAGGGGCTAATATCCAAAATATATAAGGAACTCATACAACTCAGCATATTAGATTTAGGGCCCAGCTTAATTCAGTAAGACTTCATTTTAACTTGATTAAATCTGCAAAGACTATTTCCAAATAAAATCACATTCATAGAATCAGATGGATATGAATATTTTGGGGCTGTATTCAACCCAGTACAACAATATTAGATTACAACCTCAAGTATGAAAGAAATACACATACATGTACATATATATGAATATGTATATGAATATACAAATATATATATGAATACATACTGATAAAAACAAATAATAAAATAAATATATGGAGAGAGGACACAGATACTACTCACAAATGAATTCCAAATATATATGTAGATACCCCCCTCTAGAAGAGGTGGAGCTTATTTGCTCATCCTCATCCTATATCACCATAAACACACACACACACACACACACACACACACACACACACACACACACTTTAAGTACACTGGATTTGGTGACTCATCTCCAAAGACTAGAGTACGGAAATGGAAAAACTAGGAACTTTACAATGCAGAAAACAGAATGTCCCTCCATGTGACATATTTCACTTCTTGCCTCTGGGAACTACCATCTATGAGCATCAGTTAGTTTTATGTCTTTATTTATTTATTTTTTGATTCCACGTAAAAGGGAGCTTAGATGGTATTATAATGTTTCTCTAACTTATTTCAGTTAGCATAATGTTGTCAAGGCTCATGCACAGTATCAGAAATGGTGAGATTTTATTGTTTTTTATGGCTGAATGATCTCTCTTTATCTATCTGTCT